>OY735230.1:30151869-30416869 GCA_963457665.1 Thysanoteuthis rhombus
AAATTGAAGGCTACTGGAAATGTCAAAAAATTTTTATTAAATTGTTTGTATGTTCCAGTGCTCTTAGCTATACTGTTTTGTCTATAGACTTGAGAATCAGCATCAGTAATACCCTTCTAAATTTTTTTTTTTGGTAAAAGAGTTTTTTTGACTTTTGGGGAGCATTTTAGTGGGTTTTAATAACATCAAGATTCTCCAGAATTCAGATATCTCCAGATGATTTTTCTACTCTTATTTAGATGTTTTCCAGTGAAAATGCCAGTGATGTCACTGATATTTATTCTGACCATACCTATTCTTCGATTGGATTTTTCCACATAACTTCAAAATTTGATGCTATGGTTGTTCAATCATTGACTGTGATGACAGGTTTTTGTTAATTTTGCTTCTTCCAGTCTTCATTTAAAATTTGTTTGAATAAATTATTTGTTTAATTTTGTTCCAATTTTAAATTTTGTTTGTTCTAATAATTAGAAAATATTTTTTTAAAGGAGCCGAGCCATATACATATATATATATATAATGTGTACTTTAGAGAGTGAGACAGACTCGGGAGTGAAGTTTTTGGTGGTAAGGTTTATTAATCCTTATATGTGAATAGTCCATACATGTTTCGGGATTTCTCCCATCATCAGTGGTGCATGTTGTGTGAGTGTGGATTAAAATGTACCATGTGGAACCAGAGTCCACTGCCAGGGACTATGCATTGTGGGTAAGTTTTGTTGTCAGGGCTACTAGATGCCTCCTGCTGAATGTAAGAATATATATATATATATATATATATATATATATAAGAAATATATATATATATATATATATATATATATATATATATATATATGTATATATATCTATCTATATATCTATATATATATATATATATATATATATATATATATATATATGTATATATATCTATCTATATATCTATCTATATATCTATCTATATATATATATATATATATATATATATATATATATATATATATATATATATATATATATATATATATATAAATCATCATCAGCTGTTATAAGTCCACTGCTTTCCCAGTAGTACCTTCATTTTTATGGTTTGGATTGTTTACATCAAGTGAGTGTAGTAAGCATTCTGAAGGCCACTCACACTGAAAAAACATTGTGCAACTACGTGCAACTAAAAAAAAACATTGTATACCAATGTGCAATTACTTTATTATACTTCTGTTTTGAGCACAGCTCTGGAGATTCTCCATTGGCTGGAATTCTCATAATGATTGAGATTTCTTTGGTCAATATACCTCTAGTCATAAAGAACCTCCCACTATGCCCCAGCTCAAATATGAAATATAGGCTTAGCCTATAGAGCTGAGCGATATCGTCATCGCTGTTATAATTTCACTGCTGGCCAAAAGCCCTTTCTTTTTAATTATGTAAAAGTTTGGATTGTTTGCATGGAATGAGAGTACTAAGTATTGTTATCGAATCCACTAGAACGGTTCATGTACAGTCTGTCTAAACCCAGATTGTCTGAATTATTATAATGAAAACTAAATCTAATTTTGTCAACAATTTTTGCAAAAGTATTGGAAATTGTAGAATTTTTTTTTTTTCTCAATACATGGGATATCATTATTGTTTTCAATCCTTATACAGTATTTCATTGTTAAGATATTGGATATTGCAATATCAATAAAAACAAATTTTTGAAAAATATACCAAGTGAAAATATTTTTTTTTATTCTGATATTTTTAAAGCACTGTTATCATATAAAAATAATATTTTCATAACAGAACTATTAAAAGATCTTCGAATAACATACTTTAATATTCACAAGTGGACAGCTATTCACGCTGTTAAATTTCTAATTCTAATAATTTTTCTGAGAAAGATTGTGTCGGGTTTTTTCCCAATCTTCCTTCTTGATAATATCACCAAGAATTTGACAACAAAATAAATTCTAATCAACGTTTGAGGCAATTTTTTTCAGTGATGGTTTAAGTTTAAGTATGTACAATCTGGTTCATGAATCGTGAAAACTTGCTAGTCAAGCTGTAACTGTGGTATGCCTATGGCTGGTGTCACCCAGGGTGCTAATTCATGATGCTCCCCACCCCTTTCTAGAACTTGCCCTTTCCCAGGATATCTAAAATTTTGGTGATCTTTTTGTTATAATAGTATTCATTATTCATCATGATTTTACCATATTATTAAATACGATGACATAAGCCAACATTTTCCAACAATTCTATTCATCTTTAGTTATTTATTTTTCAGATCTGACTTTGTGAAATAATATGAAGAATATAAGCAAGAGTATCATGAAAATATCTTTATTCGGTATCTTAAAAAAAAATTATACAATGAAAGTAGGAAGCACTCAAAGAGCACATGCCTTGGCCAATGTCATGGTTAGGGAAAATAATTGTGCATGGATCTGCTCCCAAATTTAATCACTTCTTCCGTAACCCATTGTTCACCCCTTACACAAAATTTCAGAGAAATTGATTGAGAACTTTCGAAGATATAGTATAGACTGACATGGACTCTTAACTAATATTGTGCGGACATATGACTACGACGAAGGGGAGGTAATCGTGTGTGGGTCCTCTGAAAAATTCAATCTCTTCTTTTGTGGCCTATTGTCAACCTTTCCCCCAAAATTAATGGAATTTTGGCAATGTGCTCAGATAACTATCTTTTATGGGAGATAATTGAGCAAGGATCTGCCTAAAAATAGCCTATTTTCCATCCTTCCGCAAAATTTAATTGAAATCCATTGAGAACTTTTGGATATATAGTGTGAACATTTATGAACATATACAAAAATGTATGGAAAAAAATGTATGGAAAAAAACAGGGAAATATCTTTCAATCAAACGACATTCCCTGAGTCCACCATTCAACCAACTCTTCCTTACCTCATTGCCCAACCTAACACAAACATTCCGTTAAATTCTTTGAGAACTTTTGCAGATATTGTGTGGACACACATGAACTATTTGTGATATATAACTATGTAACGACATAGAGGAAGTTATTGTCGATGGATCCAGCCCAAAATTTAACCACTTGTTTAGTACCCAATTGTTCAACCTTCCATGAAATCTCATTGAAAGTCATTGAGTATTTTTGGAGATATTATAAGGACAGACAGATGTTTCATTAGAAATAAAAATCATCAAGAAACTTAAAAATTTTTTAGACAATCATCTTGGAGTCACCCCATCTGGTGGTGGCACCCTGCATCTCATCTGCCACTGAGCTGTTAACAATGTTTTTGAATTATGTTTATCTTATAATAATTCATCAAATGTCCATCTGTCAGTGATAGCCTGCTACAAAAACTACTCAATATAATCTGATGGAATTTTCTGTGAGATTCAGATCATCAGACTCCCCCCCCCCACCCGATGTTTTCAGGAAATGAATAGAAAATCTAAGTTGACACATTTTGGGGCCTGAGGCACAAAAAATCGGTCAAAGAGATGGGAAGGGCTTAGATCGCTTCTTGAGAGGGTGAGAGGCTTAGAGAGATTTTCTCTCTCTCTCTCTATCTCTCTCTCTCTCTCTCTCTCTCTCTCTCTCTCTCTCTGTCTATCAGTCGATCTCTCTCTCAAAACATCAGAAAATTTCTCTTACTGTTCCCCTCTCTGAGGACTCTGGCTCTTACTCTCCTCTTCACTATAAAAGTGTGGAAGCTACATTTTTCTTTCTCTCTTAATAACTTATGATAGTGACCTGCTTTAAATAAGACTCTTTCTTCAAGAAAAGATGGATTTACATAGAAGGCATACAACAGTATTAGAACAGTTGATAAAAATATTTCTTTAAAATTTCAATCAATACATTGGAAAGAAACAACTTATGTATATCTTTATATCAAATTTCGATTTTAAAAATGATCTATAAAATTGCTTAATGTTATGTGTGGAAATTTGTGAAAAATTTATTCAAATCTTACAATATAAGTAAATCATTTTTGATACATCTCATCTCCAAAAAGTTTGATTGATTAACTTTTTGTGAATAGTTTTAGAAATAATCAACTTTTCCGATTAACTAACAATTTGATCGATTCAAAACAATAAGACTGAATATGGAGTATAGTGATGTCCAGAAGAAAGAATTCATAAAACAGAAAGATAGATTGATGGAAATCAGATGGCATTTCATTTTTGCTTCTCGGTCTTTTGGCTAAGCATCTACAGCTACAGCATCTGGTCTCAGGGGAGCAGCAGCAGCAGCAGCTGCCACTGCAGCAGCAGCAGCCACCTCCACAGACGCCAACTACTTTGGGCGGCGGCACAGCGCAACCAGAGGTGCCCGCCCAGTCAGTTCCACAACTGCAGCCACTAACCCTTCAGGATGGCTCAAACATCCCAGTGGACGGACGACCCGCCAGCCCAAGCCAGCCCGATCGAGCCAGCCTGACTACGCCGGCCAACGCCTGGTCCGTAAAAAAGCCGTTCCTCCCAGGCCACAGCCACTACGTGGCAATGGCAACAAAGTATGCCTTCTACTTCAAGGGGAACGAGATCCTCTTGATCTCTGAAGAATGGGAGGCCATATCTCAGCAATTGATTTCGCTAATCACGTCGGACATTAAAACCAGGAAACTGGTAAGTGCGCCAAGGGAGGCCGTAATTGAAGCCCTTTGAAGCACAGAAGGTCACTCCCAAACATCTTGTCAGGAAGAGCTTTGCCACCTGGGAAGCTCTGCTAGACACCAGTCCGACTGTGCCCAGCTAGCCGGAATGGAACTGAGGACCAAAAACCTCAGACTCAAAACTGAATATCGTGGCCATAGAGGGACTAAAGTGTCGGTTTTCGGCGCCCCTGCAGCACTGACCCAGAACTGCATCGGTGCCTACTTCACCAAGTTCGGCATCGTTGAGAGTGTCACTCCGACGACCGACAAAAAAGGTTGCCACGTCGGTGACTACATCCTGTTCATCTCACTGAACAGGGGAAACTTCAGGGATATCCCCGATACCCTATATTGCCAGGGCAGCCAGGTATTCGTGGTGGCCGAGGGCCGCAGGCCACACTGCTGGACCTGCAAACAACCAGGGCACGTGGCAGTCGTGTGCCCCAACAACCAGGTCCAAACCCATACAGCAGTCGAACAGAGGCCTGCAACTCAGCTGGCCCCTACACCAGCACCAACACCAGCCCCAAAAGCCGACAGAGGCAGTTGGAGCACTGTCGTGAAAAGAAGAAGGCCATCGCAGCAAGCCAAAAAAAAAGGCAGCACCAATCTCCACCAACAACCCCAACCCAAAGACCAGCAATGCAATAGAACCGACCGGCAAGGCAACCCCAGAACCCAACATTGAAGAGACCAGCAACCACGAGACCAGCCAGCCCGATCCAAGGAAACTGGGTGCCAAAACCCAGTCACCAACACCCACCAGTCCAACGGACGGGCCTATCCTCCCACCTAGGGAACCCAAAAGCACCATTCCCTCCTCCTTCTCCTCCTCCTCCTCCTCATCTGCTTCCAAAAGGAAAAGGAGATCTAGGGGAGAGAAGCCTCAGGGGAAGAGAAAACCAGAGAACTCTTCACCCGTCAAGGGTCGCACCAAGTCTGCCTCACCAGAAAGACAGACATCAAAGGTGCCCCCTAAACGATGCCCCTCTGCTTCACCAGCCACCACTAGGAGGCACCCGAGCAAGACAGGGGATGGAGTCTGCAAGTTGGATGAGAGGGTCCTCAACAAAACCCTTCCAAACCACCGGATGATCGCTCTGAGGACCCTCTACCATTTAAAGACTGTCGAGAACAAAGACATAGAAAACCCAAGGAATTTCCAAAACACACCTTGGGTCACTACGCTGATCAGAAAAGGCGGCTGCAACCAAGTGTGGGACATGTTGGAGTCAGCCGCTGAGGCCTTCCCGGACATGAAGGTCTACAGCGGTACAACGACCCACCTTCTGCTGATGCAAGAGAAATGCACAGGTAGAGTCCCCATCTCTATGCACTCATCCCTCTATAGAGCTGTTAAGCTAAACTTCCCGATGGACGTCGCCGGAATCATCCCATTGGGAACCTTCACCCCCGAAATGGGGAAGGGCAACCTGGGGGGTGCCGGCGTCGAACTAACTAGAGGCCATTTTCGACCGACTAGCGATACCCATTAGAGAAGCCATGTCAGTCACCCTAGCAAGCATGAATGTGCGTGGCCTGAGGACCCCGGGGAGAGCATCGGGCTTTCTTCAAGACCTCAGGTCACATAGAGTGGACGTAGCTGCAGTACAGGAGACCCACTTTGTGTGCGAAGCTGATAGCCGTATGTTCGCTAATGATTTCAACATCTTTTCGGCTTACGGTGACCGAAACTCGCAGGGCATTTCGTTATTGGTGAGACGTACCATCGACGCAACGGTCAACATCATCCACACCGACACCGAGGGCGGACTGATCGTAGCCGATATTACCGTTGGAGACAGCAATTTCAGGGTGGTGGCTGTATATGCGCCTAACACCCAGGCATTGCGACATTCATACCTCCAACGACTAGAAGAGTTCCTCTTACACTCCAAGCGATTAGTCTTATTTGGCGACTGGAACGCCACCCTAGACCCTAAAATAGACAGAGGGAAGAGGGGGGACGAAGACAAGGAAGGGGGCAACCCAGCAGATCGCAACCTGATCCATCTGATCAACGATTACGGACTCGTCGACAAATACCGTTTCGATCATCCGAGGCAGGAAATGTGGACGTGGGCGCTCAACTGGCCCCTTTCTCCTAGAGCGAGCTACATAGATAGAATGCTAGTTAGGAGAGTCGACGTAGACTTCTTAACCTGCCCCACGTTCCACAAGTACGACTTTTCGGACCACAAACTAGTTGTGGCCCGGCTGAGGCTTGGAAACAGCCCTAAGATGACTGGTCACTGGAAACTGAACATATCCCTTTTGGATCAACGGGATTTCTGTGAGCAGCTAGAAGGGTTAAATCAACGGGAGCTAGGGGGGGGGCGATAGTGGGTAATAAGTGGCGGGCTTCCCTTAAGGATAAGATTAGGTCGTTTGCCGTAAAATACGCGCAAAAACTCTCCGTAGCTAAAGCCGAGACAGCAACGACACTGGAGGAGAACCTTTCCCGGGCAGTGGCTGGGGGAGACCCCCTAACCATAGAGCTAGCTAAGAAAGACCTGGAGCAGGCAGCCACTGAGCGCTGCCAAGGTCAGATAGTTAGACATAGGTTAAAAAGAGTGTCAAACAAGGCCGTAAATATGGGCAGAGAGCTGCGCAGGAAAGAGCTACGCCGAGGATCCGACCGCTACATTCATCAGCTGAGCACACTGGACGGGCGCACTCTACGATCGGCTCGTGATATCTGCGAGGGCTTTCGAAAACATTTCCAAGACCTTTTCACTGCCAAACCTGACCTTTGCGAACAAGAATTCCGCAACTATTTGGCCGGCTTCCCTCAACTAGAGGATTTCGAATCAGCTAGTTGCGAGGGTCTGGTTGAAGAAGACGAAGTCCAGGAAGCACTAAAGCAGTTCGGCAGTCACAAAGCACCGGGACTGGATGGTCTGCCCTACGAATTGTACTTGAGGTTGTCGCACCTGTTTGTCCCCATCTTGACAACTCTGTTCAACCACTGGTTCAAATAGGGCATCCTCCAAAAGATAACCAGAGGTGTAATCACGTTGTTGAAGGACAAACGGGTCGGGGAAATCATAGAAAATTTCAGGCCCATAACTCTGCTGAACACAGAATTAAAGATTTGGGCCAAGATCTTATCGAACCGAATGCAGATCGTCCTCGATAGTCTGATCGGACCGGAACAGACTTGTTCCGTGAAGGGAAGATCAATTCAGGACAACTTGTACCTGGTTCGCACGATCATAGAGGGGGTAGAAGGCGACACCGAAGCTGCGATGATCAACGTAGATCAATCCAAGGCGTTCGATAGGGTGGACTATCGGTTCCTGGCAGCCATACTGGATGCCGCTGGATTCAAACCGGACTTTTGCTCCTGGGTCAGCCTTCTGTACCGGTCCCCCAGTGGAGTGGTACAGGTCAATGGAAAGAAGTCGAGGCCCTTCGGGATCATGCGGTCAGTTCGACAGGGCTGTCCTTTATCACCCCTACTTTATGTCCTTACTAGAACCCTTTCTACGTAGGCTGAAGGATAGGGAGACAGAACCGGTCTTGAGTGGAGTGCTCCTACTTGGAGGTACCCGAGCCAAGGTCTTCGCATACGCTGACGACGTCACCGCCTTCTTGTCCTGTCACCGGGACATAGGGCTAGTGCACAAGGCGATCGAACGGTACGAACAGGTGACAGGGGCCATGATTAACCAAGGCAAATCAAACGGCCTTCGTTTAGGTGCCTGGAGAGGAGCTCACCTCCCAGGACCCTTCAGGTGGAAAGACGGACCCGTGCCCATCCTTAAGGTATGGTTCGACCCTGACCTCCAGCTGGAGAAAAATTGGTCGGAAGTACAAGCAAAGGTCAGAGCTGCTGTGGGCAAGTAGCTCCGAAGGAACTTATCCCTAAAGGTGTGTAGCACATACATCTTCCCCCTAATCCTTTACCGACTGTTTGTCCTTCCACTGCCTGAGGATCGGCTGAGGTTGATGGAGCGTCTGCTCTTCTCCCTACTCTGGAAACAGGGTAAGCCAATGGTCTGCATCCAACGACCAAACGACGGAGGCCTGGGAATGCCACATCTAGCAAGTCACCGACACGCCTCGAGGTTGGCTTTCCTTGCCCGAACGCTAACAGAGGAGCCGGTTTACGAGCAGATCGTAAGGAAGACCTTCCCTACGCTAACGCTCAACTCAGTCCCAACGGTCAGCTGTCGCAGGCCTGAGGGTGAGAAACCGTTCCTAACTGAATGTCGGAAGGCTCTGTTAAGAATTCCAACAGAAAACAGCCTCACACGCCCTCGTAAAACACTATATCGGGAATTAGTTGGGGGAGTCGCTTTGGACCCGCTGGCCATTCGACACGGTCTATCGGCAGACGAATTCAGATCTATATGTTCCTGGGCTCCAGGTGCAGACTACTTAAGCAACTCCGAGTTCTCCCTAACCTGGAGACTGACTCGGAATGCACTGCCTCTCAACGACGTGCTTTTCAAGATGGGCAAAGTAGACCTACCGGACTGTATCCGCTGCAACACGGGGATGGAAGAAACGGCCGAGTACGCTATCGTCCACTGCATGAGGGTCCGCCCACTCTGGGAACACGTCAAGGAGTTGGCAGCCTGCATGGAGCCCAGTAACCCTTTCCTGTCCCTCGACGTCGGTTACATTTGTGACAACGTGGTGCCCTTATGGTTCCCGACGAAAGTGAGAGTCTTCCGCACACTGCTAGCTGTAGCGAGAATGGTTGTATGGCAGACGCAACTGAAGGAAGCATACGAGGGTGAATCCTTTTCCCATGAGCAGCTGATCTTATGCTTCAAACACCAGCTAAAGGTAAAGATCAGATGCGAGAGAAGGAGATTAGACCCCTTCAGCTTCAGCAAAAGATGGGTGAAAGCCGCTAGCCTGGTACACGTAAAAGGGTCCAGAATTGACTGGCTTTTCTGATGGACTTTTTCGATTGGCGGCCAAAAATTTCCGTTCGGGACACCCCACCAGTGAACCAAGGAAAAACAGACATCCCTCAACTAGTTGGATGAATGTAGCCCCAAAACCACAACCCCCAAACACTGGCAAACACCACCCCAGCATCCCATTTATTGACGAGCCACCACTGATTTCTGGCACAAGACAGTGAGGCCGATGGGCTTCCCAGAAATCAATAGTCGTTCCCCCTGCCCTCCCACCGGTTTTCTCCCTGTCCCATCATTCATTATCATCTGCATCAATGTCACCTGTAAATATTTCACAATTATTTATTAGATGGAGAAAACACGGACCCCACCCCTGAGTGAGAGAAGCATGTAAGTTGACGAATGAACAGACTAGCTGAGAATGAAATTGTCGAGCGAATGATGAATGATCGGAACTAGCAAAGACCAAAACCCCCTTCGACTTCATGTCACATCCAGATTGTGCATTTCTTTTGCATCTTGCATTTTGTATATATTCTTTGAATCGATGTATTCTTTTTTCGATTTCTTTGTGTAATAATTTGTAAATTTTCACGTCTTGTATTTTCTAGATAAATAAACTTGGCCTTTTGGCTAAGATCAAAGTGTAGTATCTGTTCTTTAACGCCCTTGGGCGGAGAAGACGATCGGCCCTTTGTCGGCTTTCGGACTGAGAAGTCGATCACTGTCCGGGATAGTCCCCATCCCGGAACCAATGACCAGCATGCTCAGGCTTGTCCTGAGAGCAAAGGTAGGATTCGTCCCCCATCTCAGAATCAGTGACCAGCATGCTCAGGCTCATCCTGAGAACATCAAGAGGATCCGTCCTGTGAATCAAGTCAAGCTTGCCCTAATGACTCCGCAAAATCACATGTCGAGACTAAGGGACTCTTGCACTACAGGATTCACCTTGTAGACGTTGTCTAGCTTGTCCCGACTTTCTTATAAAATCATGTACAAGGAATCAGGTTCATTGCAACCTGTGCCTGCAAGTTTTTGAACGGGTGGGACCCTACCTTAATCCAACTTCATGCCACATTGATAGTCGTGGAGATGCAAATAAACAAACTCAGCCTGAAGGCGTCAAAGAACAGATACTACACTTTGATCTACAGAGTTCCAATAGTTTACAGTGACATTATCCGGCATAGAGGATCATGAGTTCAATTCATACCTGGAACATATTCATTATTCTGATCTGCGATGGTAATTCATTTACTCACTGCTGAAGGGGACCTAGCTTGAGTTTAGTTGCGATAAAAAGCAACAGCAATTAAGACAAAAGTTACTAGTGGAAAAAAATTGATAACAGTGTAATTTAAATTGATGTATTTATTTTTGCTTTTCTGTCAGTAATTCTTCTCTTTTTTTTCCAAAATCAGATGATATCTAATTTCTAATATTCTATCTTTCTATTTTAAAAAATTCTTTCCTCTGGACAATTTACACCTCCCATTAGGGCGAGGTATTTAGTCTAATTTTAAAAATAACTTATGTGCTATTGAAAAAGTGAGTTAAAAGTACACTCACTGATGTTTAAATAAGTTTTAACTGGTAACTAAAACTACGCTAAATGAAAAATCAACAAATCTAGCGACTTTCAGTCATCAATCTCTATCAAGGGAGGTAACTCTTATTTATAAATACAGCAGCCAATTTACATCAGTGTGTGCATGGTTTACAATTTCCGCTATCTTAACCATAAAATACCGTAAAAAAATTTTTTTAAACCATAATATCCAGAGCATTCTTTTTATATATTGATTCAGCAATTTTCAATATTGTTGACAAAATTAGGATTAGTACTTACTAATTATAATGCATAAGATGATTGTTGAGTCAATCTGGGTTTAGACAGTGAACAATCACCACTAAAGCTTTGTCTCGCAGATGAACTATAAAGCAAGCAATTGCTTGCTAAATTCAGTCAAAAGATTGAAACGATTAATTTTGATAAACTATTTCTTGCATATGCCATATTTTTTGCTATCGTTTGTTTTTAACGGTTAAGCTGAAAAAATCAACCAGATCTGGCCAAAAAATGGCTAATTTGACAACCTTTCTGTAATTCTTTGCAGTGGAAGCAAGGCTGCGTTCTGATTGGTTGATAATTGCAGGCTTCCTTATCCGACTATTGTTGACACTAGTTGATTTGAATTTGGCTAAATTATTTGATGATCTTTAATCGTCACATTATTCTCTTGAACCGAAAGATTTTGTGAGATTTGAAAAGGGGTTAAATCATAGCAGGAATATATCCATTGTGTGTGAAGCTCCAGAGATTCTCCATTGGCCGGAAATCTCATCAAATCTTGCGAAGGTCATGATTTATTAAGTCGATATACCTCTAGTCATAAAGAGCCTCCTGCTATGACTCGGCTTTAATATGAAGTATTGGTTTAACACACACACACACACACATATATATATATATATATATATATATATATATATATATATATATATATATATATATATATATATGCATGCTCAGCAGTTCACAGCTGACCAAAGGCCTCTCCAATCTCCTTGGATATAAGTAGTAGCTTTATTTTCATTCTGTTTGGATTGTTTACATTGAGAGAGCGTAATATAAGTGCAATATAATCGGTTAAGAAAAAATATAAGGACAGTAACTCAATACAATATAATAAAAAGGATACCTTAGTAAAAACCAAAGCTGAATTTTCTCTTTTCTTTTGACACACCATTCATGGAAATGAAATCATTTTTTCAACACAGAATGATTTTTGGTTTTGCTTTATTTCTTCCATCATGGGTGTCATCTTATTTAATTTTTCATTGAGGTTTTTTTCGAAGGTTGGAAATTCAAAATTTATCTTTTTCTCTCAATTACCAATTGATTTTTTAATTTGTATGGTAACCTTAAACAACTTAGAAGCCTGGAAATAGTCAATTTCCAAATAATACAGGTGTTTGCAATAAAAGAATTGTATGTTGAAGAATGTAGTACATGAGAATTTTCCCTCTGCAATTAAAGATACCGGAAATCTTTTCTGATGTGCAGATGATGTCACCAGCACTTACGCCGGAAGTTACAACAGAGTAGTTTCGCCCGACATTAGGAGGAGGAGACGTGGTGAGTTTTGTGTTTATATTTTCGATTTCCAATGTTAGTTGACATTATTGTTGAAATCCATCCCCTGCAAAGAATATGAGTTTCGAGAAATGACTTTAAATCAAGTTTTGAAATAATATAACATCTTTTTCTTCATAACAACTAAAATTGTTCCAGTATGAGCGATGAAGTTTAAAATTGTGATCGATTTTTTTGATGGATAATGAAAAAGTTCTTGGGAGAATTTCGAACATTTTCTATTTATTTTAAGTATTACTTACTCGTATACTACATTTCTTCAGATATAGGCATATTGTTTTAATAATTATATTCATTTATTGTTCTTTGGGCCATCTTCACGATTGGAACTAACCTGACATGCACTCAGTCTAAAATTTGTAGTGGGACAAACAAAAAACAATGCAATTTATTCAAATCAAATTCATGCGTGTACACCATCTCTGGGAGATATTTTAGTTTATTATGAAAACTGTGTAAAAAAAAATATTTCGAAATCTCGCATTTCATATAGAATGACTTCGAATAATAATTACAACAATGGGAAATTCTGAGTTCTTTCTATTTGTGTGTCGTTTTTAGATAGTGTGTGGAATTTCACAAAGGGGACCACTTCTCCGATTGCGTGCTAATGTAGTCAATAAAGGAGACGATCATTAATATGAAGGAGGGAAATTATTAATGCTGACTGGTATATATTTTTTTTTTTTTCAGAAAAATTAGGTATTCATTCCGATCAGAACATTTTACTAAATATTAAAAAGAACGAATGAAATGTAAGGGTCAAGTCCAAGCGATCCTATCGTAAATAGGACCCCCACCTTCTCGCTAAGAATTTTGTTTTAAGATAACCGAAGTCTTTCTGATTGGAAGCACTAAATATTTTCACATTTAGAAAATTAATATTTTTCTTGGCTTTAATTTTACTTGAGTTAACAAACCCTATCGAGCAAGAAAAGGTCCCCATTACATTTAATGTGCACACATTATCTTCGAGGGTCTTTCTTGTGAAAGGCAAAATTTTGAAGTGATTCTTCATTCATACACTCAAGTAAATGAACTCACGTCTACAAAAACAAATAATATGGTAAATTTTTGCTATTGGTTCATAAATTCATTAAATGATTTGATAATACTGCAGTTCCGTGACGCATCTAGACTACATAGCTTCGGCTGAAAACGAGTAATTTATTTTGTAAAGGAAAAAGTTTACTACTTGCGGCTATATTTTATTATTGTAACGATCGTCATAATGGCACCCGATGACGCTCATGCGCGTGTCGTGCTCCTGACTTTTTCAGACAGAGTCATTTGGAAAGGATCTTTTGCCTCTTTCGTACTGAAAAAAAAACTTCTGTGGACAAACTTGCATTTCGCTAAAATGATTTTTTTAGAAATGTGCTGCTTTTTGTGCTTTCTTTGCACAAAATTTGCATTTTTTACTTACTGTCAATCCCACCCTCCGTAACTTAACTAACCTACCTCTCAACCCTAACTAACCGTAGACAAATTGATAGAACCTCTTTTTTTTTGAAAAGTGAATAAAAATTGGTCGAATTTTTTTCGCCAGACTACACGATCCCTTCAATAAATCTTTTCCAGATCCAGATTTTCCCCTGACTAACAGTGCGAAATCTTAAAATGCAAAAAAATGTAAATTTGTCCACTAAAGAAAATTTCTTAGGTATTTGAAAAAAAAAAAAAAAAAAAAAAGCAAACTTCTGCCATTTTTTTCTCCGAATTTGAATACGGGACCATCTGTAAAAAATCAGGAGCACGATAATCAACAGAATCCATGATGGAAACAGTGGCCATTATGCTATACAATAGCGGTGCGTTGTGTAAAAAAACTTTTTTATTAAATAAACTTTTTCAGTCAAAGCCAGCTGAGATTCAATCGTTTCATGACTAGTGGAGTACTAAAAAAAACACAAAAAAAAAACAACCTACCCTTGGAAAGCGTAATGCATTCCGGAAATGCGGTATGAACGCTTTTTTGTTCTGTACTGGAAGGGAGATAAGCTCTACAATACTTGATAATTTGATATAAATTGATATAATCAAAGCGAAACTGATGTCTAGTTCTTGAAAACAAGCCTAAAGTATTGTATAGCAAAATTCTTTCATTTTTCTTTCTTGATTCTTGCACAATGCCTAATTCCTAATGGGAAATATGTGGAAGAGTGCTAAATGGAAAATTGACAATTAGGTGACAATTAGGCTCCGTGGAAGACTTTTTTTTACCGGCTATGAATATTTTTGGAGGAACACTAACAAAAATTTTTCTATGAATACAAATTACCAAATGCCAGTCTTATTCTTTAGTTTAATTATTATAAAGAAAAAAAAGTTTGTTGTTACTTGCAACTCTAAAACTAACCCCAGAACACACACACACACACACACACATATATATATACATATATATATATATATATATATATATATATATATATATATATATATATATATTGATGTTTACTTATCATTACCTTCCCTTTTTTTGTTCAAGAGAGCATAACTACGCTAGCACCCACTGACTGTGCCAAAAAATTCATATTGTTTTAGTAGTCAGGTCGATTTCTATTATTATTTTTGATCAATCCAAAGTCGGTAGTTTGAAAAGAATCATATATCTGAAATAGATCACGTTCGTAGTATGCAATCAAACAAAATTATCGATTTTATTCACATTGTGTTGATCTGAATTGTATTAAACCAAATGGTTCTGGGTTCTCCGGGGAAAAAATTCGGCGATATGCCTTCACTATATACTCTTACCAGAATTAAAGCAATTTCAGTCTGTTTAAAATGCTAAAACAGTATTAAACAGTAACTTTTGTCCAAAGCTTAACACTTGCTATGTTGTTCCAGTTGCTGCTTTCTATTATTAAAACAAAAACGTCAAACCACTATCAACTTTCTTTCTTTTTTTTTTTTTTTTTTTTCAACTTTCACTAAAGTAGACAATAACACGTTTCTCTTACTAGCAAATTGCCGATTACTTCAACTTTACGTAGTGATTTACTGTACAATATATATTAAGTTCTGTGGGACTTTTTATTTAAAGAAAACTTTATAAAAGACGACGTTTTCATTAGTGATACCTCGGTCAACACAAGTGGCTAATCAAAATAATGTTACTTGCTTATTATAGAACTTTTGATAGGATATGTATGATTTTTAAATATTTTGACCATATGCTCATGAATAGCATACCAGTAAAATAATTTCTGGCAATAAAAAATAAATTCTGATTAATAATATCATTTGTGCCATATAAACTTTAACTGACTCCATCTGACATAAATAACACCTTCATGCAAGTCTTTTACTGCATCCTCACATTTCTCCACTACATTGTCACGAGAAATGACAACACTCTCAGTGTCAGACTCTGAGCTCCTTTGATATTCAATTCTATGCTTCATTTTTTTTTTTTTTTCATTCTTGCAGACCTATCTTTCACTGTCACTGTTGGTGTTTAAGACCTTACAATTGCACTATTGCTCTTTTTGTAACCTTTCTAGCATTGACTTTTCTGTTAAAACCTTACCTGCCTTTCCTTTGACTATTTTAACATTGTTTTTTTGGGGGGGGTCTTGACAAGTTTCTAATGAGAAGACTTCGAGTATGGCGATTCTTGAAATTTTTCTTCATGTTGTAGCAAATACAGGTAGGCCATATTTATCATTTTGAGGTGGTGAAGCATGACCTGAAGGAGCATCAATTGGTGACCCCATTTGATGTTTTACACAGCTTGCCTATTAGGAGGGTATTACTATCTTTGCAAAGATGCATCATTTTGCCATTCAAGTATTTGCATCACAAGGGTCATAATTATAATGTGCATGTGTGAATTTTCTTAAGTTATTCAATTTGAATGAAATATTTTAATTGATTCTTCAATTTTTTATTACACTGATACTTACTGGTGTGATTTCAGATGAATATCTTGTTGTACCGTATGGTCATTCATGTTTAAAAATTCCTTGGTTAGCCTTCCAGCCATTACCCATCTCACCATATTCATCTTATTATTTATATTTTACAATAAAATTGAACTTTTTAAAAAAATTGATGTTTTTTAGTTTTCATTATTGTGTTTTAACCAAAAATTTTATGAAAAACTCAAGATTAACATAATTTGACCAGCAGTGAAAATCTAGCCATTTTCAGCCATTTTAAATTGCCACATTAAAAAAATGGCCTATCTCGAAATGGCTATATGATGCATCTTTGTAAGTATAGCTGGAGGGTACAACACTGCTCTTCTGAATGCACTAATGACATGCAAAGAGTGTAATTGATACCATAGTTTGGCCAGTACGAATGGGGAGCACAGCTTTATTAACTGCTGTCATGCATGATTAAGTGAACCATTGGTTTAAAATCTTCTTCCATGTTTCTTCACTGGTCTAAAGATCCCCACATCTAGGAGCTAAAGTGCTAAATGCAGAATTAGTGTTATTATCCATGACAGTCTTTAATGTATTCTAAGTTGAATAGCTATCCAACAATGTGCATGTTCAAAGGACTGATTGACATACTTCTAATGCATTAAGTTGAATTGATTTTTAGACATGAGAAAGTACAACTCCAGAAGTTACAAATGAGATATTACAAGCTGAGTTTCAAAAGAAATGTGATTTGTCAGAAATTTTTGAAAAATTGCCTCTCTTGAATGACTTTCCTGCACCGAATAATGAAATGATGTTGGGGATTAAACTCCTTTTTGCACCAACCCCATCAATAACATTGTGGTTAAATTTCTGAAAACCACGACTTCAACTGAAACAATATTTAGTGAAGCAGCATCAATTGAACTCCAGTTTCAAACAAAAATTTTGCTTGTTTCTTTTTTTTCATTGTTTATTTTTATTTCATTTTTGTTATTTTGATTGCTATTTCATTGTGTAAGACAGTCAGTTTATACTAGATAAGATATTTTGATAAGTTTTTGTTATTTTTTTTCTTCCCCTTAGAAACTTCAATTACTAGTTACTCTAATGGATTTTTGACTATGAAACAACATATGTCGATAAAAATGCTTGAAAATTGTAACCTGTCAATTTTATTGTAATTATCTTCTTGTTAAATAACAAATAGAAAGTTGCTGAAAAAATTTTCATCTAAAAATTATTTGCATAAACTCCTAGATAAGTGTTAGAAATCTTATGT
This sequence comes from Thysanoteuthis rhombus, assembly GCA_963457665.1. NCBI lineage: Eukaryota > Metazoa > Mollusca > Cephalopoda > Oegopsida > Thysanoteuthidae > Thysanoteuthis > Thysanoteuthis major. The sequence goes on from OY735230.1 coordinate 30,169,695, forward strand.
TTACACTTGAAAAAAAAAACGGTGTAAATGTGATACTTTGCATGAGAAAAACTTGGCATTGTTTTTGAAAAAAGATGTAATTATATTGTAAACATACAAAAAATATTAGAAATGGGATCAGTTGATGATTTTTTTTCTCTCTCAAGAGAAGATTTTTTTCTTTTTAGTGAAGATTTTATTTCAATCTAATGAATTTGTATGAAATAAATCTTGTTACTTTAAAAAAAATTGTGTATATCTTTATTAATGTTGGCTTTGAATTTAAAAAATGATTAATGAAATTATTCAATGGAACAAAAGTCATTGTCGTTTGAAAGAAATAAATGAGAGATAGTTAACAAATAAAGCTGAATAGTACTTCAAAGAACCAATATCATAGAAAGCAGAGGCATAGCATGAAAGGGGTAAAGGGGTCCCCCCCCCCAAGTTGATTCCTTTCAAACGACACAGACTTTTTATTCTTCAAAGCACTAATACATCCTATGGTTTTCCTGTCTCTAATATTTAATATAATTAAGTTTATTCCCACCTAAATATTCAATGTAATTCAGTATTTGATTTGATTTTTTTTTTTTTTTTTTTTTTTTTGGTATGTTTTCAATCCTTATAAATTTCCACCATACCATTATTGATATCACTAAATGTTGGTTCGGCTAGTGACATGTTTTGAAAAAAATTACAAAAATTATTTCTAAGGATTATATGTTAATTTTTGGCTATGCCAAAAAGTTTTATAAATATATACTTACAATATGAGATCAGATGAAAAATTTCAATACCATACACTATTGTCTCTAAATTTATTGAAATTATTATGCCTCAAAGAATAAAAATCAGTGTCATAAAAGAAATAAACAAGGACAAATTGTATGTGGTATCACTTCATTCATTGTTGGATCCATAGAATCTTTTGAAAAAAAGTTTTATATGTATTCAGAATATGAGACCACTCCTGTTCAATTTTTTTTTTTTTCACTACTATTAACCTTTATTTATATTTTAGTAGTTTTTTTATTGCAACTTACCTATTTAAAATCGAGATGAGGAGTAAAGTATTAACTTTAAGAAAATTGAAGGTCGTTGGATGAATGATGATTGGCCATAGAATGCAATGTAAACAAAAGAAAAGATCTAGACAAAGGAATAGGAGGGGTTTGAGGGGATAGAATCATTTTGATCTTTCAGGTCTGGTTGTTCGAGGAGTTTCCCATTTCATCCAATCACAACAGCGATATCAGTTGCCAAGTATCTCTTGCTAACTTAGCAACACAGTTCCGACCAGAATTCATATACACTACTTATATTAATTAGTTATTAGGCCATTATATGTATATTAGTATATTAAGTACCCAGCTTTGTGTAGGTTTGTGTATTTTCTTGGTGATGCCAGTACTTTTTATTTTTATGTCTCTCATGTCAGATCCGGTGTTTCAAGGGCAATTTGGTGGGTCATTGTGCATTCATCCTGAAAAAAAAAACTGACAATTTCTGCCTGAGTTTTTCAGATGTTGAAATATCATTATGTAAGTCTGGTGCATGCCTTCCCCATCAAAATACACCCACTCATCACCTGGAGACAACCATAGGTTATAACTGATGAAACATTGTGTTCTTAAATTGAACCAAGATTAGGACAAAAGGTGACATGAAATTGGCTGGTCCAAAGGACAACAGTGTAGTACAAATTACTGCAAGTTACTATCACGTTCGGTCAAAAGGAGGACAGTAACGAATATTTTAACTCAGTTTATACTATTCAAGTCATTAAATTTAATTTACGTAGAGTAATTTCCTGGAGCATTTAAACCCTGAAGCAAAAATATCCCCATATATATAGATGTTCTTGGAAATACTCTACATACTAGGAAGTCTTCATTCTCTGAATGCTAATTCAAAATATAAAAAATAACATCAAAAATTCAAGGACTCAACTAAGTGGAAATATACAAGTTGTTTATATCTTGAAATTTTGATGTTTGGAAGGATTATGACCTTAATTACATTGGTAGATTTTTCAATTTTGAGAAGTATTAAGTTCTGAATTTATGTCTAAATACTGTTGTTAGATAAAACCAAATAAAGCGACAAAGAAAAAAACAAGCAAAATAGTCTGTATTGTAAATCACTAGTAAAATTTTTCAAGTGGAGCCCAAAGATAAGTCATGATGTCAGCACTTATATGCTCTATTGTTTGAACAACTCTAAAAATAATGATGACTCTTCTCAAAATAATACTCTATTTGCATTATGTACTGTTTAATTTCTTTTGTCCTGGTAGTAGAGTTAATTACAAAAAAAATTTCTGATGTTTTAATTTTAGTTCTCGAATCTGAAGTGAAAGTTGATTATTACGTTCAGGAAAAATGATATGTAGCAAAATGAGGCATCATGGACAGGACTTCTAGGAGTGAACTTCTGAAGATTGTTGAGACCCAGAAAGATAAGATACAGAGGTATGAAGCCCGGTTGAGAGGTAAGTAAATTTTGAATTTTCAAGCTGAATGCTCCATCCAAGTATCATCACCTGGAAAGTAGATACTTTAACATCCGTGTTTGAGATATTTGTTCCTATATAATCAGTATGATTTATTTTCTATTAAAATGTGCATCTATATATATATATATGCTTGTGTGTATTTAAATCGCTACTTTTTTTTATATGTTGAAAATTTATTTCCTATGGTGAATCAGGCAGGTACATTTAGCGTTCAGTCCTTATGGGAAAGTTGAGTTTTTACTCAAATCCATGACTTTAATTCTGTAAAACTCAACCAATTTTAATAAAATGTCATTTTGTAGAGTAACTTCTTTAATTACACTGACTCATGAAAATTACTCCGAAAATTGCTACGTATGTATTTTTAGTAAAATTTGATATAACACAATGCATGACTAAACCGTAGAAGTGAATGACATCAAACTTTGCACTCATACACTTGATTCAACCCACCAAATGTTTTTTGATTAAAAAAAAAAAATCAAGGATTCTCCAATTTGTAAAGATATAACAACGGATTTAGTGTTCAAGATTCTGAAAGTCAGGCACAAATGATTTATATTTATAAATGAATTGCTTCTGGTTACTCTATTTCCATGGCGTTCATTTTGTAATTAAGATATTATTGGTTAGAGTTCACCACTGACTACTTTTTTCAACAATATAGTTGAGGATATTGTGTGTACAAATTGATATTAAAGAAAACAGGACCAATAAGAAAAATGCATACCTTCATAATGTATTTATATAATTGTGAAAACTTTTGAAAATACTGAACAAGAATTTTTTTAACATAGATTAGACAAAAAAACATTAATTCTTTGGCAAAATTGAACAATCTTATTTTAAGTTTAGGTACATATTGGTACATCCAGTGGTGGGCAAAGCTAACAAAAAAGGTAAATCGATAAACTGCTAAAAATTATGTGGAAGCAAAGATAATTGCTAACTGTTATCATATGAATTCAGCTTTGGTTCATTTTTTTTTCTTCAAAAACCCTCAAAAACAGACCTAGAAATTTGGAGTTTTCAGAAAAGGTACAGCATGCCAATATCAGATGATGATCAGGGTGTGCTTGAATAATTGAATGAATGAACATAATTAAACATTACTTCACATTCAGCATAGATTTTATCTAAAGCTCTATGTCTACTTTCAAGGATTTTTGAGTAAGGAAAACAAACCAAAACTAAATTTGCATAATAATGAAAAGAACAAAACAAAGAAAAGCATAATTGTGTAAAAAGATTCATTGAATATTAGTATTGAGTATCTCAAAATTTCTGACAGAAAGAATCTACTCAAATTTTTTGACATATTAAAAACATATCCATTAATTCAAGACTTGGAAGAATATAAGTTCAAAAGTTTTTTTTTTAATATTGTGATTACATGATAGTATTGGCTCAAAATATTTGGTTGATAAATAAGAGCATATTTTTTTCTTGTACAGATATCATCAGTGCCTACAAAGGCGTTTTAAAAGAAAAGGAAGCCCTTGAAGCCAGTTTTCAGTGCTTGACCAGTTCCAAACAGTCAGTTAACAAAAAGCTCAGCCCAGCATCCTCAGACAATGGCGACAAAGATAATGATCAGGAGAAATCAGATAAAGAGAAATCTGGTTTTTCTGATCCATTGCAAGTTAATGTAAATCTTCTATCATTTTCTTGGCTCCTTTTTAATGTTTTCTCTGTTTTCGCCTTTCATGGACAATTATACTATGAAAAATGTTGAATCGATTTTGGTAACTCTTATGTAACAATAGTCAGTTTTACTCATCCAAAAGCTGAAATCTTATCTCTGTGTCTAAATTGTTCGAGAGTGTGGTAAATAGTAGTCATGTGAACATAGATTTCTTTCTCCTTTTTTTTTGTTCAGTGAGTGAACATTTTACTGCTTTTTTCTTTTTTCATCATGTTTCTCTTAATTTGTTAAATATCCTTTATAAGAATGTTTTCCAGAATTTCTTCAATATAATTTACTTTTGAATTAGTACCAAGAACCTTTCTTCAATTTTCAAGCCTTTTCATAATTCTTTTGTGATTAGTTTATTTTAAAAATCAGTAAAATGTTACATAGCAATAACCTGATGTTGTTGCCTTTATGATATTTATACACAATTCTGCATATTCTAAGCTTTTTATAGAGGTTATAAGACCTGTTGATTATTATCAATATAATGCTAATTCATATATTATATAAATACAAATCTTGCTAGAAATGACAGGCTTATTTATGTATGTACTTGAAAGTCCAACATTTGATCTGGTTGATATGCTTGCCATTTCCTTTGTCTATTAGAATGTAAATAATCAGGAAGGTCATTTTCACATTAAATTCATACTTACCATAGGTTATTTTAAAGTAGCATATTTAAATGTGACCAAAATGTCACCTTTCTTCACATATTTGTTTGAAAATTTGCATCAGTACTCCACTAGACCACTTATTTTGATGGGTTCAGTAATAACATCTAAATTCTCAACTCAACAAATTTTGGCACTATGGTTGTTCAATTATTGACTGTGATGGTGATTTTTCTTTTTTTCTTTTGTACAACTGATCCATTCAAGTTGCTATTTTCTAATAGAATTGTAAAAATGTTTTCATGTTATCTCTATTCCAGTCTCAAGATGACAGTGCTGATGGAGAAGATAGGGTATCCACACTCACATCATCACTGGCCACACTGACCAATGAAAAGGCCAGGCTAGAGAGTAACTATTTAGCAGAAAAAAAATTACTAAAGGTAAGAAAATTCCATTTACACTCACAGCATGAGTCTGTGGAGTAAAAAAAAATGATTAATGAGGGAGATTTCTTTATAAAATGTGACTAACAATTTTCTTCGTTAAAAAAAAAAAAAAATGTTTTTCATGTTACAGTAGATCTTTTTGCTAAAAATTGAAATAATGAACACGACAGACCAGCAGAGTGAGCATATAATAGAATACTCTTGATTGGTCTTTGTTTTACTGGATATTATGTGTCGGATGCTTCCTGGTGTTGAATAATTTGCACAGAGAACTGGATTCCTAGACTAATATAATCTTCCCTCTGACATTTCTATTGTTGTAACGTTGTCACACTATGTTTGTGATTTAACATCTATTTAACTATTTTTCTATGTAACGATTTTTTCTATTTAACCTTTGAAGTGTACTGACTAACTAAGCATTTGTGTTTATAGCAAGAAAATGAAGATCTCCTGAAAAAGTTGGAAGAAAAAGAAGAAATATCATTAAAGAAACAGCATGAACAAGAAAAATACATCAATGAGGTAAGAGTGTACTTGTGTTTGTGATAAAAGAGATGTGAACCTATTTTTAGACTACCTTACATATATATATATGTGTGTGTGTTATGCTGAATTGGTGAAATTCATTTCTTTTCTTTTTTCAATTTCACTTTGATTATGTAAACTTTTCATTGCAAAAAAAACAATGATTTTTTGATTAGAAAAAACTTTTGATCAAATCAGAACTATGTATTTATGTTTTGGAAAAGTTAAAACTTTGCCAACTGAGCAATTTCACTGATTTAATGTATTTTATATGTATATAGGTCATTCCATATAAACTCACATAATTGCCCCATGGGTACCATCTTGGAAGTTTAATATGTGACACATTCCTCAGAGAAAATACAACCCTAAAAAATTCCAGCTTGATTGAACGAATGGTTCAGTAGTTATGACAAATTGAAATTTGCTTAGATTTACAGCCGCCAACCGCTAGTATGACCAAGTAATCTGTAAAGCATTATATCAGGGCCCTTAAACCTAGGGTTTACTATATATATATATATATATATATATATATAGAAATGTATGTATGTTTGCATGTAAACAAGATGGAGCTGTAATTCAAATTTACTAGGATAAACGAAAAAAAGAACTAGTGAAGTCCACAAGCATGCATATATTAGTGTCTACAGTCAAAAGATGACTACTTGGAAATGACCTAAAGAGTTTTAATGTGAGGAAAAAAAACATTGTTGCCAATGAGATATGAAGGTTTATGTAAAGTTTGTGAATGATTATATAATATGCCAATGCCCCTCTCATGTTGAACTTTCCATTCAAATAAAACTAGTAATCTTCTAAAAAACTTAAAAACTTAAACCTTGTTATTAATTACAACCTTTGCCAACAAAAAAACAAAAACAAATATAAACCAAACTAACATAGTGTATGAATTTACATTCCCTTTAGAAGAATGCCTCTCCAATTCACAATAATATTTGAATTCATATATTGGACACACTACTACTATATTGTTCAGATGTCTCACCTGCCATCTTTCTGATCAGAGTGCTATAAGAGCCCATTTAAATATGCATACACCATTTGAAACACCAAATTTTTGTCAACAACTCACAAATACCCTATAAATCCAATTGCAAAAAATGACTTGCCGTATTTGTGGACTTGGATCATGTAAATAAATGAAGAAATGAGCATTGTGCAGGGAACGATACTGCGTCCACCTTGGAAGCAGCCTTATATACATGCTCTATTCCAACCGACTGAGCTAATGACACTCACAATGAATGATGCTATAATTGGACTCTACTAAAAGTAAGAAAAACTTGGCCAGTCAGAAGAACATAAAAAACTGGAAAATAGGAAACAAATGAAATAGCATAAAAAGGGAACTGGTTGGTTTGGATATTTAGACAAAGGACCAAATATGGAAGATAAAGAACTCACACTTTAGTACTGAATGTTTTTTGAAAGAATGGAATTCATTTTTCATTTCTATTTGGGTTTTGAACTTGTGCATTCCAATCTTGTGATCTTAAACTCTTTACAAATTGTATGAATATTTTTACTTATATCATGATATTGTATTTTCCTTACATTTCTTTAACTTCCCATGTGTCTAATTCATGTAATTCATTTTGGTCTGTTTTTTTAACTTTCTCCCTTAACATTCTCTAGTCAAGAACTATGATAGTAGCACACTGTTACTTTATATATGTAAATATAAAGAGTTGATGCATGGATCTCTTCTTTGTCGATTTCTGTGTTTAAAGCATTTTTGATGTTTCTCTCAGCTGAAACAGAAATTGCGTGTACAACAGCTTGAACGAGAGCAAGAACAAACTGACCATGCCTTTATGCTCCGAGAATTACAGAAACTGGTGAATGATGGCCGAACTGCTCGGGAAGATCTTGAATATCAGGTGAGGTTATATAAGTATAGTGTCTTATTAGTGGGAGAGTTCTCTAATCCCTCAGTATTGGAGGCATTTTATACACAGGCTTTTGGTAACCATCAATAGAGATTTCTTCACGATTCAAGTTGGTCTGACTGGCTATGTATCTATGTGTACTGGCTGCATCAATAAAGCCACAAGGATGGAAATTAGAACATTCAATCCTAATTATGCCTGGAAAAAACGTTTGTTTTTCTTTTTTTTAAATGCCCCCCTCCCCTGATTTTTTTTTTCTTGAGAGGACTTAATTTACAATGTAAGTTGAAGGTAATTGTTCCCAAGTTGGTTGCATTCATGCTTATTTTTCTAAAATATAGGCTTTTTAGTGATCTGACAAAAGGCAACAGATGTCACTTACACATTGAGCACTCTCTTTTTCCAATTTTTTGATTGATTGGAATTGAACATCCATTGGATTACTCTACACATTATTGATACTAGTATCTTTATCTTTGCTATTTTCATCACAACTTTGCAGCCAATATATTCTTCAGCTTTCCTCTGATGCTACTTAAAAGTAGCTTTAGTCTTTTTCTTTTCCTTCATGGGAACATTTTCCTGAAACTGATCCGTTCACGGTTATCTGCCCTCTGTCTTAATTATATGTCCAAACCATGTTATAGCACCAAAATATCATATCTGTCCACTCAATAATGCTGAAGATACAGAAATTTTCTTGAAGAATTGGATAAAAAAGAGGAAGTATGGAAAAATTCTTTTTTGATTTAATGATATTTTTCCTTTTTTTTTTTTTTCTTTTTTCATTGATCACATTTATGTATATGCTTGTGACCATTCACTTGATATCTCCATAAGTTCTAATTGAATATCAATGACATTTTGTGGTGGGGTTGAAAATGAGCTACGAAAGACCTGATTGAATTTTATCCATGCATAATTACCTTCCCTACTGCATAGTTATATGTCAAAACCACATGATATTGCCAAAATTTCATGTTTGTCCAAAGTTTCTCAATGAATTTCAATGAAATTTTGTAGAATGGTTGACATTAGGCAGATCAATGCACAATTACTCCTCCTGACAACAAGGGTATGCACTTTCTATGCTTTCTAGTTCTTATAGAAGTTATTAAGACCTTTGAAAAAGACATTCATTTTGTGTTCTTTTTGTTTTCTGTTTGTAACTAGTTGGAGCTGACACAGAGTTCTTTGCAAGCGAAGGAGAAAGTCAGTTCACAGTCAGAGCAGTATGAAAAACGGATCCATGATCTGTCTAATGAACTGAAGGTCTTACGCAACCGGTTGAAGGCTGCAGAGGAAAAAGCCAGTCAACCATCTCCTCTGCTACTACAACTGCAAATGGATATGGGAAGCCTAAAGGTAAATCTTATAACTTTATCTCTTTTCCTCTTTCTTTTCTTACTGACCTCCTTCTTCAGTCAACATATTGTGTTCAAACCTATTCATAAGATTTTTTTTTTTTTGCACAAAGATGGTTATCACAAGGGCATGAATTTCTACATAGAAAAAAGCTTTTCTGCCTTGTCTTTATTGTAAATTTTTTTTCTTCCACAATTTTATCTACTGTAATGTTTATGAATGCCTTTTCAACTCCATTAATCCTGGAAAGAGTGTATCAATAATTCCGCAGGATCTTTTCAAGTAAAAAATCTCTGTTCAGTCTTTCTTTTGCACACTGTAAATAATAAAAGGAGGTCAAGTCAAAAAGTATTGCAAAAAAATCATACAAACCTTCATCATGCAAAAATTCCAAAAGGTTTGTTAGTCACTCAATAGAAACAACATCTTTGGGTAACATGATGTGTTAGGGTTGATCAATTAAAAAATTGGAAAAAGGAGGTAATCAATGAATAAGATACTGCTCTTGCCATTTGCTAGCCAGTGATCACAAAAAATAAAGTCTGAATTTTCAAAAAATAAGCATGATACAAACTAAGGGATCAATTCAGCATGAACTTATATTGCAGATTGAACTCCCCTTTAAAGATCTATGTAGAGCGGAAATTTAAAAAAAAAAACAAAACAAAAGAATCTTTTTTCGTTGACATAATGAGTAAATATTGAAATTTTTAGCCTTCTAGCTCCATTGTGCAGCCTATATGCTTGATACATACATAGGTTCCTTCAGTTTTTAAGCTGTTCTGGCTGGCTATGTTGAAATTTTTTGTTGGCAATTTCTGGAAAAAATTCCAAGGTACAACCTACTTGGCTGTTTTCTCTTCAATACAGTTTTCAATTTTTTCAAAATTTTTCCATTGTAAGTTCCTGTGATTATTCTGTATGCTTTGAGAAAATTTAGCAAGATTAGCCTTTTAGAATTGTCTTCATTTTGCTTAAAAGACTTTTGAGCCATGCTTTTGGCATCTATCAAGCCAAAATTTTGGTCAGGCCAAGGTATTTGCTTAAAATTGAAAATGCCAAACTCTGTTAGATCTCAACTTCAATAGCTATTGCATCAATAGTTATTCAACGGGTCTTTCGCCAGTTTGTGGACTTCAGCCCCAGTTTTTCCATTCATCAATGTTAAGTCTACTCTCTCATATTTAAGGTATTCCTGACCTTCATTAAAATGCTTGATCTATCTAAACTGTTATTCTTGGTGGGGTAGCATCACCATTAACCCGTTGAAAATGTGATGTTAGCCCTGACCTTAAAATCATTTTTTCTATGGGACAAATTTTATGAATGTACCGTAAAGTAACAGATATGTGTAGTAATGAAAAAACTTGTCTGCAGCCATCCAATGATCCAAGAGAGTTGTTTGAACCTGTTTTGTTCAAAATAAACTTGTCCCTGTATGAACTGTGACACTAGAAGCAATACTTTTTGGTTTACCATTGTATCGATCATTTGGTACATGCTTGACCTAATTACTACTCCTACCCAGGCTGCACAAAACATCTTTTTATTTCATTTTTAGTCTCAATACCAGACGCAGGTCTGTCAAGAACAGCTACGGGCCAATGAGGCAGAAGAAAATTTGAACAACATGGCTGAGCAGAGTGAGGAGCGTGTGTCTGGGTTGGAGGCTAAACTGTCGGAGCTGTCTGAGGTGGTGGGCAATTATGAGCGTCTCCGCCTCCAGGACCAGCAGGCTATCCAGCGACTCAAGGAACGCGTGGCTCAGTTGGACACGGAAAACATGGCATTAGTCCAAGCTGCCCGTACACCAGATATCAGGAGCGACCTTGATGACAATGACAGTGACACCAATCTTGACATCCAAGCACTGGTTACCAAAATTGGCAAGTTGAAGAAGTTGCTCAAGTTAGCCCTGCACCAAAAGACAGAAAGGACTTATGATCTTGAAGGTGGGTTTTAGTTTGGGTCTTATTTTTGGAAAGAGCTATAAGACTTTATTGTTCAGGAAATTGGTCTAATTTGCAAGCACCTGTAACATTTGGTAATGCTAACATTTCTGAAAATATACTTTAAACTTGAAATTTTAACATCATAATCTTTCTTCGAATCTCACCCATACTGTTTTTAAAGCAATTTTGAGTAGTGATGAATTTAGTTTGAAAATTCTAGAAGATTTTTAAACTGAAAAAATTGACTGTATTGAGAAGCATTATAAATTATGAAGTACTTTATTGTAGGTATGTATAGTGAGCCATTTGCTTTATTTACGAGTCAGTTCAGTTCAAATGTGTTATTTCAATTCACTTATAGGATTTCAAAGGCTATGTTTGTAAATTTTTAAAAACTTTGAAACTATAATTGCATATAAAATAGGGAATTTATCCTTTTTACAAACTAGAAATATCTATAACAGGGTTAATTCTGAATTTGTTACTCATCAAGTTGGGTGATTTCTTCTTCCTGAAATTCTGTGAGAAGTTTTCTTTTTATATTAGTTTTCTATCCTCTTGAACATGATATTCTGTCTAGATCATTTGAATGTGCTGGAAATATGGAAACATTTGTGAATTTGTTTTATTTTCAGGTGTTTTCTATAGTGATTTGGCTGCTGAGTGCAGTCTTTGCAAAAAGTATGAAAATGAACTCAGTACTTTAAAAGAGGAATATGAGCGATACAAGCTTCGAGCACAAGCCATTTTAAAGAGTAAAAGCTTGAAGGTAACAAGTTTATTTGATACTAGCAATTAATCTACATCAGAGCATAAATAAGCTGCCAGACTTCTTTAGCTTTCTCTTGTGTCACTACATTGATTTTTTTTCTATTTTTCCCTGGTTGCTCTAATTTCTCTGTCCTCTAAGGCTGCAACAACTTCTACAGTATATCTCTGAATTTTTGAGATGAGGTATTATTATTATTTCTATTATTATTCAGACCATCCTCATCTTGGTTGTTTTTCATACAATGTTCCGGCCGATGTACTCTACGGCCTTCATCAGGTATCATCTGGTAGGTGTGGGGGAAGTAATGAACCGAACCCTTTATTTAACCAACGGGGGTATACTGACCGCACTCCCCTCTTAGCATTAGTAGTATTATTATTGTCTCACACTGGGATTGAACCTAGAACCCTCAGATTATGGGAGTGCGGTCATTATACCCATGTCGGTTAAATAAAGGGTTCGGTTCGTTACTTCCCCACACCTACCAGATGATACCTGATGAAGGCCGTAGAGTACAACGGCCGAAACGTTGTATGGAAAACAACCAAGATGAGGATGGTCCGAACAATAATAGAAATAACTTCTACAGTCTTCAATGTTGCCCTGACCTCCAATATCCTTTGTTGATGTATTCTATGCATCGGATTACCCAAAATGATTTTTTCCTTCATTCTTGTAGCAATAATTTTGGGAATTTTTGATTAGAAATGCTCAGAGTTGGGTAAATTATCCTTTTCTATTATTTCCCTCAGTTTTAATGATTATCTACGTTTTCATCAACTCTAAATGGTCTGTAAATCTAGTTTATCATTATTCCTACTATTAAAATCATATCAATTATTCAAATTTCTCGCATGTACCTATATGGTATTTTTGCAACTATTGAAAAGTGATCCTTTTTTTTGTTTATGTAGATGTGTACAAATTGAATGTGCAAACTGAATTGATCTCTCACCCTGTTACAGGAAAATACATCTCAGGATGAGGCCTTACGAGAACAAATGAATGAGTTGCGAGAGAAGCTCAAGTCAATGCATGTACAACATGATAATGAGATGCAAAAAAAACTGGATAAGATTGACAACTTGCACCAAGTGGTTTGCAACCTGCAAGAGAAACATAAGGCTGAACGCAACCAGATGGTCAGTGAGCACCATCACCAGCTTTCAGAGCTAGAAGGGGAACTGAAAAAGCAACGCAAACGTACAGTGTCAATGCTGATTGAGAAAGACCGGGAAATAGAGAGTTTGCGTAGTCTGGCTAACCTTCCAAGCTATGACAATGATTTTTACAGTGAGTCTCAACCAGCAACAGAAACCGTATCAACACGGGTATCACCAGAGAGATCAGATGATAGTGCAACCCTTGATGAGGAACAGACTGTAAATCTCCTGCTTAAGAACACTCCATCTGGGCCTGGTGATATGCCTCTTTTACATTTTGCCCAGGAGACAGCACGCAAGGAGGTGGAAATCTCTTCTTTGCGCTCCAAAAAATACCAACTTGAGACAGCATTGCGGGAGTTACAGCATGCAGCACTGACCAAAGAGCAGCGAATGAGTGAAGAATTGGCCCGTCTTGAGGAATTGGTGCATAAACAAGACCGGGATAAGTCAAGGGAAGGTGCCAACTTGGAATACCTGAAGAATGTCATTTATAAATTTCTTATCTGCACCGATTCTGCTGGGAGGCAGAAAATGCTCAATGCCATTGTGACCATTTTGGAATTCAGTCCAAAGGAACGTGACAAAGTTCAGAACTTTTGGAAGAGCCGATGGTAATAATATAGTCCAAAAATTTATTGAAAAATATCCCAACAGCATCAGTGATCACTCTGTTTATTTGCTTTATCTGATGGGAATAGTCTGGCTGACAAGGGAGAAATCCTTTGCCATTGGTAGGATCGTTTTCTTTGTGAGAAAATATTCTCTGCTATTATTGGTCTACATTTTACATAGGTTATCATGAATATTTACAATGAAAATGGACAAATAAGCATTGTCTCTCTGTAAAGGAAAGAAAGCTGAGGAAATTTATCAATTTTGTCTAACACTATATAGAAAATATTTTGGGAGAGGTTACTTATTTCCCCCATGCATGTTTGCACATGCATCAAATTATTTAAAATTAATTTCTTGTATTGAATTTCATTTCCAGTATGATGAAGGATGTAAAAAAAAAAAAATTGTGAGAGGGTTTTGATCAATTTTAATAATATGCGCGTAAAATTCTTTGTATATATGTATATGTTTGGAAAAAAACAACTGTTAATGTGTTGTTTCTACAAACCTTATTGGTTACACTATTAAAGGATTTTTGCAAAAAAACATTTTGAATTGCTTTTTTTCCAATTCCTGAGATACATCTCTATTAACCTAATCCATTTAACAATTTTATCCACTTCATTTTAAAATTACCATGAAAAACCATACTTGTTGGAATTCAATATTTGATTAACAAACCAAGCTTTGTTTACTTCCTCTCATCACATAAATAAAGAAAAAACTAAAAAACAACTCTGTTCTTGTTTGTAGATCAAAAGTTAGGGATGAATTTAACACCACAAGAAATGTAGTCAGGTATTGAATTATAAGGAATTCTTTTTACAAGTGTTCAATGTAATTCTTGACTTAGCCAATTTTTTCTTCAAAAAAGAAAAAATTGGCTAAGTCAAGAATTACACTGAACACTTGTAAAAAGAATTCCTTATAATTCAATACCTGACTACATTTCTTGTGGTGTTAAATTCATCCCTAACTTTTTTAATTAAGTTATTAGGATATCTTACAATATTTGATGTAAATTTTTGGCACCAAATAGTGTAAAAAATACTATATATGACTCTAAAAAAAGAGGCAAATAGACTGAAAGAGATTTTGAAGCAAATGGAAGTAGTTTGTGAAGATAAGCTCTCTGTTGTAGCGATCAGAATGATGACAGCTAAGGTTTCATTTGACTAAAAATGATTTGGTTATGTTTGTCACATTTATTATTCTTCATAGAGATTAAACTCAAGTTTTGCCTAGTGATTCTTCATCTGGGATCCACACCAATCTTACCTGAGGTTGCCACTTCCCTTGCTCTATCTTAGGACCAATAAGTTTAAACAGAACTCCCAACATGAACTGATGATGAAACCTACAAGGGTTTTTTAACCTAGAATCATTATCCATTGCACTGTAAGCCCACGTGTAATTGTAATTTCTCTAAATGGATTGTTCATCTGTTAGTAACACATGCAGTGAGTTCTATGTTTCGACTGGTCATTCATGTATGATAGATATGTTATGAATCCAGTTGATTATATTTTAGTCGTATTGGCTAAAGATTTTCTTGTGAAAGTTGTTTTAGAGTTTGAAATTAACAATGAAAAGGTCAAAATTTCTACTTCAGTCACCATAAAAAGGAAAGGCTAATCATTGTTTGAATTTTGTGTCATAAAATGTTCAAACTCTCAGTTTTGCTTCTACAAAGAAAATTAACTTCATTTCCATACCAGACAAATAATTAGAAAATTCTCCTGAACATAAGGAAGATTTAATCCTCTTGAACCAAGTTCAATGGAAACAGTTTCATTTAAATTCATCACAAGAAATTTTTCTAGTTTCTGAGTCAGACAACTTTTTTCAAGTTTACATCTAAAATTGTATCAAAAAACATCTTGAAGCACTTGAAAACATTTAGATTCTCCAATAAAATCTAGGAAATACATTGCATCTAAATTTGATGTAACTATAATCTTCAACATTTATTTTAAAATATTATTTATTAATAAATATCTGAAGGCCAATTTCTGACATTAGGACACAACCGAAAGCATCCAGATTGGGAGAGACCTGACATGAACTTATTCTGAAGGAAAGATCTAAATATGAGTGTTCGTCCAGCAGAATCTGAGGTGGGGTTCACTTTGGAATATGAAGTTTTTAAAAGGTGGTTTTAGCTCATCCTATACCTCTATAACAGATCCCCACCTGATGACCGTTGCTGACCGTGGAGCATTTTTCAGAATAGGGGTCACATCTATTGATATCAAAACAACAAATGTTTGCTTCTATGCTTTTTATAGACTTCTAAATGGTTATACCCTATGAGCTGAAAATTTGTACAAGAGGGTAACTCTAGCCCAGGGTGAAAATAGGATCGGTGGTGCTGGTGAATTTCAAATCACATTGAGATAGCTGCACCCTAAAGGCTCTCAATTTAGTGTGTATTGGTAACTTCACCCCAGGATGAAAAGATGATAGGTGCTGCTGACCTCTAGATTTGACATAAGGTCTGGTCAATTTTGGCAAGCATTTTCAAGCTGCCAAATTGTGTATATAGGTAAACTGAGTCCAGGATGAACAGGATAGGTGGCTCTGACCTTTGAAGGTTGGGTCAGTTTTGGTATTTTCAAAAAAGGGTCTATTTCAACATTTTTGAACCACCTGAAAGACTGCAATCCCTTCTCTGAGATGCTCTGCACTTACTACATGGCCTTTCAGTATTGATTACTTTCTTTTTTGATGCAACGCCAGATACTCTATCTATTATGAGCATAAGAAACATAGATTTTTGGTATTACATACAAATTCCATCCCTCTGGCAATCTTGACATTTCAATACCTAGAAATACGTTATAATGATATAGACTTGCAAAAGAAGTACTGAATACCTACAATCCAAATTTGAAGTCCAGTTTGTCACTCCAGATAAGCCTCAATTTGGAAGTAGAAGTAATAAACATCTGCCAAATGAAAAATTAATCATATTTGCTGGTATCATTACATATTCTAAGCTTTTATGACTCATATTATTCATCAGAAAATAAACCTTTGTAACACAATGGTATTAAGCTACTCTGTGTATACATCCAGATCAAGAGGGTGGATATACATAGCATCTTCTTCTGATTCAGTCCATCTTTCTTTTTTCCATCCATGTGAGTAATAATGACTTCTTGTGAGTCTTTTGGAATCTGTCATCACCTCTCCCAACTCCTTTAGTTGACTACACTCATGACGGCTGAGAGCCCATATTTTTAGGGTTTCTCATTCATGTGTGACTCCAACTATTCCAGCCTGACTGTACCTATATCTCATGCAGGTAGAATTATGTCACTCGAGATGCCATCCATCTGCCCTCAATATTTGCGCATTTTCTCTAAAAGTCACACATATACCCTTGTCCTACCAGTCAGCAGATGATTTTTTGAAGCTAGGGATATTGACAAAATTTTTGACTAATGAAAAGAAATCTGTATACCCTTGTGCAAGGTTCAGCCAAAAAAGGCCTTTTGTCTGCCTAACTATGTATAGTTTGACTGGACAAATATCCAAGATTCTGTAGCAAAAGTTTGAACTTCATAAAGCTTTTTTCTCAAGTCTGTATACACACTGAGGAGAATTTGTGACATATTAACTACAATATTTAATTTCAAATAACTAAACAATACCCATGAAAAATCTTCCAAGAAATTCAAATTTATCTGTAAATTTTTTCATGGGTATCTCTAGGAAATGATTTTTAAGGGAAGAAAATAGTGAATTTGATTGAGTTGAAGAATCCTTAGTTTCAAATGGTGGTTAGGTGGTATTTTTATCAGTAGAAATTTTATCCTTCTGTGGAAGAGTTAAGTATTACAGACAAATGAACAAAAAAGTCATATTGTTCATTATATATTAGTATGGGTTGGAATCAGACCATCTGTAGTGGAAGAGGAGATCCTATGAGGATTGAACCCAATAACAATTGTCAGCAAGATTAGCTTGCTGATCATTGCTATATGTCATCTGTCCTGATCCATTTTTCCCTATATTTATTAACATATCCGTTGTCTGAATCAGAACTGCTAGGTTTAGCATGCTGATCATTGCTATACGACATGTGTCCTGATCTATCAATTTAGCATAGTTCGGTATCAGACCATCAATAGTGGAAGGTCCGATGAGGATTGAACACCCTCACTATGGTAAGAAAGACGCATTTGCTGATTATTGCTATTTGACATGTATCTTAAGTTTTTGTTTCATGTGATACATAAACTTAGCATAGTCTGGTATCAGACCATTAACAGTGGGAGATCCAATGAGGATTGAGCCCACTGATAATGGCCTGCAAGATTAGTTTGCTAATCATTATTTTACGATGTGCTTCCTGAACCTTTTTTTCTTTTTGTTTCAGATGATCTACTTGTTAATTGCAGTTTTTTTTTTTTTTTCTTTTTCTTTTTTTTTGTTCTAGGGAAGGGTTAAAAAAAATACTGAATTTGTTAATGGGTTAGAGTGCATAGTTTGAAAGCTACAACATGGCACTGGCGCACCTGGTCTGAGAATCCCCACCAATCCTCTTCTAGAAACATTATTTTATCTGATGAAGTATTGTCAATTATTATTATGATGGTTCGAGTGGTTGGAATATGAAGCAATTGAAATTAAGATGAAGAAAATACCGGTGAAAAGATATTATCAATTATCCGGACCAATTTATCTTGTCTACATAATGTTAGTTGTTTGAGATGACCAGAAATGACCTATGTTGACCTAGAGTGACCTCCAAAGCCTTGATCTGTTACCTTTGACATGAGAAAATGTACCCATATGTTCAATTTCAGCATCCTGGATATGAAATTGTGGCCCAATCAAAAAATTGGCTGGAGATGACCTAGTGACTACAAATGACCTCAATTTCTGTATCCCAGATGCAATATTGTGGCCAACAACTTGGAAAATTTGTTAGAAATGACATATGGTGACCTCAAATGACCCTGGTATCAAAATCACATTTCTAAATACTTTGGCCATGAAAGAATTTACCTCTATGCCAAATTTCAGTTTTGTAGAGGTGAAATTATGACTTTCAACTTGTAAAATAGGCAAGAAATGACCTTGGTGACCAGAAATGACTCCTGTGGCCAATATTTCATTGCCTATCATCTTACCCTAGAAAAGATCCACCTCTTGGTCAGATTTCTGTTCCATTGGTGCAAAATTTGAAAGTTAGTGGAAATGACCTCTAGTAACCTTTAATGATATCCAAGGTCAACCTCACTTAGCATGTTAGCTTTAATGTGTGAAGATGTACTCATATCCCTAATTTCAGCATCCTTAATATCTTAGTAACTCTGAAAATTGGCTGGAAATGATCTCTGGTGACCTCAAAGGTCAATTCCACAATCCATGTGACCTATGCCATGCTTAATTTCAATTGTGGTCAAAATATAGAAATAATATCCATGCCAAATTTCAGAACACCTTGTAATTTTAGCAGGGAAGTGTCATGAATAAACAAACAAAAAGCTCAACTATAATTGTGTGTGTGTATATATATATATGAGACTGAGACATATTACGTCAACAGACATTGTCATTTTAGTCATATTTGCCTTTTAACAAAGATATACTCATTGATGGTTACTCAATTTTCTATGAAACCTGAGAGAAACCCATAAGGCAGGAATTGTTAAATTCAAAAACAGGAGTGTATTGTTGATTTATCCTAAAGTTAAATGAGCCAGTGACTTAAACACCACTTTCAACTTAGAACTGCATGATAGTATGAGGAAAGAAAAAAAAACTACCATGTCAAGCTTGGGCCACCAGAAATGATGAAACAGGAAAACCCAGCTCACTACAAATGAGCAGATGTTATAGTGTGTTAGATCAGCAAAAGAATAGTGGGATTTATAAATTTTGGTGAAATTGAACAAAACATTTACCTAAACTTTTTAAAATGCTTACTGAAGTTCATGGGAAAGAATGCATATGTTTTAGTGTAGCACAAGAAATTTTGTGTAGCTAGAGAGGATGTTGCAGATGACGAACATAGTGGACACCCATTTGTGTCAAAAACTTGCGCTTTATTGGTGGAGACCATTAATGCAAGGCACTGATCAAATTTAGGGGATGGGCCCACAAACATGACAATTTACCAGAAAAAAACAAGGTAATGAAAAATTAATTGTTGAAATTGTTAGGAACTCTCAAACAAAATTGTCACGATAGGTTGCTTCGGTTTTCACTTCATTCTGCTTATGTGAGTGCATATATATATATATATATATATGTGATACGTTTATTCTATTTATGTAGTCAAGGTCAAGTGATATATTATCCATGTAATGACAGATAATTTCAGATGAGAGTTTATATGATTTAACGTAATTTATAATCGTTCTGTCCGATCATGTATCCTTTTCTCAATGCGTATCTGTTGCGTTAAAAGAAAGAAATAGAGCAGATATAAACCGAGAATAAACGAGATGAGAATTTGAAGTGAAAACATCCAAAATACCCACATGTACACTCATTTCATATAAACCATGTCTTGACTCTTAGGTTTGTGTTGTGTAAGAAGAAAAATTTCAAAGAATATTTTCATTGTCAGAAATCCCTGCTAGTATTTCAATAGAGTAAAAATATCTTTAAATGCACAAGCATCATAAAAAAGAATCACCTGAAAATATTAAAACAATACTTAAGAAAAGCAAATATCAAATCAAAATTATGTAATGAAAGTTAAAATTCATTGAGATATTATTGAGCACCAGATATATTTATCTGTCAGAAGTCTTTTGGAAGACGAATATTCTACAGGAAATTTATACCAATTTTTAGTGAAATTTTGAGTTTGTCTCCCTTACATTTGTCTTGAAAAAAATTGAAGATGACCTCCCAATGCTTCTAGGATGCTTCTTTCTAGGATTATTGGGATCGTCTTGTTTTTGAAGGTTGAGCTTGCTTTGCCGAAAGCTTGCCATCCTAGAGTGATTCTCCACTTGATTTCTTCTTCTTTTGTGGATTTCATAGAGATTCATTGTCCTCGGTAGATGTAGTGGTCTACTTTCCCCAGTTTTGTATCTTCGATTTTGACAGTTATGTCCTTATTCTTGATTTGATTGTTGCACATGACTTTTGTTTTACTGAAGTTCATGTGTAGGCCAACTCTTTTGCTTTCTTCGTTTAATTCATCTAGCATTAGTTGAAGGTCGTGTAGGTTCTCTGCAAAAAGTATGATGTCGTCTGCAAATCTGAGGTTGCTCAAATATTCGCCGTCTATTTTGATTCCGCTATTTTTCTAGTCCAGGTTACAGAAGATCATCTCAAGGCAGGCTGTGAAGAGTTTGGGTGAGCTGGTATCGCCTTGTCTCACTCTTTTTCGGAGTTGGAAGGGTTCAGAGTCTTTATGTAGCCTGATAAAGGAGTTGCTGTGATTGTATATATGTTGCAGTACTCTGACTAATACAGGGTCTACACCTTGTAGGGTGATAGTCTTCATGACCATGGGAATTTCTACAGAGTCAAATGCCTTCTTGAAGTCTATAAATGCTACAGCAAGTGGCATTTTGGATTCTGCTGCTTCCTCCTTCTGCTGGTTTATTGAATGGAGATGGTCCATGGTGATGATTTTTGTGAACAGTTTATAAATGCTGTTGAGTAAGCTAATAGGCCTGTAGTTGTTGAGGTCTTTGGGGTTTCCTTTTTTTATGTAGAAGCATTATGATGGCTGTGTTCCATTTCTCTGGGACTCTACTCTGTCTTAGACTCAAGTTGAACAGATTAGCTTGCTTTTTGAAGATGATCTTACTAGCTTTTTTGAGTAGATCAATGGCGATGTTATCTGGTCCAGGTGCCTTTCCTTTTTTTATTTGTTTAATAGCTTGTTTTACCTTCCATGGTTTAACTCCAGGGAAGTCCTCGAACTGATTGTCAGTGTCTTACGTATCCTGGTCGTTACTTAGTTGCCTATGTCTTGAAGAGTAGAGTTCTTGGTAGAATTCTGTCTGTCTATTGTTATGTCTCCGTTTTCTTTGAGTATGCTAGTTATTTGTTTCTGTCCAATACTGAGAGCTTCATTTATTGCTCTGAAGCCGCGCTATTTTTCAAGAGTGGTTTTGATGATTGCTGTCATGCACCTTCTTCTGTCTTCTCTTACTTTCTTTTTATTGTTTTGTTTAGTTCGGCCTCCTCTATTTTTTCCCTCATTGTTGTTGGTGGTTTGAGGTTTCTGTGCTTTTCAATGAGTTTTCTGGTTTCATCTGAGATTTTACTGATGGTCTGTGTGTTTCTCGATTTAAACATATTGGCAGCTTTGATAAGAGAGGTTGTTATTTTGCTGTTATTTTGTTGTGGAGTTCATTGATGTTGGTGTCGTTTTCATTGATAAGGATTTAAAATCTGTTTTTCAATTCCAGCTTGAAGGGTTGCATGAGTTCATTTGGTGCATTTAGTGGTTGTGGTTTGATGTGGAACAATCTTTTAGTGTTTTGTGTTTACTTGCATCTTACACCTTACCATTCTATGGTCACTTCCTATGTTCATTTGGTTTATACACACACACATATATATATACAGTACTGTCAAAATTATTGTACACTTTTGACAAAATTGGCTTATTTCATTTTGTAACCCTATTTAAACAACAAAGATGTAAACAGTAATACATGCTCCTATGCATTTTGGATTGTGCATTCATTCTAGTATTCTGGACTACAAGAATTTAAACCATTATTGACTTCTCCTACCATGACCTTTTAAGGCTTTCTTTTTCTTACTGTGTGGCTATTTAACCTCATTTATGATAACAGGTCTCAAATCAAACCCATTGCTATTGTAGTTGTGATAACCATGTGTCCAATATTGTCATCATGAGATCTGGTAGGGATTTTAGTCCAAGGAAAAGTGTCAAAGTGGAAGCTTATCAGAAAGATACGTCTTTAAATTGGGATGAAATTACAAAAAAAGTTGGAATATCTTGGAGAAATTTATTCAACGTTAGGAAGAAACTGAAAAATGATGAAAATGTATCTCCTGTGCATTTAAAAAAGTATGGACAAAAGTGTGTTTCAATTCAAAGACAAGGTAGAATGTTGATTGTGCTTTGCAATAATCAGCATTATCTAAGGACTTGGAAAACCTGTGATGTGAGCTGCACTCCCAGTTCTGAAAGTACGAGGCTTTGTCAGCTTAGTTTTTGTATGTGCAGACCCCTGAAAGTGCCTACACTATCAGAAGCAATGAAGAGAAAAGCTTGCTTGGACAAAGACCCATCAACAATGGACATCTGAGGACTTGAAGATAATTATTGATGGTATTGCATACAAAATATATTTAAATAACAATTAATATCATCAATTAAAATATTTTTACTATAAGACCTTGATTTTACTATTAACTTGAAAAATATCTAAAGACTCTCATTTCCGCTTCCTAACTGTGAAGTCAAGTCCTTTTTTTAAAGGCTCCCAGTAGTCAAGTGAATGATTTAATGTCAAACCCTCTGCTACAGGGATCCTTTGCAGTCTTCCATAGATTTGCCAAAGCCTTTGATGATGCTGATCATGTTTTTTGCAAAGTGCAACCAATATTCTATCTTGTTTTTTGGTTGAAACATGCTTTTGTCCACACTTTCCAACATGTTGGGGAAACAATTTTGCAGCAGCTTTCAGTTTATATTCAAAACTGAATTGTCCTTGATATTCCTACTTTTTGGCAGTCATTGCAACTTGAGAGATATCTTACAGATAAACCTCCACTTGGACCCTTTTCTTTGGGCTGGGATCTTTAGCAGACCCCATAATGACAATATTGGACAGACACAAAAGGTTATCACAACTACAAGAGTACTAAGGTAGGAAACCAGAAGTCTTCAAAGGGCATGTTAGTTCACCTGAGATCAGGTGCTATCCATGGGTAAGATATGGGTAAGTTTGCTTGAGGTCAACCTGAGGTCAAGAATCGGTTAACTTATGCTTGTACAGAATACCAGAATATTCATTCTTCATTGCCTCTGTTAATCCAAAATGCCTAAAAACCTGTATTGCTGGTTACATATGTGTAGTTTAATTGGGGTTTGAAAATGAAACAAGTCAACTTCGAAAAAGTACACAATAATCTTGACTATATATATATATATATACACACACATCCCCCGATATAACGCAGTTCATTTGTGAGTATATATATATATATATATATATATATATATTTATAATTTGATAGGCATCCCCCAGTACATATACATATAGATATGTGATAAAATAATGGATTTGCTACACAAACAGCAGCCCATGATGCAGTTTAGAAAGTGTAGGAGCAGAAAGTTTATTATTGCCATAGGCATGGTTGATGCTGCAGTTAAAATTCTTGAAATTGGCTCTTCTAGATTGCAGCAAATTACTTTTAAGGAACATCATTTAATTATGTTTTGACATTCATCAATATCAGAAATTGGAGGTATTTTGAACATAATGAATTGCATCATGTTCATAATACTGTGGTGCCCCCTTTACTTTTAGTTAAGATTTAGTATAAAACTCTACTCATAACTAAATATCTAAAATGTCACTTCCTATGATAACTCCCTATAAAAGCTCTAAACACACATGTTCACTTACTCATTTGCCCTGGCTTTCAAGCCAGTTACATTCTGCCTTCTTTTTTTTCTAAACTTGTGGCCGGCATAGTTTCTATTCTTAGACTGTGATTCTGTATATTGTCTTTTGTTACTTTTGTGAAATCTTCCTCAATGTGAGAATTTGCAAGAGCTTTATATCTACTAAATGCAAACATTGCAACTACTTCACATCACACATTTTTGGCAACAACGCAAATACTGCGCTTACCATTTCCCTCCTTTTAGCTCCTTACACCTAATCTGAACTAACAACCTTTTAATAATCTAGCTTGGTCAAACATACCTCTCATTATAACAGTCACCTCTATTTAGGCTAGATTTGATGGATAAATCTAATGACATTAGACCTGTTATGTCATGTGTCCACTAAATACTTACTCTTTCCCATATTTCATTTTTATGTATAGGAATAACCCTCTGAACTAAACAGGCCTCTTCTCTTCTTTACACAATCGATTATATTAATGTTTTCTCATATATATTTCCTTATCAGTCTTGTATTGTCATAAATATTAGACATTGAATGTACGTTTCATTTGTTAGAATATTTGCACTTGTCTTCTTTACTCTGTTTAGTCTCCATGTCCACAATCATACTGGGAGAGCATACTCTCCATACTGTCGTGGCAACTCCTTCTATCTCCCTTCCTCCTTCAACATTTCCAGTGATGTCGGCATGTGACATTGATTATCAAACCACGTGGAGGCAAAATCCTTTATCCTCAGCAGTAACAACATCTGGATACACATAACCCATAGCCATTACTTCTCTCTCACACACTATATATAATCATTTCTATACGTAAGGAATTTCTAACTTATGTAGATGCAATACTATCTATAATACTCTTTTATTTCTGACTGCAATTTTTTTCAATATGAATAGTTCCTTAACAAAACAAAAATAAAACTACAATATAAACTTGTTTTGCTTGCGCCATCATACATTTTCCCCCTGCTGTTGGACAAAGGTAGCGGCATTCAAATTAGTATATATGTTATTGCAGAAACTATCATGTCATTTTTTATACCTGTCATTTCATAAAAACTAAGAAATTCTTCTTGAATATAAAGGGACTGAGTAATTAGTGAATACATGAGGAAAGTTGCTCCTTGTTTGCGAATGCAGTGTATTTGTCTTACGTGAGTAAAAAGAAATTGTTTTCTCTTACCTCTAACAACTTTCTTTTTTGAAAACTTTGTTTGCTATGATTGTCAACAATTCGTTTTCATAATCCGGATGAATGCATGAAACATACTCAATTACTTGATGAAATTGTTGTCTTCCAGAGATGTATCACCTTGAAAGACCAATCCATGTCCACCAAGAAATTCCATAAATTCAATGAAGTATTTCTTTTCCCCCATCTTCCTTTTTGAGCTTTGATATTCCATATTTCTACTGAACCTCCAAAATCAAAATGATGCCCGAATGGTAGCAACTTACTTAGATGTAGAAACTAAATAAGAACAAATGCTCAGTAGACTGAGAATATCATAACGGTTCTATTTATTCACAAGAAAGATATCAATTTCTTTTCATTGTTACAGAGTTTAAATATTCCTGGATATTTGAAGAGATCGACACTAAAAAAAAAAGTTTTCTATAAACCCATCCATTGTTGATATTCAAATAGAGCAAAATTACAGATCAATCTGCACGCCTGTTTACCAAGACAACAATTCTCTTTGTTTTCTTTCTCTTTTTTACGGATAGGATTATAGAGATAGATAAAAAGTTATGTATAAAGTCCTTACATAAAAAAATGTCTGTTTTACAAAAATGTGTGTGTGTGTGTTGGAGAGGCTGTGCCAACCCCACCCCGGTGTCATGGGTCGTGATGAAGCCATAATAAATTATATCCAATTCTAAATCTGTTCGTGTCTTATTTTTCATCACTTGACTTGAAATGAATTTTACAACAAATTTTCAATACAGCAGCCAAAACATAATATGACTGTTTTCGTCATTGCGTGGAATGAAATGCTTTTAAAAAAAATGGCTGAGAGACTGTCCCATAAATTAAACTGGGGTTAATAGAGAAATGATTCTTCAATTTCACATAAAATTCAAACAAATTCACACTGTCAAAATATTGAAAAACTTTGATCCAAAATGTATCAAAATATTGTGCAGAAAGTACTCTATCCAATGACATTTGTTCTGTTCCTATAATATGAGTCTGGAGATTGTCCACAGCCTTTAAAATCAGAGAATATTTCTGACTTTGCATTTTTGTTCATCATGGCAAAATGACTGGTGGAGATCAAGTTTGAAAAACCTTGTAGCAAAAGGCCTTCACCATAATGATAACTGATTCGGTTTTTATTTTGATACTGATTCTCACTAAAAAAAAAATGAGTTTATTGAAATTACTAAGAATATTTGTAAATTTATAAATGAAAATTGAGAGTAAAACTGAAAACTGTCTGCTGACGCAAGGGGAGATAATTTTTATTCAAATGTAGTCAAAATAATGCTTTATATACTACATCTATCTCGACTGGGTCACTAAATAAATAGAATGTATCTTAAGTTTTAACTTGATGACATCATTTTGAAGGAAATGTCAAAATGCACCCATAAACAACAAGGAAGAAGAAATAAATGTAAAATTTTCCTGCAGTCAGGATGAAAAATCACAATCTCAGAGAATAATTTTTTTCCTGAGGAAATATATTTTACAATCCATTTTTAACAAATTTACTAGAAGCATAATTTTGAATTTATTTTGGTTACTTTCATATTAAAATAGTGTACTAATTTGTCTTTACTTCATAAAAATTATTACATCTGTAGATAAAAAGAGTCCGTGTAGAAGTTGTCCCATATCAGGTTACATCACTTTCTGTATTCTCTAGTTATGAAAACAATAACCTCTGTTTTCCATTACTCTGCTGCAGTCATGACTTAAGGGTGTGGGGATGCTGCTTCAGAGAATCTTTAATATTGTGTAACACACAAGAATACAGTTGTTGTATACATACACATATATATATATATATATATATATATAATACTAAAACTTTGGTGTTTCATGTTTTTCAGTTTTTTCTCTCATTTTATCTATATCTTTAAGGATGTTACATCATCATCAAACAACAAACACAGAGAACAAAATAATGCATTTTTCACCTCACAACTACACAGCCAATCTTTTCAGTGGTTATCATTCTGAATTAAAGCTACGAATATATCTCTTATTGTTACTTATTCCTGGCTGAGATATTTTCATATCAGGTGAGGAATGGCTTCTTGTCTTCATAGCAACTTTCTCATGAAGAGATAGATGACTGAAAATTCAAGTCGTTGAAGTTCATTCATTGTCACAAGGAGGCCATGATTATCAATTTAAATTCTTTTACACGATAGAGTTTCTGAAAATTCACTGATAACTTGAATTTTTTGAGGCGCCACTGTAAGTGGCCCCTACATTTATTTGGAACAGAACTAAGAATGATGAAGTCATGACCCTAGGGTGGCCACTGCATGGATACTAGAAGAATGGACTTAGTGAATTTGCGGCAAAATTTTGTCTATCCCCAACCCATTAAACTTTTGAAGATGATAAATAAAATACTATAATTATTCACTGGTGAATTAAATGTTATTTTGTGATTTGGTTCAATTGGAAGTAAATCATTTTGTTACTATTTCTCCGCTATGTGATAGAATGTGTGACCCACTTGGGTTTCACTTTGTCATAATCTTCCATGTTGGCCAGACATCTTGGAAGATGAATAGAGGCATGCTTGCTTTTTATACTAAGAAGGATGTGACCATAAGACGGTCAATACATACTTTCCAGCCCAATCACACAGCTTGGAGTGAACTCATTCAGCTGCTGAGTGCACTGAGAAAAATTTGTCCTATACAATTTACCATGCCTTTTACTCATACCGGGAACCAAACCTGTGATCTGCTCTGTGTGTGCAAACCATTGTACCATCTGAGTGGATTATTTCAATGTTTACTTGTTCTTCAATGTTTGTCTACAAATATTTGCATTTGTTTTCATTTCAGACTTGCTTTCTTTGTTTAATTTTATTTTCACACATCTCACTAAATTCAATATGGCTGAACTTTATTTACACTTATGCTATCATGTCCTCTTATAAAATTCAAAATGGCAGCGCGATATGGGAATTCACTCACAATTTTTAAAATGGCTATCGCGTCTCCTCCATCAGATGTCAAAAACATTTTGGTGTGCATGTCGCAACTACTCAGGTTTTGACTGTGGGTGATAAAAGCAGCTGGCAAGGCAGTTAGAGGGAGCCAAGCTTGAAAAATATGTCAGTTTCAAGATTATTTTCAAGAAAAATTTTTATTGTAAATCAATCAGAACATATTTTGTGTAGTGATTTTCAAAATCAAGCAAGCTAAAAACCTGCTTAGGGCTCCCAGGAGTATTAACAGAAAATTTCATGGAGTTATTTAGAGCAATTCTTGCAGTAGGATGTCACATACAGACGGATGGATAGACATTTGATGAATTGAAATAAGATACCTCCTTTTAATACAGAACATGTTTACATGCATTATGATAAGTTTATGGATCCATATAAAAAAATCTCATCCTCGTGCAGTTGTGTAGTCCTTCAGATGGAGTTTATTTTTTTTAAAATACCTTCATAAAATTTTATATTTTACTGTTAATCCCAATGTATGAATCATGCATACAGGCTACCTCAAGAGAGCCAGAGGGCTGATAAATATTTTACTCAGAGATTTTGTATTTAATCATAAAATGTTACTAATAATTTGTAAATGAATAGTGCATACTATCCACTGAAAATGATGAGTCAAAATGGTATATAAGGAGCCACTTGTGCCGTCAAATATTGTTGAATAGCAGAACAAAGGTCTAGAGCCCACTGATAACAATAAAAAGGATGTGCAAATGCAGAAAAGCATCCTTGGGACACCTCAATGACAGGTGTTGACCAAAAACACCCTGACGAGTGTGTTACAAAAGGATATGCTACTTCTGCTTTCCTGAATGGAAAGCCGGAAAAACAAGAGGTGTTTTTACCGGGAGAAGTCACATCTGGGTGGGCTTATGTATCAAAAAGCATAGGTAGATGCGTGCGGAGACACCAAGAAAGCGTGGGTTGATCTGCCAAATGTGTGGGCGTAGATCCTCTATAAGAAGGTGGTAATTGCCGCCTTGGGAGACCAGATTTCTAATGATTGCAGATCCCAAGACACCAAGATGGCTCTTGAGTGCCCATCTGTAATCCTGAGTACTACTCTCTCTATCCGTTGTTAAAATGCCACTTGGAACTACACCAAATAAAAATATATGCCTATATTTTTATAAATCTGTACCCTGTCTTCTTTTTGAGTACCTTGACATAAGTTGATTTAGTACTTCAGTGACTTGATATGTCTGCATGACATATTCTGAAAGAAGTTGTTTACCACAAACAAAATAAACCAAAGCACAACAACAATAACCAAAAAAAGTAGGGGTTAACCGAACAATCGAGGTTGATACACTCATCGAGACAAGGTAGGTGATTTTTGATTTTGTACTTCATGTTTATTCTGCTCTTGCGTATAAAATATATATTGTGTAAGAAATTATATCATTATGGAATAGCTAGCTTTTACACAGTTTGTTCTGGATCTGACAAAATATATGCCCGCTGGTGCGTAGAGAAGATAGTGGTTACAGGGCTTGGTGAGGGAGCATGGACAGATATTTCAGCTAATGAAGACAGGTGTCAAGCGTCCCTACTAACAATGGGGGGAACAGTTGGACAATATGTTTTTAGATTGTTGTTGGATACCCCACAGCTTACCTGAGATGACTTAACAGTAGCATTAGGGGATTATTTTGAGATTGACTCCAATCCCCAGAGACATTTTGTTGATTTAGCAAATGTCAGACAGGGGAATACAGAGGGCATGTGTGCAAGCCAACAGAGCAATCCCAGTGGTTGGGAAACAGATCATGAATTTTTTTTATTGAAGGACTAAAAGATCTTGATATAAAGATGGCAGTACTGGCTGAACCAAATACCCTAAAAGTAGCGCATCAGACAGCCCTTGCAGAGTTGAAGTGGGAAGTCGGGCTTGATGCAAACTCCAACTGTGACCATGAGCCCATGGAGGTTGGCTTATGCGGGTGCCGGTAGAGGTGATGAGTTCATCTAAAAGTAAAAATGACAGAGGTATATCTTGAGTACAAAACGGGGATACAGACAGAAATGACTTTGAGAATAAGTCTAGTGGACCGAGATATAGAAGTGAGAATACAGGAGGAAAAGTACATGTGATTCTTTGTTGGTGTTGGAAAAGAGGGGCACATACAGCATTTCTATACATGGTAAGCCCCGGGAAATGCCAGAGGTCCATTCGTAAGGTGGCCAGTGAGCAGTACAAAAAGTTACCAACACACATAGTCGGTGATGTGGGCTAGCCAAACTCTGTCTCTCTCAAGTTGGGTTGTACAACTTATAGAGCCCTGATCGATATAGGATCGGATGTCTCAACTAAGAGTAGAAGAGTACCACATTCGAAACTTGAAGTGAAAAAGGAAATGTTGATTTGCAAACTGCTAACGTTTCGTCAAAATCAAGAAGTCCCGTAAATTTCCGGTAATTATTATGAACAATACTAATCAGACATTAATGTTGCAACAAGGGTGCCCAGTGGCTAAGTTTGGTAAGATAGGCACTATTACAGAAATTGCTTTGCTCGATTAGCAAAAGTGCTGGATCACTAATGCAGATTAAGAAAAAGTTAATGTGCCAGAAGAATTTCAACCGAGGATTAAGAGATTGTTGGAAAAGAATCGGGACTTGTTTATAAGTGGAGATAAGTTTCTTGGTAGGACTGATATGGTAAAAATGCATATCGGTACAGGAAAATATTAAACCATAGAAAAACAACCGTACCACACACGTCTTCAACAAAGAAAATTAGTTGATTCAGCAATAGATGAAATGATGGAGGCTGGAGTAGTTGAAAGGTCCTGGAGTCCGTGGGGCTTTCCATTAGTTTTAGTGGAGAAGAAAAACGGCAGTAAGGAATTTTGTGTCGACTTCCAAGCACTCAACAAAATAAGTAGAAAGAATGCCGACCCACTTCCTGTGATTGACGATATTCTCTCATCCTTAGGCTTAGCAATTTTTTTTTTTGAAGCAGGATTTGAAATCAGGGCACTGGCAAGAGAAAATGCTTGAGGATGCTAAAGAGAAAAGTGCATTCACTTGCCAGCATGGACAATTTCAATTCAGCATGATACCATTCAGACTCGCAAATGCCGCCAGCGTATTCCAATGTCGATCATGTTACGGGGCCAAGAAGATTCCACTTTGGCATATCTTGATGACATTTTTGTGTTCTCCACTACAATAGATGACCACTTGGAACATGTAGAAAGGGTCCTCAATAGTTTGAGGGAGAATAACCTAAAACTGAAGCCTACTAAGTGTGAGTTTTTAAAGAGAAAAACTCAATACTTTGGTTTGTAAAGAAGGGATACAACCTGATCCTGATAAGGTCAAACATCCATACAATCGGTTTTGACCCTAACCACGGTTAGACAAGTCAGAGCCTTCATTGGAATGACGTCATATTATCGCCGCTTTATTGCAAATTTTTCCGATATAGCCAAACCTCTGATCAATTTAACGAGGAAGTATGCATGTTTTCTATAGGATGACACATACCAAGCTGCTCTTGACTGCCTGAGAACGGGACTCTCAGAAATGGTGATATTAGCATATCTTGGCTCAAATAAAGACTATAAGCGGCACACAGATGCGTCAGATTGATCGAGGGCGCATGCCTGACTCAGCTGCTTCATAATCGGTCCGAAAAAAAGGGAGATAAAGAAACCCATTCATTACTTATCTCATGATTTGAGCGGTACGCAGATGAGGTGGTCAACCATAGAAAAAGAAGTGTATGCAATACACTATGCCCTGCAAAAGCTTAACCACTACCTACATAGTGCAACATTAACCATTCATACTGGTCATAGACCTTTAGAGTACATTTTAAAATCCCCTGTACAAAATAAGAAGATACAGATGTGGGCTTTTAGTATGGCTCTTGTAGTAACATTCAGTACCTGCAGGCAAGGATAATGTGTGAGCAAATGTTCTACTCAATCAAACAAAAGTATTTTTGGCCCTGTTTACTTGGAGAAATTGCAGAATTTATAAATAAATGCATTCCTTGCCAGACTAGGAACTTGACAAAGCAACAGCTCCCATAGCCCTGTTTGCTCTGTAGGCTTTATGATATATTGGGCCCCTACTCAAAGACAAACTTGGGAAACCAATACACTGTTATGTTTATCGATATGTAGAGTGGTTGACCCGAGGTATTTTCTGTTTCTAATAAGAAGGTAGAAATGGTGCTGCATCTGTTGATTGATGAAATTTTTCCCAGACTCGGATCACCGCTTCAACTCTTGACCAATAACGATTCCAAGAATATAAATAAAATCATAAAACAGTCGCTAGAGGACCTGAATGTACACCATGTGACCACTTTGTTTTACCATCTACAAAGCAATGGTAAGTTTGAGAGATTGCTTAGAACAATGCATGGCATTCTCGCCAAGAAGGTTGGTTCCAACGAACAGTCATGGGACCTGTCCATTAACCAGATGCTACTGGCTATTCAGAGTCCACAAATTTTTCACCGTACAACTTGATCTACAATAGAGATGTTATTCTACCCTTAGATTACATTCTGTAACCTCATCGTTTGTATTATAGAGATGAAAATTATGCTATCACCTTAAAGGAGATGCGTTGCAATTTCAACCTTAGAAGTAATCTAAAGAAAGCAAGAAAGCAAGCGATGGACTAGGACTAAGACTAAGGATGTCTATCACAAAAATCACCAGAGGAGAGACAAGTTGGACAAACGCTGGAAACCTTATTATGTGGTGATTGGAAAGACTAGCCCAGTGTCCTATAAAATTAGGGATCAATTGACCAGCTCAGTTATAAAAGAACATCTTTGGGCGACGTGTATTGAGAAATTAGATATTCCCGATACTAAGAGACCATTATGAAAAATTGTGCTGGCAGCCCCTGTGGATTCTAGTGATTCTGGCTGTGAGTCAAAGGCTGAACACATTGATCATCGGGCAAACAAGTGCCAACGTCAACAAGGGAACTCAGAGAGTGGAATAGATATCCTGGTGTCTTAACGTCTCATATTGACGCAACAAAGAACTGCAAACAGAAGCATTTCAGACATGGACAAAAAGGTGACGCCATCATGTGCCTTACTGATATCCAGAGTGAATCCCAAGTGAAGGAATCAGCAGAATCTGCTGGCATGACAAGCGTGGACAAAGGCGATGCGGAAGCGTCGTTTACTACTGACATAGGGAAGTTTGGGACAGCTGTAGAGTTTACAGACAAACATGATGACAGGACTCTTGTGGCTAATGTTGGTAGCAATGTGAAAACTAACAGGAGAGAACAATTGAAAAATGCTATGAAGAAGGATAAAAAAAAAACCAACTGTATAGGGCAGTGAATGAGAAAATGAACGTTTCGGGTCTACTGGGGGGGGGGGGCAGATTGTGTAGTAGTATATCTTGGCTACCCTTCCCTGACAAGCTGTATATTCATCATGAACAGAGGATTTTGAGCCTATGAGAGAGTGTTTATGAATAGGCTGTGGTCAGATCTTGAATGACTAAACTTGCTGCTCTTGATAGCAGTCTGTAACCAAACATACAATGTTTGCAAAAGTAAAATAATTGTTAGGGACATTTGATCTAATACATTGATGCATGTGTGGTATGGATCAAATATCATTTTCACTCTCCAAACAAAAACAAAAAAACAAAAAAATACGCAAACTATGAAATGAACTCTGTGGTAAGAAAAAAAAATGAATAATTATATTTTTGATCTAAATTTATGAAAAAAAAAAAAAAAGATTCTTCTGTTGGTACAGGCTGTCTGTCGTACCAAGACTAAACGGACACAAAAAAAATATATGGACTACATGTCCGCACTTGTTTTTTTTTCTAGTGTCTTTTTGTATTTTTCATCTTTTACAATCATGGAGAGTCGGATGGGAGAGAGTAAGGTGCTTTAAAATATCCACAAGTGTATATAGGATGGTGAAGAATGTTAAAAAGTGGAAGCAAAGGTCAAGGGATAGATCTAGTATCCAGTGTCCACTGATAACAATAAACAGGATGTGTGAATGCAAAAAAGCATCCTTTGGACACCTCGATGACAGGTGTTAACGAGAAACACCCTGGCGAGTGTGTTAACAAAAGGACATGCTACTTAAACTTTCCTTAATAGAAAACCCCAGATAAACAACCAAATGTGTCAGCATAGATCCCCTAATAGAAGGTGATAATTGCTGTCTTGGATAGACCAGATTTCAGGTGATTGCAGACTACGACAGCTCCTGTGTGCCCATCTGTCATCCTAAGCATTACTCTCTCTATCCGTTGTTCAGACGTCACTTGGAACTACACCAGATAAAAATATATGCCTATATTTTTATAAATCTGTACCCTGTCTTCCTTTTTAATTACCTTGAAGTTTAGGGCATGTGTAATAAAATGATGTAAAACTATAAAAACTAAAAACAATATAAAACAACTCCACACAAAATTTCCTTGTAAACAAATAAACAAACAAATAAATTCAGGTGAATCTAATGCCATGAGTAAAGGAAATAATTTCCAATGATTGACCATGTTGTTTCAACAGGGAGCAGCAGTAGTCAAGGTAGGTCTTTCTAATTTTCAAAAAAAACTTGACCGAAAACAAATAAATAAATAAAATCACATCGGTGATTAATACATGTTTTGATTTATACTCTCAAGCAACAGGATTAGCAAATTCAAAACTTACAGACATGTAGGTGTCAACATTTCTGAAAAACTGAACTATGCGCCCCCCCCCCCTGCCCCCTCCCAACTTCAACCTCCATCACAACCCACTATACTTCTCCCTTAAACAGTCAAACATGATTATCCTTTGACTGGGACCAAACCTTGATAGTGCAGAGATTTTGCTGGGAGGTTGGATGTGTGGGTGTTGTCTGTGCATTCTAGAATCTCAATATTCCTCTATGTCTTGAAGATGGACTTTCCTTAAACTTACAGACGAAATGATAAACATTCATATAAACATCTCCAGTTGATACAAAATTAATTTGAAAGAGAAAGACTTTGGGTCAAACCAATCCCCTATCAGTTTACTCCAGTCTGTTTTTCAGTGGTTTCTCAAATTTCCACTCCTTCTCAAACAACTTGTCTCAAAGACATTCCCACTTGGAATCTTCCATTTTATTAGCACAAAAGTTTCTTTTCTTTTTGTCATATTTGCTTTGTTGGTTTTTCCTTCTTTATTCCTTTTTCTTTTTCTTTTCTTGAATGTTTTTTTTTCTCAAAACTTCATTTTTCCTCGCATTCTTTTTCTTTCTCTTCCCATCTTTACCTATCCCAGTTAATCACAGGCATGCTTTCTGATCATTCTTTGTATCAATGTCTGACAATATTTAAACCATTGTCTACACATATTTAATACATTATTTACATACATGCATATGTAAGTCCACCTAATGGGTATATTTAAATGTGTCTATAAACATACTTCATCTTGTGCACTCAAATGCTTCTATAAATAATCTAAAAGCTGTGTTGATCAAAATTAAAAATATGAAGACACCCATTTAATAACTATATCTATAAGGAAAAAATGGATTACAAGTTGAAGACAATTAGTTCGGAAAATGTAAAGATATGATGATTTTTGTTAGTAGACATTGTTGAAATGAATATCTGTTTGATGAATGGATATGGATGAGACAAGTATACAAATGAGATGTTTGAAAGCAGAGGAAGTCTTTACACCTTGATTTAATTTCTGCAACTGAAAAAATTCAAAAATATATAAAAGAAGCTTACATGCTGTTGGCTTATCATAAACTCACACATAAAAATACTAACAGTAAATAAATAAAACAATATTCACAAAATACAATCGAGAAAACCAAGTGAAACAGTTAATAATTCAACCGATCTCTGTTAATCCTAACACTCCTCTTCAAACTAAAGTTATAATCAACATCTAATTTACCAAATGTTGGATCAATGTTAAAACTTGGAGTAGTTACAATTTGTTTCACCTTCATTTCCCTTAATTATAAATATAACCTCTGATGATATCAAATATATTGTTCGCAGGCTTGGTAAGCATATCAGCAACATTGTCATTCAAAGGTACATAATAAGAACACACTTCATTGTCTTGAACTTCAGTCTTAATATAATTTTCAGATCTCTGATTTATAGGATTTTTAGCTTATTCTATTGCTCCTTCATTATCAATCTTGAATGTCACAGAACGATCGTTTCAGGAAATTTGCCCCCTGAACAGTATAAAATAAAGCCATGTACTCTACTTTGCATAACGATAAAGCAACCGTACTTTGTTTCTTTGATTTATAAGAATTCAATGGGCTTTCATAATTCAATTGGTAACAATATCCTGGGAAACTTCTCCTATCTTCATAATTCACCCATTCAGAATTATAAAATCCTACTAGATTCAGCTCATTCTTAGAGCTTTGAAACTTGAGGCAGCAATGTAAAGTGCCTTTAATATATTTCAGAACATATTTATACCTTGGGCTTTGTCAAATGTTTAGACAATTTAGTAACATTATAACACGGATCTGGTCTGTTACAAGTCTTGACATAGATTCAACTACCAACAATTTCTCTATAAAGTTTACCATAAAGTTACTCAGATCTTATGGTAAGTTTTATGATACTCTAATCACATGGAATTGACTTTGGGTTACAGTTATCCATTTCAAATTTATTTCAAATTTTGCAAATATTCTGCTTGACTCATTTTAATAAAATTATCAGCAAATTCAAATTCAACACTCACAAAATATGACAATTGACTTGAGTTTTTACTTTTGAAATTTTCAGATAAAATACTATTCATAGCATTCATATTTCAGAAGAAGCAAGTTATCAACCCAAACATTTATGATTATTTTTGACATATTCACAATAGCCATTTACTGATTGTTCAAAATTTTGGTTTATCAAAATTTATGAAGCATATTGTTCCATTTCCTACCTCTTTGTTTCAAACCATATTGACTTTGACTTGGTTAATTTGTTAACAAGCTTTCCCCACTTTTCATTTGTTTGAATAAAACCTTTCAGTTGTTCCACAATTTCCACATATTTACCACAATGAGAATCTACATTGAGATATGATATTTCTAAGTCCATCTGCATTATGATATAATTGTGTGCAGTCAACTCTTTATAATTGGGTCTGAATTTCATTGTATAAACCTGTCTATCTCTGACAACTTATCCATCTTAAGGAATAGGTGTGAGTTCATAGACATCATTTTGTTTGAGTGTTTTTATTTCGCCATTCATAGCTGTTTCCCGTTTGCTTGCTTTGGGAGATGATACAGCTGCTTTATAGATTTTAGGAACATCTTCTATCCTATAACAGATGAAGCAATTTAATCCATCTGAATCATCAGGGTCTATATGGTCTCATAAATATTTTGTTTTTTCGTTTCCCCCGAGGATATCTTCCAGTTTTATCATTCATTTGTCCATTTAAGTTGGAATTCGATGTTTCAAATGACCTCTCAAGTTGAGAAATATTTTACACTAAGCATTTCAATTTTTTTTTTATTCGATCGGCAAAGGGGGGTAACTCACATTCAGTTATCTCCTCTTCGTCTGCATATTTTTTCATCATGGACTATTACACATTTTATCTTCCTAATCTCATCTTTTTGTGGAAAGTAGATCAGATAAGCAGGACTGCCTACGTCAAATCCAACAGAAATAACCTGATCACTTCTTGGACCCAGAATCTAATCTCTCTTTATTTTGCACTTGAGCAAAACTTGTCAAACCAAAAATGTATGTGTTGCTTTTGTTTTTTTCGAATGAAAACGTTTCCATGTCTTCCCTGGTATATGCTACATAGTTCCATAGTTTGTGGGGTAATTTAGCATGTAACATTAAACGAACGACCACATCAAAAGAGGATCTCCATGATCTCTCAGCTGTCTCATTTTGATTTGATGAATAAAGTGCTGAAAATTCCTGTTTCATTTTATTTTTCATAAAAAAAAATAATTCTGTTCTCTGTTCTGAGACCCTTAACTGAGCTGTAAGGCACAATATCCACTCGTGAGGTCAGGGCCCCTCAGAAGTCTAGGACAAAAAGGAAATTCTAAGTCACAAAATTTCCTCTTCTGTGTAAAAATTTTCTACACTTGAAAAAATTCTTGATAATTTTAAATCTTATTTGCAAACATTTTGGTGATATTATTAATTGATGAATCTATATAATAAAAATCATACTATGGGCTCCTTTAGATACTAAAGGAATGGGATCAAAATTGACAAATAAGCCATCATTAAGTGCATAGCTTTCACAAAATTGAATTATCCAACATTGTTGATATAGTCTGGGATTAAGTAGAGTGTTTACTTGACAAGCTGGTAACCGCCAAAATCGAAAAAGTTTGGGATAGGGGAAATGGTATTGACCATATCTCAATTTCCAAAGACTCAAAAGTAATAAATTAACCCTCACTCTTTTCATTTCAAATGCCAACTTCAAAATGATATATAAAGCGTTTGATTGGGTGACTTTTGGGATCAGGAGAGGTCAAAAGGTCACAGAAAGCTGGTTTTGCAAAAAATATAAGGCTCAAATCAAGTGTATTTCAAATTTGCTACTTTGAGAGTGTTACTATGAAGAAAAATTGTATGAATATAATCTTTGAATCTCCTTGATGTTTTTAGAAAAAAGTTGGTTGATAAAAATCTTGTCACTCCATTTTGAGTTTATTTTGGATGTTAATTTACGATATATCACAAATTGGGGTATTTTTGAGTGCACATATAATAGTGATGTTTATGTGTCTATTGTCAATATACTACAATATAATGATTTTAGATAACACTTAAAGTCTTATCTGATCTTACACAGCAAGTATGGAATCCATATTTTCTACATAACAACAATAGTCATGATCCAGGGGCCACAAATTTGATAGCAGAGAAAAGTTTCTTTTATTCACATTTTTTGACCTTGTATCCCAGACTAATATGCTTTGTGAGTTTGTCATCCCTTCATCTAGTTAATCCTAGATATTTTTTTGAAAATCATCAATATATCACCAAAATCACCATAAATAAAAAGAATGAATTTGTGACACCTCAATGGAGGGTCACTTTTTTATAGAGCCTGTCAGCGCATTTTCAATGACAAAGTAGACTAAAGATTCAAAATACACACACACTTACATGTTACAAACATACATACATGTATGTGTGAGGAAAAGTGACATGCGTATGAACGTGAGTATGTGATATGTGTTTGTGTGTGGCATGTGAACATAAGGGTATGTATACACAAAAGTAATATGTGTAGATGTGGTACTGTGTAGGTAGTATGTTTGTATGAATGTGTATGTGTTTGTGGCCTGTATGATGTATGAAAGAGGCAAAAAAAAAAAACTTGAATTATACAGCCAACAATAACGGTTGAAAAAAATTAATTTTCTTGAATTGTGGTCAGCAAAAAAACATTATTTCATGGTTATAGTATGATTCAACATTCGTTATCAATAATAAGACTTAATTTGCAAAAGAAAAAAAATCAAAGAGTCAGAATAATGTCCTTTTGATTTAAAAAGTCTTGCATCAGAAATTTGAGAAAGTATAGCATCCAAACTTCAAGTTCAGTATAATTTATTTCATTTAACAACTTGTCAACTCCTGTGGAAGCATCTAAAGCAAAAATAATCATTGCTTCAGAAATCTCAACTGAAAATAGCGTCCGAAATGCAAGATGATTTATTAAGTGAAAAAAATATGAAGAAGTGTTTTCGGTGTTTGAGCGTTGAGTCCTGCCAAAAAAAAAAATTTTGCGAGTTATATTTTAAAACTTTTGTACATGAATGGTAAGAAGTAGGGGCCATTGTAAATAGAAGCACCCCCCCCCTTTAAAACCTCACAAAACTAACAAATCCTCTTAGGAAAGGACAGTCATGTACTGAAAGCACAACAAATTATTTGCAAAAAAAATTTTTGATTTCTTTCAAGTGGGTGCGGGCACTCACATTTCAGTAGTGTCCTAAATTTAACCAAAGCCAACTTTTATACCATTTGATCATTGAAACTTTTGTCTCTTACTATAGCAAAATTGACTGGTTTTTGGTACTAAGTCTCAACACCATTTTGATATGTCAATACAAGATTTGATTTAGAAAGTCAGAGTAATTTTTATGAAAATGTATTCTCTTTTGCAGTTTGCTCCAATTCAGTGACGTTCTAACCAAGTTCTGCAGAACCCTAGAATTGTGTGTAACGAAGTGACATTTTCTCAATACACCTAATGATCCTTTATTATGTTAAAAAGTCATTAAAAATAATCATTTTCAGTTTTTTTTCCAAAAATCTTGATAATTATTTGAAATAAAATATATATTTTATAATTTTATGCCATGCATCATTGAATACTCCAAACATGGCATGCTGCCAAAAGATGTTGGTCGTGTGACTAACCAGACCAATCATTTTCCCTTCAGTTTCTTTCTTATCTCACTCTCCTACTTATTGACCTCCATTTCCTATGGCTTTCTTTTCCTCAAGCTCTTCTTTCTTTTCTATCCTCGATTAAAATTTTTGATAACATTATTTTTTTTGTATGAATATACATCAAGTACAGTAGTAGCTTGCTGAATATTGCTCTATGATGAAATACCCACGTTGTTTTTGTTTTGTATGATTGTAATGAACTTGTTTGCATAGTTCTAGCTTCATGGTGCTTCCTATCTAGTAATAGCTATTTTTATGTCTTTTAAATCAATTCAGGACATTTGCCAACTTCATAGGGTTCTATTACCATTATTAGTTTTACCTTGTTTGATTTATGTGAAAAATTGATTATTTCATAATCATTTCTTCATTAGGTGAAGTATTGTAAACCATTTTTTAAAAACTTTTGACTATTACTGTAACCTTTTGGAAGATTTTTTAAGAATTTTGGGGTAAAATCTGAAATTTTCATTGGGGTAATTCATTCTGTATATTACTGTCAAAAATTATAGATAAATAATAAATGCTTCATTCAAATTTTTGTTTTTGTTTTTTGTCTGAACTCTGTTATTCTTGATTTCTTGCTTACAATGTTTGGTAAAGACCTTAACATGTCTGGAATTAGGCTGATTGTCTCCATTTTTACCAAAAATAAACAATAAAATAATGTACTCACACTCATTTGTGTTCGCTTATTTATCTCATACTCATTCGTCAGCCAACTTAAAGTGATATCCAATAATTCAAAACTTGGAAATTTGGGAACTCTAATTACTTACGATATCTTGATGGTTAGTAAGCTCATTTCACAGATCAATTCACCAGTAGAGTGAGTTCAATCCTTATTGCACTCCTCTTTTCTGTGACCTGATGTAAAACTAGGCTAAGGATAGTAAATACAGTTATCCCTTGTTATCCCTTGCTATTCACTAGATTAGGCTTGGGGGTTTATATAGCACAGCATATTTTCTATGATGTGGTTTTTCATGGTATACTACAAAACTTTCCCCAATAAAACCATCAAGGCTGAACCGTGACTTCTCAAAACCATGAACCCTATTCTTGCAGTTAGTTCAGCAGTGTGATTTCCTT
The DNA here is from genome assembly GCA_963457665.1 of Thysanoteuthis rhombus. Taxonomy (NCBI): domain Eukaryota; kingdom Metazoa; phylum Mollusca; class Cephalopoda; order Oegopsida; family Thysanoteuthidae; genus Thysanoteuthis; species Thysanoteuthis major. The sequence continues at coordinate 30,211,585 of OY735230.1, forward strand.
GTCACCTGAAGACAAAAGTGTACGCTTATTCTTCACAGTTAGTACTGCTGAGTGATTTTGCTATTACCTGATGACAAAAGTATATGAATAGACAATGAGATAAAGAGTAAACCTTGGGTGGTAATTTTCCATCTAAAACTTAACATATTTACTCAGTCTAATCATGAGCAATGGCTAATATAATTATATGAACAGTAGATAACTGACGGTTTTTAATAAATATTTCCCTTACAATCTTACACTCACTGTACAGATATCAGGGAAAAAATCCTCATCTGCATAAAAGCTAGATAAATAATTCTGATAGATTTGTGGGGAATAAAGTTCTCATTGTAGGCTTCAGTGGAGTTCTCTTGATATATGCCCTCTATCTGTTAGGTTGTGATTTCATTGTTGAATGTCTCCTTGGTAGGACTCCATTGCAACCATAGGAAGTGAGATAAGAATAAAAAAACAACTACAAAAACAAAAAAAATTGCCACTCCTTCACTGCCTCTGTGTAGATTTCATGGACATAATCACTTGAGAGTGATTTTCTCATATGAGGACAACTCACCATAGACTCATTCTAAAGCACCTTCTTCTCTCTCTCAATCATCACTTCTTTGTCTTGCTTTTTGTTTTTATTTGTGTATCCATTAAAAACTCTCTCTTTATATTTATGAATATACATGCATGAAGAATATATGTATAGGTATATGTATATTATACTAGCAAGGGTACCTGGGGTTGGCTAGGGTGGGAGGCATTAGTCATTACTGAAGGTAATATTTTCCTTATTATCATCCATTTATATTTACCACATAACATTATTTAGATATTGTCACTGTGCATAATTACATCTCATTCAAAAAATTAAATTCCTAAAAAGTAAAATCAGTAAAAAATTCTACAAAAAAGAAACAGTTGAGACACAACAATTTTTTAACGCAATATCATGTGTGTGCAAATGTTTCTGGTGGGAAATGGCAGTGAGAAAAAATATTGTGTTTGTAAATATTTCCACCGAAAAAGCAGAAAAAAAAGAAGAAATCATTCACATTAATTACCAATTAATATCATTTAGATATCATTGTTAGAGCAGATAATTATGTTTCATCAAAAAAGTAATATCATAAAGAATATTATCAAAAAAATTCTACATGAAAAAATTTGATAAACTGCAATTTTTTGATAAAATATCATGTGTGTGTAAATGTTTCCAGCTTGAAGCATTGATATGAAAAAATATTGTGTGCATAACTGTTTCCATTGGAAAAATAAGAAAGAAAAATATTGAGTCAGTGTAAATGTTTCCAAAGATTTCTCGTAAAAAACTGTAATTTTGTGACAATCATTATGGGCACTCAAAGCTTTTCTGTGAAAAGTTGTCATGCAAAATTACCCAGTGAAAAACTTTTTTATGTTTTCCATTACACCGTAGTTGAGTTCAAGCAAACGTTTCACCACCGCAGAATTACTACTATCACTTCTGAAAGATCTCTATAAAATATAGATAGCAATAAAAATGAAATGTTGAGGTTTCACCAAGTCAGGGTGATGCCAACTAAAGCCAAAAGATGACTTATATAGAAGTCCAATCTTCAGGATACATTTTCATTTAAAATAGGGAGGTTTCATCAAATATTACTTTGGAGTGAGCCTTGACAAGGGTCTTCTTTGTTCATGCATTATTCGAGGGTGCATCTGGACTTCTGTGCTAAAATTGGCAATGATTCATTTAGAAATGGCAACATTGTTTCAAGACAAACAAACTTTGATGTTTATCATATAGATGTGTATGTACATATATATATATATATATATATATATATATATATATATGTGTGTGTGTGTGTGTGTGTGTATATGTGTATATATATATATATATATATATATATATATATATATATTTGGGTATCTCGCATTGCCTGGAGGAAAAAAAGGCTTCAAATCTGACAACACTAGAAGGCAAATGATATTCTATAGAGATCTCATGAAATCAAATAGTTTCATTCAAATAATACAGCTAAACTGGCATGGGCATATAATTCACATCTAAGGATTTTCTATTATGAACGGAAAGTTAGAGTTCAGCATTATAGTAATATCATGAAGAGAAAAACCCCTAAAACTTGAAAAAAATATTAATCTCACAATTGATAAATTTTAAGGCCTGGAAATGAAACAGACTGAAAGCAAAATAAGATAGAAAGAAAAAGTTTCCAATTTTTTTTAATTTCATGTGACTCAAACCAATGAACAATTATTATAATCAATGTTTGTTAAACTGCAATGAAGGTCAACGGTTCTCAGATAGGACAGAAGATGCAATGTGAAGAGTGGACAAAGTAAGAGGAACTTTCTCTTTTTTTTATAACACGCTACGTCATATTATTCTTTTTTTTTTCTAGCTCCATTCTCAAGATAAAAAAATAGAATGTACAAGAAAGAGATCAGAGAAATATAGACATACTTAAAACATGATTTTGACTTGGAAAACACCTTCCAAAATAGGAATAGCTCCTGAGGTGATGTGAAACCATAGTAAAAGATAGAAAATCCACCAATATCAATAAATATGAACCTCCATACTACTAACCTGAAACATGTATTAAGAGTATGAATAATCATAAAAATTGCTTAAGCATACATTTATCAACATGCTTTAGATATACATGAGGTTTGGTAAACCATTTCCCTAAAGAGAATGTTATAATTAAAAAACAAACCCTTGTTGAAAATGTAACAGTAGTAAAATCAATAGCATGGATACTTGCAATTACCTTGGAATAAATAAGATGCTACCAACTACTAACAGCTATAGCATAGAACTGGAAAATCAAAAAGAAAAAATTAATATCTCTGATGAAAGATAAATATTGATAAACTGGGAATGGCCATTCTCATTGGGAAATAAGGTAAAATTAAATGAACTGTTGAACAAAATGAATCATATGGTTATCATAATTTGGTATATATTGAGAAAACTGACTTGGGGAATGAAAATAGTGTAACAGTTTCAAGGAAGTTTTAATCAAAGATTTTGATCGTGTTAACAAATCACTAAAGATAGATCACCACAAGAGAAGAGCCAAATGGAAGTTAATAAGGAAAGACTCATAATGTAATAACTCTCAAAAAAACAAAGAAATTACTCTAAAATTTGTCATCCCACACTAATCCCTCTACGTAAACACCTGGAATAGTTGGAAAAGGAGATGTATAATATGTCCTAATACCTTTAGCAATACATCTAAAAAATTGTGAAGTTTTCACCTCGTGGGACTAAAAGTAATGTTTAGATAAAAGTAGTTGAATTGGATTTATCAATATCCACCTTACCTAATAGAATAGAATGTAGTAGAGCAAATCAACAATTTTTTTACAATAGCTATGAAATAAAAAGGAAAATCCTTAACTATATACACCCTATATTTAAGAGCTGTCAATGAAAGGGAAAGTATGGTAACTGAGGCAATGAAGTAGAGATACCAAACAAAAAATTCTCATCTAGGACAGATAGCAAGGGGAAGATATAAGTGGCTTGGAGAGATATAGCAGCACAGGCCATTTCTCCCCCACTATTTGAGAGGGATGGGGAACTAGGAAAAAATTAACTCCCTCGGGTACATTCAATTTTCCCCGACAAGAACATTCCAAACGAACCCTAGTTTGGACACATACAATAAAAGGGAATTACCTTGAGTTAAACCTTAGAATCTAACCAATTTGCAAACAACTAGGAAGTGATCAAAACTTTCAACATTCCTTAGAGAATCCTATGATCAGTAATGTAAATATAGAAGATGATAGTAAACGTGGATTAGTTATAAGGTTATTCATATTGCTATGTATATAATAAACTGACACTGCCAAATCGGTGAAAATACAATTAGATTTTATCATTATTTAAAGCTGAACCAGAATAGCCCTTAGAATGACCTATTACTCAAGGAATCTGTAGTTCATAAAAAGCGCTATAATTATCTACATAAAATTCTCTAGAACCACTTTCACTGAAAGATTTAAACCCTAACGCAGGATGTTTTTTTAAGAATGAAAAAATAATATATAGTATTGAAATATATGATAACATGCTAGAATGAACATATAATATACTAAATGAAAAGAAGGCAGAATGATCGTACATATTATTTCCTATTTATCAATAGCTCTATTTACTATGTTGAATATTGAGTACTGTAATTAAACATCTATAACGGATAAAATATATGCATTATGTAATATATACTATATATATATATAGTATATATATCCTATATATATATTATTGTGTTATCCACAGACAGCTGTTTTGATGTATTACATCTCTTCAGTGTGGCTATAGACTTTCCATTATCCCATCCAGTACTGCGAGGCAGAGGCAGGATTGATACCTTAGCTTCAGACCCGGAGGCCGATATATATATATGTATATAATATATATAGTATATATACATAAGTATATATATATATATATATATATATATATATATAATGGAAACAGGATTCACTAAAAAAACAAATTTACATTTCTGCCCTGTTTGGGCTTCTTCAAGTAAATGATTTGGTATATTTTAGATTCCTGTTTAGGACATTTTTGGTGGTGTGTATCTACAATTTTAGATCGTAAGGTCTTTCTTTATTTTATTTGTAAGGCATGTATGTTTGCTGGTGGTTATAAATTACCAGCCAATGGTATGGTGTGAGTGTTTACATCATCAGTAAGAGGTTTTTTTTAATCAGTACGTTTTTGGTATGTATTCTCTGTAAGAATGTTTTATTCTTACTTAGAGATCTTAAATTAATTTCCCCATGCTAGGATCCCTTTTATATGACATTAGTGGATTGTATGATTATTTTGGGTTTGGTCTACTTCCTCTTGTCTAAGATAATTGTGTTCATTGGATTGTTCCTTTGAGGTGGGCATGTGAATAAGATATCTATGTTAGTTATTTTTAGTATATCTACGTGTTGGTTATTGAGTTATGTTTGTTAATAGAAATTTTGAGCAATTCCTGCATTCTAACGCTATTTCATTTTTTCTGCCAAATAAATTTCTTTCATGTTTTTTCGTTGTATGGGCAAAACTATGGATTTCTAATTTCTCATTTAGGCATAGGTGGCATGGAGTTTCAATATTTTTGCATATGTGTATTTGTCTAAATATTTTCCATTTTACAGTTGGTTTAAAATTGTTGTTACTCAGTTTCCAATAATATGTCAACAGTGATGTACTACTTTTGTATTTTTCATCAGTAAAGGATGATATATGGTTGGCTGATCTAAGTTTGAAGGGTATTTTTGATATTCCTGTGTAAAATTTCACTCTTAAGGATTTTTCTAGGGTTGATATTTCAGCTTGGTATACGATATTCAATTTAAGATATTTGTTTTGCAAAGGGCATCTATTTTGTCTGTACAATTGCTATCTAGTTTATTTATGCTTTCTTTATTAGTATTCTAATTACACTCTTGTTATGATTTGTGATGAATGTATTAAAATTTTCTGGACAAGTGAAGCTAAATTTCAGTTTGTTCTTATCAAATATTTCACTCAGTGGGTTGCTCAGGTGGAAGTGCTTTTCTATTTATTGATTTGATGAATATTTTAAATTTTCACTTGTAGGTTGAATAGTAGTGTATGCCAGATGATTTTCTACCACTGTTTTTTTTGTTGTTGCTCTGTTTTTTCTATTGGATTTAACTTTTTTTTATCATATTTTAAGTTTGTTTCAGCAAAATTGCTATTTTCAAGGGCTTTAGTGTATCTTTTTCCAATATTGTTGAATATTATTTTCTTTGAGGTATTATATGTTAGTTTAGTTTCTATAGATCAGGGGATCTTTTTAATGATTTTGTTTAAATGGTTAGAACTCGTATTAATATATTTTATCACAGAATTTTCTTTTCTATATGGTTTATAGGTGTTGTTATATAAATTAAAAGTGACATCTAAAAGATGTAGAATTTAAACATAGCCTTGAATTTCATGACACAAACATGATTATGTTCCTGCCCTGTTTGGGTTTCTTCAGATGAATGATTCAATTTATTTTAGATCCCTATTCAGGACACTTTTTGTGGGGTGTTTATTTCTCTACGATGTAGGATCTTCCTCTTATTCTATTTTTATATCTCTTCTTTTTCCTTTTCTTTGTTCTGTGATTGGTCGTTACTTGTTATGTTTTTCTGTTTTATATAGTAAAGATACTCTGATTGTTGGTAGTTATAAATTATGAATTAGCAGAAGATACAGTGACACTTCTCTTATTAGTATGTTGTTGAAGAGTCAGCTCTTTGAGACATGTTTCTTCTCTAAGAGTGTTTTATTCTCACCTAAATCTGTCTCCCAGTGTTAAAGTCCACTTTTACATGACTTTAGTTGTTAGTTTAATCATTTTAGGTTTGATTTATATATTCAAAATAATTATGAAAAGATGATTGGGTTGTTCTTGAAGTTGTTGTTGGTATAAAATAATAATAATGTTAATAGTAATGCTGCTACTACTATTGTGAATAATAATGAAGGGAATAAAATATCTATGGGGGTTTATTTTCAGCATATCTATGTGTTGGGTGTTGAATTAAGGTTTTTAAAAGAAATTAAGAGTGGTGCAAATATATATTATACATATACTATATATATATATATACTATATATGTATACATATACAATATATATAGTATATAAACTTAAATATATATATATATATATATATATATATATACAATTGAACTATTCACTATAGTGAACTATTGGGAATGATACTATAAATATGTTTATATATAATCAACTACAACATCAAATAACTACTACAACTAAACCAATGGATGAACACTAATCAGGCCATTACCCCGATTAGCAAAATCAAGAAGAAAAAAACCTGTTGTTTTGAACAATTTAACATCATTGACTTCTACCCCTTTATATCCAAAGGAATCTTTGAGGAAGCCAGGGAATTTGCAAAAAACCTGTACAATTATTAAGATCAGAGATATAGAAAAAATCAGTCACTGCTGATGGACGATACTGTTCAACAGTCAATAATAAAGTATTAAAAAAACTGACATCTCTGGTTTTGATGTTTCTACGTTAGTCTCGATTCAGCTGAGATGTAGGACCTAAATGATTTGTATTTCTTATATAACCTTACCAGAAAACAAAATTCTAAAAATATAGGACTGTAATGGGATGATGGCCTATTAATCGTAAAAAAAACAGCAACATGCAAAATGTAAAAAAAATTTTAAATTCATCATGAAAGAAATGAAAAAATGAACTTTAAAGTCAAAATCAAAACCAATGTGAAAATTCTACATCTTTTAGACGTCACTTTTAATTTTAATAATAACCCCCATAAACCACATACAAAAGGAAATCCTGTAATTACAATATCAACACAACCGAACAAAATCATTGATAAGACCCACAATTCAATAGAAACAAGACTAATATATAATTCTTTAAATGAAATAATATTCAATAATGTTAGAAATGAATTTACTAAAGCCCTAAAGAATAGCAATTTTATTAAAACTAGATTTGATTATGATGAAAAAGTTAAATCCAATGGAGTAAAACATAGCAACAACCAAAAAAGTAGAGGTAGAAAAATCATCTGGTATACACCACCATTTAAACTACAAGTAAAAACTTGGGAAAAATATTTGTCCAATTAATAGAAAAACACTTCTCCCCCTTGAGCAATCCATTGAGTAAAGTATTCAACAAGAACAAACTGAAAATTAGATGTAACTGTATGGATCATTTTAATAAACTCATAACAAGACATAAAAATAATGTAATTAGAAATAATATTAACGAGGAAAGCATAAATAAACCAAATTGCAATCGTACAAACCAAAACAGAAGCTCTTAGCAAAACAAATGTCTCAAATCGAATATAGTAATATCAACCCAAGAGAAACTCTTAGAAGTGAAATATTATATAGGAATATTGAAAACATGTTTTAAACCAAGATTAGCCAAGCATATATCATTATTTACACATGAAAAATATGAAAATAGTACATTACTGTTTGCATATTATTGGAGACTGATTGACAGCAAACTTAAACACACAGTAAAATTGAAAATATTAAAACAAGCGCACATATTCTGGAATATTGAAACTCCATCTTACCTATGCCTAAATGAGAAATTGAAAAGCCTTACTTTTGCCAATAGAACAAAAACAAAAGAACAGAATTATATAACTGAAAAAATGAAATAGCGTTAAAATGCCAGACTCGGTCAAAATTTCTATTAACAAACATAACTCAATGACCCACGTATAGATATATTAGAAATAAGTACCACAGATATTTTATCCCCCTTGTTATTACTATGAAAATTTCCATTATTTTATACTTGCAGCCACTTGAAAGAACAATCCAATCACCATGATTATCTAAGTAGATACAGTAGACTAAACCCAAAATAATTGAATTAACAACTGAAGTCCTAAAAAAGGGAGCCCTGATATTGAGAAATTGATTTAAATGAGATTAAAATGCTCTCAGAGAGGACAAGGATTTGATGGTTTACCAACATACCAACACCAAATCCTGCTGATCTATAATTTATGGCTACCAGCAAGTAAAGCATCCCCACTAAAAAAACTGAAAAGCATAACAAGCAACGACTAACCATTAAACAAAAAACCATCAAAAACCAAAAGCCAATCAAAAAAGGAAAGATATATAAATAGAATAAAAGGATGATCTTACAACCTAGAAGCCTAAACAGGGCACAAACCATAAACATGTTCGTGTAGGGAATCTTTTCTTCATATATACATATATATATATATATATATATACAATGAATATATACATACAATATACTGTATATATATATATAATATACAAACATATATATACATGTATACAATATATATATAGTATATATATATACAATATATAAGTTATATATATTTCCACATATATTTATATAAGATATTTATATAGAACATATATGATGTATTTCCAATACATATATATACTATATATATACTATATTTAGATGTACAATATGTATACAATATGTATTTACAATATATGTATAATATAAACATATACATATACTATATATATGCAATTCACTCACATATATATATATATATATATATATATATATATATATATATATATATATATATATATATATATATACAATATATGTATCCTATATATGATTAGACATGATAAGTAACAAAGTCTCACATGACTCCATCCCTAAAACCATTAAATTCTGTCAACCCTGCAACAAAAGAAACAGTTTTTGTTGCAATCACTCTGAGGACATCAACGTTTCCCCTAGCTCTCTCACTAACACGATTTTTTACAATTATCATAATTCTCACTGCAGAAGCAAAAATGTCATCTACCTCTCAGAGTGTATGAAATGTAAATTGCAATATTTAGGCAAGGTTGAGTGGCAATTCAACATTAGACCTACTGACTATAGGTACAGAATTAAATCACTTAATAATGCTAACCTACTCCCAGTAGAACTACACTTCCACACCAAGCCACAATTCAAACACAGACACAGATTCACAATTATTGAAAAAAATAAAAAAATACACATCCTCACACTACTAGAAGTACAATTCTAGAAGTACATGAAGATATGTGGATTAACAAACTTGGAACTCTCTCCCCTAACAGACTCAGCATTAAACTTAACAACCCTTACCAAACTGATCTCTGACACCATACTCCCCTTACTCCTGATTACTCTATACTCACCAACTCTATTCTTTAGACAATACTTCTACCCAGACCCAAAAACCATATTCTCTCATTTCCCACAACAACCCCACATCCACACACCATCTTCCTTGATGTATATCCAACATTGGGATCTCCACACAGTCACGCAGACCCTTACCTTTTGGAAGCTACGTATGGTATTTCATTTGTAAAACTCAAAGCCATCAAACTTTTCAGAAACTCTTAAATGACCATTAAGGATACAGAACATACATTTCCCAACTGATCCTCAATCATACATGAAAAGGACCCCTTTGCCTACCATCTTGATTAACACAAGAGATCCTTGACAACTGATGCTTTAGCAGCCTGTAATGCAAAGGGTCACATGACCGTTTTCTCTCCAAATCCTCATTTTGTTTATTCTTTGTTTGTATTCTGTATATCCATTCATTTCTTAATTGTTGCCTTGAAAGAAATAAAAAGAGCAGATATAAACCAAGAAATAAATGAAATGAGAATTTGGAGCAAAAACAGTCATTTGGACCTTTGCATTACTGGCGACTGTTTATCTCATTGGTAAGAGTAACGCTTTGTTGAAGTGGCTATTCACTTGGTCGCAGGTTTGATTCCTGCTGCAGCCCCATTTTGTTTAGTTGTTGCAGAAGCTCATTTCAAATAAGAGTTTCGATATAATACAATGCAATTTATAATCATTCTGCCGGATCATCTATCTATTTCTTAATAACATAAATATATATATATATATATATATATATATATATATATATATATATATATATATATATATATAAATACTATGTATTTCTGGAGATATATATCAACACATGGTGAAAGTTTTCATAGACTATGAGGAAAGCATAGATTGGATGAATAAGTATTCATTCCCAGCTGTTTTGTTCCAGAGGGAGTGACCCCCACATCATCAGTGAGATGGAGAAATGAAGAGAGAAAGAGGAGAATCAGAGTTTTCTGTGTTTTGAGAGGATGGAGTGGAAGTATGTTTGGAGTTGTCTGTGGATGGATAGCAAGACCTTGTGTTTTGGTGAGAGATAATATATCTATAATTATGTTGTCATTTTGTGTATATGTGCGTGTTTCTGTGTTTGTATCCATCTGCATCTGTGTGTGTGTGTGTGTCTCTTTCTCTTTCTTAGTCTGTGCGTGTGTGTGTCTCAGTCTGTGTGTGTGTGTGTCTGTCTGTCTTTGTGTGTGTCTTTTTCTCTATGTGTATCTGTGTGTGCACGCTTGTTTTTGTGTGTGCGTGATGTATCATATATATATATATATATATATGTATATATATATATATATATATATATATATATATATATATATATATATGTCCACTAGTGTAGCACATATGAGATCATATATTGGAAATAGCCCAATTAATACAGTCACTCCGCAGTAAGTTCATGTAACATGTAGTCCTGTGCATAATGTGCAACTATGCAACTACATAACAGTATATGTCCTACTAGTGCACCGTCTGTATGCATAAAGCTATGTCTACCTCTGACCTAGTGTCCTTATGATAATATATGAATATGTGTATATGAATAATGATAATACTTATTTAATACATCTATATACCCATGCCTGAAGGGCATAGTACATATCAGTTATGCAATGTGGTAATATGTCCGTGTGGGGCATAATGGTGTGTATCAATCCAGGTATACACATTAGTCATGTGGTACAGGCTTAATCATTGATGCTGGGAATACACAGTGCATACCAGTTCTGTTACATGTGTGCCTGAGCCGAACACATACAAGTATATATGTTCTATCATGTGAGCATTCCCATACTTTCTCATGCATGTATTCAAGTGCATGTATGTCTGTAACAATGTGGCTAACATTTATGATGCATCTGTTTTATGTTATAGGAAAAGCTCATCTGTTGTTTTATGGTGTTGTTTGTTGCAATAAGTGCTGTTTCTATTATCTGGTGTACATGTTTTATTAGGGTGATTTTCTGGCGATCAAATGAATGATCTGTTTCTTGGGGGTGTTGTATGGTATCTGGTACCTCTCAGGGAGAGAGTTGTTTGGTGTTTGTTTTGTTAGGTTTTTGGTGAGTGGTTTTAGGGTTCGTTGGTAGGATGATGATTTGTTGTTGGTTGGTATGGTATTGTTTAGTTTGGTATGGTATGTTTTGGAGAGGTTGATCTTTTATGTTTTTTGGGGGGGGGGGGTATTTTTCATAAAAGAGTGGGGGCATTGGATGTATTGGTATGTTTGTTTGCTTTATGTGTTTCATTCCTTTTCGTTGGAATTGTGGGCTGTATATTCCTATATATATACCCTATAAATAGGGAAGGGGAAAACATTTGGCTCAGGTCTATTTGTCAGACTGATAACTAGCTGGGGGTGGGGGTCAAACATGAAATACCAAGTAACAAATTGTCTAAGTATATTAATGGAATAGACCATTGAGGTATTACTACAGGCTGGGAAGTGGTTTGGTTTGGTTTCAAACATGTATACAAAAATAAATCATTCGATGATTTAAAGGAAAAAACAAATTGATAGATGCAAGATGCTATATGATGTGGAAAAATTAACTTTGAGGTTAATGAAAAGAAAATGGCAAATTCTTCAGTTGAGTACGTTTATAGAGAATCAACTCAAAGAAGTTTTTCTGTGTCATTAGTATTCTTAAAGATGATATTGTAAGTTGATTTGCATGCAGTCTGAGATTAAAACCAACGCAACAGATTTAATATTCATAAGGGTTGAATACTTATATTTGTTGATCCCTCATTGTTGAATATGTTTTTTCATAACCATCATAAGTAAGCCTTATTTAAAAAATTAAATGATATGTAATGTAAAATAATGTCCATATACAATAAATTATGATAATACGCTATATAGAATACCAAACTGCGTGTATGACATGAGTTATATATTAAAATAATGGCTGAAGGGGAGGTAGTTTTTGATCAGCACTGCTGGGGTGCCATGTTAATATAACTGTTTTGTTTTTAAAATCCCCAAAACAGTTACATGGGAAACAACTGATGATCCCAACAAAAGAAAAATTTATACACCGTATCTTAATAACAAAGTATATGTAAAAACGAATTCACTGATTTTTAGCAAAAAAAAGAACTATCTTCTGAAGGGTGCTTTTTCCACGTACGTACATATTAATGAAACTTGGTATTTTGACATAAAGTCTGTTCAAATCATGATAATTACATGATTTAAGAACCCATAGTAATGTATTTTGTTTGAATATTTTTAAAGCATTTAAAAGATATTTTAGCCAAATATATCATAGTTTTTTGTAAAGGAAAATATGTTTTTCCTATAAAAATGTCATTTTTCATCACTTTTAGTCCAACATTTATTTCACTATAAAATAATTATAGCATTTTATTCATCATGTTTAAAATAATAATGTCATAACTCTGAATAATTTTAAACAAATGAATTCAAATTTTCTCTCAAGACCTGATCAGCTGCTGCTGATAATAGACGACCTACATTCAGTAAGGTGTGGTGACCTGAAAATGACCCATTGCATCGGGCAAAGTTAGTTGGGAATGCACCATGTGATATTAATAAAATCTGTAATTTCTAACCAACCAGAAAAATAGAATTGAGCATTTTTCTATACTCAAATCTGGATGTCCTGCGAGCCTACTTGACTTAATTTCTGTCAATAAGATAAAAGTTTTTGAGCCAGAAGAACCAGTTCTTATTTAGAGGAAAATAGGGTGCCATCATGAATACCAGATGATATTGTTAATCAGTCAAGTCATGATCGATACTAATGCGTATAAAATATGTGGGGCAGTAATAACTAGAACTATTGACAAAGAATTAGAATTACTTGAAAGGATTGTGCATGTAGGATCCTGAAAAGATATGGGGTCACAAAGAAAAGTAAATGTATAAATCAAAACGAACTTGCTGAGTTTGCAATTAAGGTATATTACCCATCTTACTTTCAAATGGAAAGGAACCGTAAGATTACAGTTGGCAGCTCAAACTTCTCCATTTTAGAAAAAGCAAAGAAATTCACACATATCAGGATTGGAAACATTGCTGAACTGTCAGCAAAATGTTTTCTTCTATCATCCAGAAAAATATTATTTCAAGCATGTTAGCTGATACTGATGATCAGAAAAAAAAACAAAGCTGTGAACATAGTCTTGAAGATAAAATGACGTAAAAACGGAATGTCTGATGATTTTCAGTCTCAATTTAAAGGAGGGGATTTTCATCTCACTGAATCAATTTGCAGTAATGATGATAACACCCTATTTTAGAGAGACATTTCACTGAGAAAATTCACCATTCTCATCATTAACTTGAAGGCGGCATTCAATGGTGAGATGGCTGAGTTATGCAGAATTCAAGTTATTCCTCCTTTAATTGCAGACATGTCAAGAGAAGAAATTGACATTGCAACAACCCTGTCCCAACCAAAGCATTGAATGCCATGGTAACTGAGGCAGTAAGCCAGGTAATGGTTTACCATTGAAGGGGTGGTTTAATTAGACAAAAAATCAAATCTAGAAAATTAATTAAGTTGTTTGACTACAAACAACAATTTTATTAATAGATTAATTACTAATTTGCCTTCATAAAGATTTTTAAAAAAAAAACATTGCCCTGGCCACATATGTATAAGACAACAGTTAGATATATGAAGTTGTGTCTCATGATTCTCTTGGCAGAGATAAAATTTTTGGACCAAGTTTACTCTTCACATCCTGGGACACATTTGACATCATTCAAATGCCACTGATCAAAATCAAATAACACGTCTTTATGGATGTTACTTACCAAATAATTTTTTTGCTTTTACGCCCAAAAAGTTGGATGAGAAAAAAATGTTAAGTTTAAAAAGTTACTACCACCAGAAAGAAAAAAAATGTATACATGTATATATATATAAATATATATATATATTATACAAGTCAAAACAAATTTCTTACATTGGTTCAGGCGTCCATCAATGATTCACAAAAAAGGCAGAATACAAGAGAAAGCTTTCAAATTCTATTGAAGGATAAACTAGAATAAAGTCCGTTACCTGCATGCATATAAAATAACCAACCTAATCATAACCACAATCAAATGCACCCAGACTCCAAACAAACGGATATCTCAAGATTCTCAAAGGGTGAAGGGATTATTGAATGATGTTCAGTGTGTCAGAATGAAAAAGAACATTATTCTCTCTCTAATTTTCTCTCTTCTACGTTTGTTAAATCAATATATATCCCAGCATGTACTGACACTGAGACAGATGGAGGATGTAACTGAGATTTTAGAAAAGTTTGAAGCTTCTCACTTTTATCATAACATTTATTTAGATGCTCTTAAACCAGAAAGCTTATCTTTCAATGTCAGATCCTGAACAATGCACTGTTTCATTCATCTTTTGTGAGATCCTTTTAGTTGTTGTGGTACCCTAAACATTTTTTAACATTACCTATCATTATGCACTCAAATAAATTTCTTTATATTTCTAAGGTCATTTATGAGTGCAGGAACTTTTTAATGCATACTTTCCTTTGTTTTACAAAAGAAATGAAATTTTCTGCATAGCATTCTCTAACTCAGAATTTCATAGCATAAAAATCAAAACACACACACACATACATTCTCTACCCCACCCCACAAAAAACAAAAGAAAAAACAAAATGTATCGTAAAAATTCTTATTTAAACAAGAGTTTGTAATATAAAGATTTAAAGGGGGTAACGGTTCAATTTCTAGAGTAAAAGATACTTTAGGGTGTGCCATTCAAATGGAAGAATAGGAGTAATCACAATTTTGCATGGCACGCCCTAAAGTATACACACTTTCATATCCTTTCACCAAAGAACATAATCAGTGGAACTTTTACAAAATATATTTAACCACGAGGAAAAAAGGGAAATTCAGTACAAAATATTAAGAAAATCAATTTACTTTTTATTTGTTGATCAAACATTAATTACATACAATTTGATCAACAAATAAAAAGTAAAATGATTTTCTTAATATTTTGATGTTTTTATGGATGATGTGCATGAACATTAAAAACATTGAAAATTAGATAAAATCAACCACAATCCTCATTTGTGGGCCTAATACTGATTTGTTGTATTCATTTAAAAACTATTTTCATCCTTTATTTTTTGAATTCCGTAATGGATAATTTCTTCATTTACATAAATTGTGAATTCAATGAAAATTTGAATATGTATATATATATGTAGAAACAACCCTTTCCATCAGGCAATTGTAAAACAAGGAATGAAAGAAACTTTAACATGCTTGAAATTAATTCATATTTAAATAACAAGCCAGATATGAGGATGTTTTTTAATATTTTCATGATTATTCACATCATCCATAATTTGCGCTTCTGAACATGATATTCTGATGATGTGAATAAATATCAAGATATTAATTGAAGTTGTTGTACAGTTTTGTCGACCAAATATTGGTTACCTCCCTTTTATATTGAATAGGTTTACATAATATTTCTTTGTTGGCTTTCTATATTTGTCTTGAATACTATATATTCCAGCAGATATGGTGACCTTCAGACAAGACGAAATCCAAATTTCATTCTGCCTTTAATATTTAGCTCAGCATTTGGTCACTGTTTTTATATCTGGCTAATAGGATAATCTCATATTAGGGGGTATTTTTAGAATGTTTTAAGTGATGTCTATAAGAATGAAATATGCGATATGTAAAAATCAGAATTGTATGAGATACTCAGCTATACTTATCAATGCTTGAAGCAATTTTACAACTACAAATATGACCATTCTGGCTGGTTGTTGAAGACCACCCCTTGCAGGAAGTGGTTGATATGAAAAAATGTTAGTCAATCAGAGAGAGGTCTGGTGAGTAAGCTGGGTGAGCTGGAGAACGTAGCCTAGTTTGTTCAACAGGGCCATTTGTTTGACATGCAACTATATTTATTCTTGTAATGAATTTTTCTCACATGACTTCAAAATTTGACGCTATGGTTGTTTGATTATTGATGACGAGTTTTTCTATATTTTCTGTTTTCTATACTTACTACTTTCTCTGTATTAATCATATCAATGAGTAAAAAGTTTTAATTAAAGATTTCCTACTCCCCCAAATTTTTGATATTTTCTCTGTATTTGTAATATCAATGGGTAAAAAAGTGTTTACTTTGGGTTCCTACTTTAAAAATATTTGTTTCTTTCTCTGTATTTGTCATATCAATAAGTAAAAAGTGTTAATTTAGGGTCCCTACTCCCCAAAATATCCGCTAATTTTCCTGTGTTTGTAATATCAATTAGGAAAAAGTATTCATTTTGGGTCTTACTCCCTAAAATATCAGCTACTAAATTCTTCATTTAAGGTTCCTGCTCCCCAAAATATTCAATGTTTTCTCTTTATTTGTAATACAGATGAGTGAAAATTGTTAATTCAGTATTCCTACTCCACAAAATATTTGTTTCTGTCTCTGTAATTGTAATATCAATTGGTGAAAAGTCTTAATTTAGATTTCCTACTCTCCCAAATATTTGCTACTTTTTCTATATTCATAATATGAAAATGTAAAAAGTGTTGATCAAGGGTACCTACTACCCAAATATTTCTTTATTTTTCCGTATTTGTCATATCAATAAGTAAAAAGTATCAACTTATGGTTCTTACTCCCCAGAATATTTGCTATTTTCTCTGTATTTGTAATAACAATAAATAAAAGATGTGAATTTGGGGTTCTTACTTCCCAATATATTTGCTATTTAAGTAAAAGGTGTTAATTTAAGGAATCGTAGTCCCTGAAATATTAGTTACTTTCTCTGTATCTGTCATACTAATCAATTGGTAATTTATGGTTCCCACTCTCCAGAATATTTGTTACTTTCTCTATATTTGTTGTATTAATGAGAAAAAAAGTGTTAATTTTGGATTCGTACTGCCCAAAATATTTGCTGTTTCCTCTGTATTTGTAATCAGTAAGTAAAAAGTGTTAATTTTGGATTCGTACAGCCCAAAATATTTGCTGTTTCCTCTGTATTTGTAATCAGTAAATAAAAAGTATTAATGTAGGATACCTAGTCCCCCAAATATTCGCTATTCTCTTTGCATTTGTCAAATCTATCAATTTAGGGTTCGTACACCCAAAAATAATCGTAATTTTCTCTGTATTTGTAATATCGATGAGTGAAAAATGTGTTAATTCAGGGTTCTTACTCTAAAAATATTTCTTACTTTCTCAGTATTTGTAATATCAATTGGTACAAAGAGTTAATTCAGGGTCCTTACTTCTGAAGATATTTGCTACATTCTCTGTATTCGTAATATCAATTAGAGAAAGGTGATAATTTGTACTTCCTTAAATATTTGTTACTTTCTCCATATTTGTCTTATCAATTAGAAAAAAAGTATTAATTTTGGGTTTGTACTCCTCAAAATATTTGTTATTTTCTTTATATTTTCAATATCAATGGGTAAAAAATGTTAATCTATGGCACCAACCCCTCAAAATATTTGCTATTTTCTCTGAATTTGCCACATCATATCACCAAGTAAAAAGTCTTAATTTAGGGTTCCTACTCTGCAAAATATCCTCCTCTTTTAGTGTAAACTCTATAAGTAAAATGTGTTAATTATGGGGTCGTACTCCCCAAAAGTATTTGCTATTTTCCCTGCATTTGTCAATAAGTAAAAAATGTTAATATAAAGTTTGTACTCCTCGGAATATTCGCTTTTTGCTCTGTATTTTCAATATCATGAAGTCAATTCAGGGTTCATACTTCTGAAAAATTTTCTCACTTATTTTGTATTAGTCATATCAATGTTAATTCAAGATACTTACTCCCTAAAATATTGGCTATTTTCTCTGTATTTGTCATATCAATAAGTAAAAAGTGTTGTTCAAGGTCCTTATACCACAAAATATTTGCTACTTTCTATGTATTTGTCATATCAATAAATAAGTGTTAATTTAGGGTTCCTACTCCCCAAAATATTTGTTATTTACTCTGTATTTGTAATATCAATAAGAAAAAAGTGTCAATTTCGGATTTATACTCCCCAAAATATCCACTATTTTCACAGTATTTGTAACATCAAAAAGAGAAAGTAAGGTTTTTACTCCATGAAATATTCCTTACTTTCTCTGTATTTGTCATATCAATGTAAAAAGTATTGAATTAATGTCCTTACTCCCCAAAATATTCGTTACTTTCTCGATATTTACCATATCAATATGCAAAAAGTTTAATTTAGGGATAGTTCCCCAAAATATTTGTTATTTCTTCTGAATATGTGATATCAATAAGTAAAAATGTCAATTTAAGGTCCATATTCCAAGAAATGTTTATTACTGTCTTTGTCCTTGGCTCATCAATAAGCAAAAAGTGTTAATTTAGGGTCCCTACTTCTCAAAATATTAGCTATTTTCTCTGTATTTATAATATCAATAAGCAAAAAGTCTTTATTTAGGGTTCATATTCTCCCAAATAAAGAATTAAAAAGTTGTAATCTGTGGTTTCCTGCTCTTTGGATAAAACTTCACTCAAAGGGTGTTTTGGATTTTAGCTTTGGGGGCACCAGATTTAGCGTCGGGGGCGCCATATTTAGGGCTGCTAATTATATTAGCTCCCTAAAATATAAATTACCAGAATTGATCTAAGGAGATAAATCCTGGTAAGTAGCGTGTTCACTGCTTAAGCACAAAAAACAAGGTTAGTGCACAGTTAGTTGGATTGTTCACAAAACGCGGAAATAAGAACAGAGTTTAACAACAGTGCCAGGTTTAATTCATGAGTGAATTAAAATAAACGAGGACCAAAGTTTCTGCCGACACGGATATGTGGAGGGATCTACCAGGATAAAGATGTAGAGATAGGAAGGATGAATGTCACTAAGTAAATGTGAGATAGAGTCTAAAGAATGTCCATCAGTATGGTAATCATAGTTGTAGCCACTAAGAAGTTACCTTAGGAAGTCTGACCTAACTACCATGAAAGTGCTTAACTAAGATAGGATGTGTTCTTGAGATGTATAAAAACTATACTAACTATCCTAACTAAAGAGAGAGAGTTTAAATATCGTACAGATAACCATCAGCTATCTGATTGGTAGTTCTGTGTGATGTCAAAAGGGGAACAAGGAATTGACCATTTCTACAAAGATGTAGGGGCTAAAAGTAGATCCTTCCCAAAGGGCAGATAACTCCGTATATGTATGATTTTCTTTAGCTGGAAAGGTGGGCACTATAAGATCAATACTTGATTTTTAAAAAAATGCACACTTCAACTAAAAAAATACAAAAACGACAATAAAACTCATAAACCTGCAGCTTCTGTTTTCTGTGTGCAGGGGTCCAATACATTCCAAAAATTATAATCATCATCTGTCCCTAATCTGTTACCAATAAAATGGCTTGACCATTTACTATGAACTCCTTTTTGAGTTCTTCCTGTTTTAGATTTGTACTGCTAAATGGAAAATGGCAAACGTTCCTGAAAAAGAATCAATTTCCTCTTATGATATTAGAATAATTATGTTTCCTATAAAAATTTCAATCATTACATTTTACTAAGAATTGTGCCTATATAGAACGAATGATACAATTGTACGTACTTTGCTACTTAAAAAGATGTATAAAAATTGTCATATGCTAATCATTTATTAAGTGAGTGTTTATTGCAGGGTAGAAATCTATTTAGAATGATTTTTGGCTGCAGCAATGTTTCACTTCCAATTGCTATTAGAAACAGTCAAGCAAAATTATCATAAAAACTATTAATATTGTTTTCTTCTTTTTTCCCGTTGGTTTGATTGTCTCTGATTTGCTAGCTGTCTGGCTGTATATGTATTTATCATGTAGACAGGTCGCCCGATCTAAAGGGCTGAAAATTTGAACATTCATTTTTCACCAAGTCTAGAAAAATGTTGTTTCTCTTCAACTCCTGATGAGGTTTTAGTTGGGAGTTCACTTTGTTAGTCATACTAAATTGGTTAGATAATTGCTTAGTTTGAGTTTTTTTGAAGATTCAGACATTTTAGTGATCACTGCCCAACAGGAAGAGAGGCAAGTAACTTATTCATTGATCACCCATTTTCTCAATTTTTCAAAATTAATCATCCCCAACATGGCATACTGCCAAAAACATTCGTCAGGTCACAGTTTATTGAGTGACTAACAAGACCTGTTCAAATTGTTTTTCCAGATGTGTCCCCTCATGTCAATGAGATGCTTTTCAGTCAGTCTGTTGGTCACATGTTAAACAGCATAGATAGGAAGGAAAGAAGAAGTGTGATGTCATTAAAAGGTATAATGTCATTTAAAGGGGTGACATAATTGAATGAAGATTTATTCCAATCAATTTTTTTTACCAGCTGCTAATGTTGAAATAAAATGTCTGAGATTCGCATTTTTGAATAAAAAAGAAACAAAAATGTCAAAAAAGCAAAATATTGTCATTATCATTTTTATTGAAAATGATGTTTGCAGAATATTTCCATACTACAATATTTTACAAGTATTAGCATCAATTGAATCAAAGAAAGACTACTTGCTTTTCTACTTCCTCCTCCCTTTGCTTCTACTATCACTGATGGTGGATGCATCACTGAACTTTGTATTGGTTTTCGTATTCTATATAAAATAAACTGATGAAGGATCCTCTGGCTAATTAAATTTGTATCCAGTGTGATGTTGCAATCCTATAAGATATCTTCTGAAAGATTTATACACTATATAATAAATCATTCTGAACTTATTTTAATTTTTTTCTGGTATTTGCAGTGTAGCTTTAAGCATAATTGTTTGACAAAAAAAAGTCAGAAGATTCAATCCCTGATGTTATATAGTAAGGTTGATTTGTTATATCTTAATATGAGAAAAAAATCTTGGATATAGATGGAACTGTGTGGGTCTGATGGAATCATATATATCTATGATATTATTGTATCACACCCACCAATGATGAACCTCACAGAGTGTATTTTGGGAGGTTAGCAAAGAATTGAAGGAGACACTCAGAACAAAATATCAAGTTTCTCCTTGTATTTTGGCTTTGCAAGACTTGACAAAATCAAAGGTGTCAACTGACTGGAGTGGTCAGTTTCAAGGGAACATTTATAACTCAACCCATTGGACAAAAAAAGGATAAAATTTTTATTTGAAAACATTAAAGTTTAACCATATCCTCTCTCATATTCTATGCCTATCCCCCTACCTTTCTCTCTCTCTATCTCTATCATTCCAACCTAGCTTTTCCACAAATGCCTAAACATCATAAATACTAAGTCAAAGCTGTGCTGAAATTAAAGTGTCCATTTTACAATGGATTAGAGTTGAAAATTGAGCACCTTCTGAAAAAAAAGGAAAAAAGATGAATTTCAAAAAATTGAAAAAGCAGTTTTCAGCCTTGGACTGATTTAATGCTTTGCCTACATAAATGGACTTTCTGCTTTTTTATTGATGGATGCTTGCATTTTGCTTTCTAGCAACTGCTGTTTACTTACTACTTATATCTACTAACATAGAGGAGATACAAAATCATTTGGTGTATAACCTCTCTTTGGTTTGGATTTTAGATTTTTCTCTTCCTAATTTTAAAATAGGAGTTTCAATTCATGAATATGGAAAGAATTTTGAATCACTTTTATCTGAGAAATAAGTAGGTTAACATAAAAATGAACACATTAAATAATTCTGGAGAGAGTGGAACTGTTTTCATCTTCTCTTTTTATTCCATGAGTGAGATTTGCCTTTTTCACCATGCTCTCTCTTTCTGACAAGGTTATAAACCAAGTTATCTCAACTCATTAGCCTTTATTTTTTTTTCATTGTCATACAAATCCCTGTGTGTGTATGTGTGCGTGTGACAAAATAGTATGGTCTAGGTCATGAGGTCATCTTTCACATATTCATCATCTATTTGCACTCTATGATCTTATTACAGTGAGCCAGAATTTCATTTGTAAGAGCAACAAAAGCTAAATGAGTCTGCCAGGAATAGTTTCATGTCTTCCTTGGTGGATAAGTTGTAGCACTGATTAGCCTCATACTAATTGAGTTGAAAAATCAAATATTTGAAAAAAACAAAACCTTTGTATTGTATGTGTTGGCTTTTTCCTCCTTTTTACTCCTTAGTCTTGAAGTACTTTTTAAAAACATTTGGCTAATGATTGTCTGAACCCTGAATTGAGAGTAATTTAATTAAAAGCATATCAACAGTCACACTATAAACCCATCAATGAAAATTTGAATCTTAAGATATTTTAAAGAATAATTTCTACCAAAATTTCCAACATGAGATGCCTACCTATCATCAGGTGTCATCTATTTAGAATCATCAAACATCACTTGACAATTTTCTGTATTTTATTACACAACACAGATGCTTTAGATTTATTTAATTTCACTTCTTTTTCTGATTGAATTAATTGATTATTTCATTGAAGATTGTTCTGAAAAATTGATCAGAGGCATCTATGAAAATCAATTTAAAATAGATGCCGTTATAAATATTCACTGAGCTTACAAGATTTTGCACAGTACTCCCTGCACACTCATACACATACACAAGCATTCATATCTATTTACATGTTTGTATTGTAGATGTGGAGCGATCCGACAGAATGTAGATGAAAATGACAATTGGAAGGTGAAGAGAAAAACTCATGAGATAAGTGTTACATCTCGAAATTTTTTATCATTATTTCAATGCATTTCAATGGGGGCCAGCCATCTTTTTCAGAGAAAAAATATTTGCAGCAGTTCATGGTGAAAAGGTTTGCTGTTTTACACATTCTATGTTGAGGAAGAGAATGTGAATATTTCTGTGTTTGGTTGTAGAGTAGGAGCGGGAGGGGAGGTGTCTAAAATTCTCAGGGAAAGTGGGTTTTGTTATTCTTATCATAGGCCGTTAAGGTGGTAGCTAGCATTTAATGGATATGTGTTGGTATACATGGTGCAGGATGGAAGTAGGTATGTTGCTTTTATTCAATCTTTTTGGTTGATGGTGGTTGAGACTTCTTTTTAACTTCCTAAAGGGGTGGCATATGTGTGCTTGTACTGGATAGACTATCTGCATACCTACTTCAAACCTGCCTCCCATATACCAACACCCTTTGCTGCCTTTCTTATCTAAGACAAGCCAAACAGCCAGAGATAGGAGCCAAACTCCCTCTGACCCCGTCTCTCACAGACCCATCTCATTTCAAACCAAATGTTACTTTCATTTACACAGATACACCCCCCCTTCCCACTCCTAGTGAACAACCAAACACTGAAGTTTTCATGTTCTCTTCTTCAGCATCGAGCATGTAAACAGCAAATTTTTTCTCTATGAACAACTGCAAATATTTTTCCTCTGAAAAAGATAGCTGGACCGATCGGAATGCATTGAAATACGCCCACGGAATGATAAAAGATTTTGAAATGTAACACCTATTTCTTGAGTTTTTCCTCTTCACCTTCCAGTTGTCATTTTCATCTATATATACATAAATACAAACATATATATGTACCCAAATACCTTTGTTCCATTCTATTAATGTTTATTTTATGGTAAGTTGAAATTGTCTATTTTTCCAAAGTCATTAATCATAAAATAATGATTATCATTAGAAAAAACTTATGTAAAATCATTCACACTATTCATATTTTCAAAGTATTTCAGATCAAAACGTAGGGCTAACATATTGTTTGAAATAATTTCTCTTGCAAATATACACAAAATATTTCCATGTGTTCAACCATCTTACTTTGCACAGATCAGGGTAGCTTTTTGATAAATGGGTAATTCTTTTCTGTATGTTCCAAAATCTTGAATTGATGGCTGCTGGAAGAGCAACTGGTAGTAAAATTCAAATGCTCTGAGAACAGCAGGATTCAAATTTCCTTATTCCTATAACTCCAAAACACAGAAATCTAATTAATAAAAAATTGGTTTTGTATGAAATCATGTATGCTTCTGTGTGTATGTGTGTGTGTGTGCGCACATATTCATATAAGAAAAGAAGATACAATAATAAGGTGCAGAGAGCATGAAAATCTAAATATTATGAATGTGTATCTGCTACGCAACTGGAAAGTATGCTAGATTCATGACAGAAAAAAAAAGAAAGAGCAACAGAAAGACAAAAGGAAAGGAAAGACTAAATGCTGACAGAATTTATTTAAATGTTTATTAATCAAAATATTATATTTTGTTGACAGAAAAGATTGTTGAAACTGACAATATTAATAAGTATATTGAGATTAAATAATATAGCAATAAATTCCAAAGTTAATATTTTAAGAGAAAAAAGAAATATTGGTATAGATTCAAATTCTTGAATGTGTTGGAAAAAACATTGAGCAAACATTCTTAAATAACACAGATGCAAGAGAGACCATCCAAGTTTAAGGTTGGTGCAAAAATAATTAAAGTTTTTCACAATCAACTTTAAAGTTGTATATCTCAGCTTAAAATAAGAGTTAATAATTGAAATAAGCACCTTCAGAATCTGCACATTTTTGCCAACTAGAAAGGATTCTGTTTATTCTAGGAGCATAGAATTCAGTGTTCTTGGAATCAATGAATTCTTTGAACGTGTTTTGAGCCTGTTTGTTGAAGACCTTCCCTTGAAAGAAGTGGTTGAAATGCTTGAAAAAGTTGTAGTTGGTGGGAGAGAGGTCTGCTGAGTAAACAGCGTGATGTACAGTTTTGTAGCCTAGTTTGTGTGACGAGCAAGCTTTTTTGCTTTTCATTCAGGGTCATTTGTGCTCCATTTTGAGCTTTTTGCTTTTCCAATTTGGTATAAATGTTGGTCAACTGTTGAATGTTAAAGGAGTTTTTCAGATGATTGAACCCTTTTTTCTTGTTGAAAGCATCTCTGTTGATAAGTTAATGAAGATGTTAACATTCTATGTGTGGACTATACATTTCCCTCTTTGTCCCAATATCTATCAATATGAAGAGGGCTTAGCAATGGATTCAGCAATTTCTCCAGTTATTTCCAATATATAAATGGAATTTTTTCTGGCCTTGAACTCAACATCGTTGAAGCCATCAGTTTGGCTTTGGATATGTGGAAGACACATTTATACTTTGGCCCCACCAAGATGATGTACAGGCTTTTTTTGATCAAGTGAACTCAATCATCCCTCACAATGAAAAGGGAAAGTAACATCAAACTTTCATTCATAGATGTACTTGTAGTCAGTAGAGAAAGTGGTTGTAACACAGTAGTATATAAAAAGCCAACACATACAGGTCTTTACCTACGATATATTTCAGACCAGTAGGGTTAGTCAGTTGTCTCAAGAGAAGAGCGTCAGTTGCCAACAGTGACCCCAACTAACACAGAGGAAAAAAGAAATGAATATCTCCCCTGCCCCAGACTTTCAGAAGTAATGGCTATCCATCCCACCTCATTGCCAAGCAAAAAAGAGGTTGGGGGACACCAAAAATTTCTACAAACTCCTCCTCTTTCACTCCTGCCATCATCATCCCTTGTGTATGACAGAAAAGATATAAGCAGTGCTCTTAGTAGTTCTAATACCCTTTAAAATCCACAAGAGAAAAATCTAATCAGTAACTGTATTTTCTCTATACTGTGTAAACTAGAGAAACTGACAGGCCTCTCAAAGTTTGACTTGATGAACAAAAAAAGCGTAATTAATGGTGAGATAGAAAGATCTGGAATGGCTGACCATGTTTGTATAATAGACAGGAAACACTGTTGGAAACCGAGGAAAAGCAAAAAGCTGTGGCTTACACTACCCAAAAGGGACAAGTTATGGAAATACAAGTCTAGAAAGAAAAGAGGAAGAAATCAATATCATCCGAAACTTATGTTGTTGCATAGCCACCATTGGAATATTCTGTTTACTACCATCATGGGAAAATTCGGTTAACCACCATCAAATCGGATATTACCCATGAAGAAGGCTGTAGAATGAATGGTCTGGAACATTGTGTCTACAACTCAAATGACCAAATACTTGGTTGATTTTGCAAGCAGTTTTTGCTGCATTATGTTCTCTTTTGAACTCATACAACGAAATTTGCTTTTTTTCCATCTCTGATTTAACAGCCTCTAACAAACCCGTTAACTGATAAAAAGAGAACATTCAGCTTGAATAAATACAGCAAAATTCACACCAAAAAATGTTATATTGCATGAAATAGTTAAATATAGGTTTATTCCAAAATAAGCATCCATGTTTAAGATTACAAAAACTTCAAATATTCTTGCACCAACCTAATAATTCAAGCATTAAGAAACACAAAACTCGTGGCAAATCTAATCGGAGAGTACATAATGAAATGATAATGGTTTAATTTTAATGGAATGGATTGTACAGATACTTTGATTGTAGTGAAGAATTTTTCTCTTTTATTAATGGCAATGAAATGAAAATGATAAAAATGATCAACTTTCTATCTCTATCTGTTCCTCTCTGTGAACCCTCTGGAGGTTTTCAAAGCTTCTCTCTTTCTCTGAAAGTAATTATAAACCTGGTGCACCAATTTGATTAAACATTGAAGTCTTTCGAATTAACTGAAACAATCAATCAGCAAATTTAATTAATTTCACTTTTCACTTTTAACTCAAGTTTTATTTGAATTAAATTAATGATTTTGCCACTAGATTTTTTGTGCTATTTGAATTTGCTCTGCAGGAGGGATTTCTCTCAATACTCAATGATAGATATTTGGATACATATCAAACAGCAAAAAAGACTTGAAAATGACAGATCTAAAAAAGGTATTAAACAACTTTTATGGTTAAATCAATCTCTTGACATAAATTCTGTTGTATAGACATCAGCCATTTTAGATGGGGCAATTAGGAAAATGTCCAGAAAATCTTCAATGATAATTCTGCTTTGAATGAAACCTGATCAGGTGCTCTATAAAATGATAGTGCAGATTTGATGAATTTGTTATCTGAAAGAATCAAAACTTCAGTACTCTAAAGGAGGACAATCTGCCATAAAACCTCTTGATAAATGAAAATTCAGTAAGAGAATATCAAACCTATGACATTTAAGTAATTCATTTCAAATGAAACATCGAACCCCTAAAACCTCAATAACTTTGTAGATAATTTATAGTGTACTAATTACTTCCTAAATAATGTATAAATACAAATAAACATGTAATAAATAAATAATCTAATCATATGATGAATTTATATACTAATTTTCCTATTTATTTGTTTGTTATATTCCTGTTAGCTTGCACTCAAATGGAATGATCTCATTGGTTGATTCCCCTTTCTATTATGAGATAACAATAAAAATTACATCCTAGAAACTCTTACAACTCCATCTTTGATCGTCACACTTTGAAGCAGATTCTGAAATCTTTTTTGCTGTTTGATATCTGTCCAAATGATCATCATTGAATTTTGGAAGAAATCCTTCCTGCAGAACGAATATGTATTTTCTGAATAGTTGATACTCCTCATATCCTTGTGCTGATTATATTGACTCTTAAGTTTCACTTTTGTTCAATAATAGAAATCCAAAAAGCACATTCAAATGTGTGGAGACTTTAAACAAACTTCAAATAAGGATACTTGAATTATTAGAAATGAATTACCAAGTGAAATAGCTTTAGGCTTGTTGGTACCGACCCATACATAGAAAAAATCCCTCATTTATGACGGGTATATACTAGTCTTATCATAATTCACCGGATGTCCATCTGTCTGTTTGTCTGCCTAGATCAGATATAAATTTAGATGATTATAAATGAAATTTAGATGATTCTGGGGTATTTTATAAAATTTTGTAATTTTTTTCAGTAACAGAAAATATTTGGCCAAGAGATTTTTGAGACCTATTGTTAAGTGAAATTTTGATATAAGATTCTTTCTCTATGAGAGGCAAATGCAGTCATTTTCTAATGAAAAGTCCACAATATATTTACTCACATGATAAAATACTTTTGAGTTATGTAGATTGTTGAATAAGGGCTTTTGTTTAAAAATAGAAGTTTCTAACCAGTTTTGTCATGTCTCTTTTAATTGTTATGCCAGCCAGAAGTAGAGCTTGGACAGACAGTGGATAGTGTTTTAAGGTCTAGAAAGTAAGGCTCCAGAGCCTACAGGCAAAATGAAAACAAGTTGAAAATGTAGGAAGAACGTAAAAGTAATGTAAAGAAATGTAGAGACAGCCAACTTGGAAGGCTTTCAGTTTGAAATGAGAAATCTTATGTGGTAAGACAATCCATTGTAATATAAGGTTAGTGCTGAACAATGGGGTTCCTTGTTATACCAGGGGACTGGAGCCTAGCTACACTCAAATATAATAAAGCACAAAATCCTTACTAGAAATTCTTTCATTTCTGTTCTTCTTCATTGCAACTCCCAGTTTGTCATTCTGCAATGATGATAAGCAGGGTGAATTGGAAATTAGGAATAAACTCCCAGTGACATGTGAACTTGCATCTCTTACCTTGGGAAGTTGATTATCCAAAAGAGCACTTTACTGATTAAGTTTGGGAGCTAAATGGTTAAATTGGAATCCCATCAGAGGCTCATTTTCTCTTAAATTTCTTGTCTGCACTGCTTATTTGATGATCAAAGAATGACAATAAACTTATAAATGCAAACATCACCATGAATGAATGAACGAATATATTAGGTTGATGCAAAAGTTTTACCATCAACTTTAAACTGTGTATCTTTGATTGGATTTATTAAAAAATTGAAATAAGAACCTCCAAACTCTACGCATTTTTGCAAACAAGAAACAAATCTATTCATTCCAGAAGAATGAATTCTGGAAACCTTGAATCAAAAGCATTTTGAGCTGCAGCTTGGTTGTTAAAGACCTTCAATACAGGAAAAGGTTGAAATACTTGGAAAATTGGTAATCGGTCGGAGTCAGGTCTGGTGTGTAAGCTGGATGAGGTAGAGTTTTGTAGCCTAGTTCAATCAATTTCCACAGGGTCAATCATGCAACACGCAGTTGGGTATTGTTAAAAAGAAGAAGTGGTTCTTTTTGATGGACCAATGCTGGACGTAAACATTGCAGTTCTTGGCATATTTGGTCAATTTTCTAGCAGTGCGTCTTTGCTGTGATGGTTTCACCTGGATTCAAGAAATTGTAGTGCATGATCCTACTTGCCAAACAATGACCATAATCTTCTTTAGATGCAGGTTTGGTTTGGGGAAGTGTTTTGATGCCACTATGTTAAACATTGTCAAATGTTTTACAGAATCCATTTTTTGTCACACGTCACAATGCGATCATTTTGTTGCCTAAAAATGCTGAGCAGACTTCATAATGGCAAAGTTTCTTATTTACATTCAGCTTGTGTGGCACTGATTTGTAGAGCTTTTTTGCAATTTGGTGCAAATGTCAAATAACTGTTGAATGGTTAACAATAGCCCCTCTACAAACTGTTGTTTTGCATGTGTCCATAATTTGATGTTGTCAATTACAGACAGACATCTATGGCCCTCATCATTTTCAAGAATTTCGTCTCTGTTTTAAAATTTTTGAGCCAATGTTAAGCTGTACGTTTGCTGATGATCTCCTAGCCAAATACTTGGTTGATATTGCAAGCAATTTCCATCACTTTAGGTACCGTTTTGAGCTCATACAACAAAATTGCTCGATTCTACATTTTATATTTTTTTCCCCATTTTTGATTTGACAGCCTCAAAAAACAAAACAAAAAAAAAAACAGAATAAACAGTGAAAAGAAAACATTCAGCTTGGAAAAATAGAGTAGAATTCATGCTTTAAAATCTTATATTCCATGAATATAGTTAAATAATAGTTTATTCCAAAATAAGCATCAATATTAAAAATAACAATAACTGCAATTACTTTTTCAACAAAGTGTTACATTGAGAATGTTTTAGTATCTTAGAGTATAGTGCAAGTCATTGTAGAAGTTGTCTATTTCTTCGTTTGTTGACTGTGAAGTGGGAGCGTAGAATTAGATTGTTCAGTTTGGAACTTCTTTGAGAGTGTACTGAGATGTTGCTTGTGCAGTTGGAGAAAGCTTTGAATCCCACCACATTTTTTTGAGTTCTTTGTGGATAAGAAAGCCAACTCAGCTTTGTTTTCCTTTTACACTTTTGATAGCTGTAGAGAAGATATTTATTCTTTAGCTTGATTTACTCCTCTTTTCATTTTGCTGATCCTGATTATGTCTTATTTGATGTTTTCAATTTCATTTTCAAGATCTATTAGATACATTTCTGTTGAGAGTGTTTTGATGTTGTTGGTGTGTATATATAATGTTGTTCTCTTGATGACTTTCTTGAGGTTCTGTTTTGGTTTGCGTGGTCACAATTGGAGCACCACACCTCCACCCAAAGCAAGTGATGCAGTTGAACCTTGTGAAACCACAAACCGAACAAGAACAGCTGGTATATTTCTATCAAGCGAACCACGGGGAGCGTTAAACATTGGCTTGTAGCGCTGGCTCATGGGTCTGGTGGAGTGGTTAGAACTGATTTTGATCAAAGTCATCTCAGAGCTCCATCATCCCTTAGCACCAATTGTATCCCCTGTTGTTGGGGGTAGACATGGGTGTGTATTACGTTGTAAGAGATCACAGGATGATAGAGCATTCAACATTTCTACGCGATGCTATGTACGTGGATTCTAAAGTAACTTGGCAAGCAGTACTTGTCTGTCTATACCTTTCCCTTACACCTTTTAAGTTTAGATTTAGAGAGAGTCTACAGTTGTTTCAGGACTAAAGTTTAGTCATCTCATGTTGTATAGAATTAAAAAATTGCTTCAATGGAGTAATGCATTAGTAAGACTCACCAGTGGTGATTCTATTTGGAGCTGAAAAGAAATTTAAGCTGGTCTTTCAACTTAAAATTATCCACACTGTACACTGTCTTACTGTCTTTGGTTCACTTATTCTGCAAATGTCTGCTCCTATCTATAACTACACTATGAAGTTTAATGCTCAGGTAGGACAAGGACATAAAAGCTGCGACAGCAAGTTTGGATATAAAGCACCAAATGAAAGAGGCGACGATTGGATCAATTTTGCAATAGCAAACGATTTCAAAATCATGAACACCAGAAGAAACCCAATGGAAAATGGACATGGAAGAACCCAAATCTCAGCAGACAAAAGAGACACACTGGAAGATGTCAAAGTCCTAGATCAATTCAATGAAAGAAGCGACCACAGAATGATAAGACATAAAATTCAAATTAATACCAAGAAAGAGCACTGGAAAATGTTCCACACAAAACTGTAACCACTTACCGTGCAAGAAGAGCTCACTCGACCTTTCAAGCTAGAAATGAAAAACAGGTATGAACCTCTCACTGTTCCAGAAGAAAACATTAACAAGCTGAACAACAAAATAACAACCTATCTGATAGAAGCCGCCAATATGTTTGAGCCAAAGAGCAAACAAACCATCAGTAAACTCCTGGAAGAAACCAATAATCTTATGGAAAAACGCACAAATATCAAGCTACCGACAACAGCAAGAGACAAGATCGAAGCAACCGAGTTAAACAGAACCATTGAAAAGAAACAGAGGATGAAATATCACAACGTGGATATACAGAGACCGATAGCAATCATCGAAACATTCTCGGAAACAGTATGGATTTTAGACCTATTAAAAACGCTCTCAGTACAAGAAAAACACAAATAAGAAGAAAATAGAGATCTAACAACGGATAGAGACAGAATTGTCGAACACACTCGAGAATTCTACCAAAACCTCTATTCCTCCAGGTAAGGGACACAAAACAACACAAAACGTAGCTGGTGAAACAAGCCACCAAACAAATGAAGAAAAGAACAACCCCTGAACCAGATAACATCACCATCAGCCTACTCAAAAAAGCTGGTGAAATCATCACTAGCAATACTATTCAACAAGCCTAAGACAGAGTGAAGACTCTGAGCTATTACATAAGAAAGGGAACCCGAAAAATCTAAACAAGACCCAGGAAACTAACCTTGCTAAATTTGCTGACGACATCGTCCTCATTGCAAAAAACTTTCATACTCTCCAAGTAATGCTAGACTAAACGAAGAGAGCAAGAAAGTTGGACTACATACGAACTTCTTATTGAGGACAAAAACACAAAATCCATTCCGAAAACGCAGACCTGAAAAAAGTAGACCCCTACATCTAACTAGGAAAACGAATTTCTATGAATTCCTCAAAAAAAAGAAAAATCTAGCAAATGATCACTCTGGGATCTCAAGTTCTTGGTAGAGAAAACTAAAACTTTAAGAACAAGAAAATCTCATTAGTTTTAAAAAGAAGGCTACATAATCAATGCCGATAGTCACCTATGGAGCAGAAACATGGAACCTAATCAAGAGATTGACCCTCAAGCTGAGAATCATGCAACGTATACATGAAAGAATCATGCTCTCTGGAGAGATCAGAAAAACAGAGTAGCATATTAGAAAAAGAGCAGGGATATCATGAAATCCATTAGAAAACTCAAATGAAATGGGTTGGTCAGACAACTGATGGACATCACGACTCACAACATGAATATCCAGAGACCATACGCGAAACTGTAGCTGACAAAATATAAGATGGCCTGACGGAATAGACAAGTTCAAAAAGTATTGGCTACACGACGCCTATGATACAGAAATGTGGCAAATCGTGGGGAAGTTCTATGTCCAATGATGGAAGCCAAAAGACTGCTGCTGCTAATGGTGGTGGTGGTGGTGATGATGATGATGATGATGATTACATTTAGTAGACAGCCTACTCTACAAGAGAGTTGGAGTTTTCTAACTTCCTCAAATTGCATCTATTGCAATCAACATGTGTCAAATGTCCTTCAAATATATGATTCTTGGCTTGACATGAAAATAATCTCATGTCTGTGCACATACACACACACGCACACTTCCCTTTCGATAAGGGTTGGATTGAAGAGCAGAGGAACTTGAACTAAAATCTGCAGATGAGTCACAAGTGGAATAATGACGCTCAATCGTCGTCTTCCACGTCCAAATATTTTTTCAAAAACCTACCTCATCATTTCCTCCTCTTCCCCTCCTCTTTCTCCCTCTTCTTTATTCAGAAGTTATGTCAACATCTTGACTTATATTTGGTCCACAACGTTTGACCTTTGTGACTCATTTAGTGAATGAGTTGAAAGTGAGTTAGAAAAGGAAGAAAGAGGTCAGAAGCAAGGAAGATGAAATACATAAACGTTCAACAAATGGAAAGAAACAGATAGTGACAGAAAATTGGAAAAAGTATTCAAATCTGGCAAAATGATGAGAAAAATCCCCAGAAAAGTAACAAGAATTGGGGTTGTAAACATAAGGTGTTATCGTGGCCTTTGTTGGAGCCAACTGTGAGGAATGTCGAGAGGAATAGAAGTAAGAGAGAACAGAAGACGGAGAAAGGAGAGGGAAATCTCAAGAGAAAGAAAAGAGAGAGAGAGAGAGAGAGAGAGAGAATAGAAAGAGGAAAATATAGGAGCGGAAGAAAAGTAAAGGGAAGAGATAAGAGGAGTGAGGAGAAAAAAGTTAGAAATGTGGAAGAGGGGGGATGTATGTACATAAGTACATTCATAAGTCCATATTCTTATAATGAAAAGAAAAAAAGCCTTGTTTTTGTTTTACATGAAAATGTTTATTTTTCAATATAATCTCTTGTCAATGCACCTAACCCAACGCTTCTGCAATAATCACTGAAATCGAACTTTTGGGCAGACAGGAGCGTATACAGAAACTTATGAAGAAAGAAAAAGAGGGAAAAAATATCTCTCGATCAGACCCTAATTCCCGGAACGGCCCAAAACTTGAATCACCCCCTCCTTACTCTTTCAGGAAACTTAATTACGATTTATTATGTACTTCTGGTGATATTATGTAGACAGACAGGAGCAAATGTGAAAGAAAAACGTAAAAAACAGTTATCTGTTTTCCTCATGAATTTCTGTCGAAACTTTCAAAGTTCTCAATGTATTTCAATGAAGTATAAGCCACGTTGTGAGAAAAGAGTGATTGAATTCGTGAGTGGATGTAGGAATTTTATTTCTGATCCAGAGACATGTTCGCGTTTTTTTTTCCAACTATGGGTATATACTCTTGTTAGAAAGTGAACAGTTAGTAGAAATTATGGTTCTGGATAGTTCTGGTAGTTCTGGATGAGGAATGAGTTGCGCTAAAATTTTGGAGACAAATGATCTTGCTTTTATGTGGTTTGGTGGTTGCGTCGACGTCACTGGAGATGTGGAAAGAGTAAGGGAGATGTACGAAGAGAATGCGCCCCAAATATGAACGTAGAGGTAGAGACGAAACAAAGTAAAAAAGACGCATACAGGTATTTGGATGGACAAATAAAACGTACATTTAATACAGGAACATTTTTGACAAATAACGAATGAAAATACATGTAATGGTAACATTAATATGATCGATCGCGTATAGGGGTGAAAAGAGATAGCGAAAGGTGGGAGCTTTGTTGTCATTGATAGTACAGGCGTTTGAGTCGAAGCGGAGGTGTCTGAACTGCTTTTGAAAACATATGGCTTGGAACGTACCAAGTAATGAATATGGAGACTGAGTTCAGTGTGTGTGCCAAACTACCAAGTTGTGTGTGTGTAAATTGGGGAGGGGGGCTACTCTCGAACGCTGGTAGACACTGGACGGACAGACCATGAAAGACAGAGAACGCGGAGTATTATCCATTAAAGTTTTGTTGTATAAGTGATTAAATTTTTGCATTATATGTGATTAAATTATGAGATGTATTCAGGGATTTGTTTTTAATTCAGGTTAAAATGAAATTATTTCACATGTATGTATTTGTAACAGATAAACTCATAAACTCAATTTGAATTAAGATTCTCACTTATCTCAATATACAATTAATAAAATATCAATTATCAATTTGTATTTCCATGAATATAACTATTCATAGCAGTAATTTGTTTTGAAGTCAAAAAAAGTATTTTTCTGTTAACTATTGTATTAGTGTTGCAGTTAAAGTGAAATCATTTTATATGTATCTATTTAATGAATGTTTCAGATAAACTCAGGATAGAAAGTGAAATTTTTGGTAACATTTGTATCTGTATAATAACATTTTAATTGTAATCAGTTGTCTAAATACTCATTATCATCTGTTATATTTGTGTCTATATTAATATGTTTTTAAAAATTGATACTCAAGCTGAGTTTTGGATTAAATATTTTCTCACCTTATATCTTCAACTCTGAATACCTTGTCCCTTTCTCTTTGTGATTTCTGTTAATATTTGAACCTTTCCTGTTGGAAGTTTTAGGGATTTATCAGATGAATCTTTTCAATCTGTCTTATCGGATGCGTGTCAATTTTGTCAAACTCCTAAAAAGTTTCTTTATGGCAATTGGTCAGGTGTTAAAATCTAAGATTTATTGATTTCAGCATAGAATTTAAACATGGTGGGTGAAACAAAATGGAAGATGTAATGACGTCATGTCGGAATCTATTGCCATTGGCCAGACAGACGTTGTGCTCATTCATCCTTTTGAGTTTCACTATTTAAAATAGGATTAGTTTAAAGATGAATAAGTCCATGTTTACAACTAAATTGTTATTGGCAATTGTTCTTTTTAGTTTACGAAAAGATTTTGTTACTACAACTAGGCCCTTTGTTTTAATGAAGATTTAGCAGAGGTATTTTTAAGTAAATATCTCCATTTTTGATACATCAATAATGCAAAGGAAATATTCTCTGTTCACTTTGTTTAATTACATTTGTACACTAACACGAAATAACCATTCTTAAAGAAATAACCTTAATTGTTTACCTTCATCTTAATTGTTTAGTTGTGATAAAAAGCAACGACAAATAGAATGAAGGTAACTAGTAACAAAAATAAATACATAAATTATAAACACACATGAGTTAAAAAATTCATCAACACATCCGTGAGTCAGTGGTTATAGGCATTCTTGGAATCGAATCCACTCCCTTCTCCGTTTTCAAATTCAGCGGTGTATTAACCATTAAGTTGAATAGGCTTTTTCTCTATTTCTGCCTTGCTTTTGGGGCTAGAGACAGATTATCTATTGGGCTGGGTACGCCTTTTCTGTCTTTCTCCTTTCTTTACTTTCGAGGTTAGTGGTTGTAATAAAATGATGTACTACTTTTTTTCAGGGTACTTTTAGTGAAGTATGGTTTATCATTGTTTACTTTTAAACAAGTAAGCTTTAGAATCTATGATGGCTTTGATCGCCTGTGGATGCTAAATCTTTTTATTGTTTAGCTCATTAATAAGGTCTATACGTAGAATTTTGTATATGGTGTGCTAGAGTCTTATGCTGAAATTTATGTAGCTTTTTTTCATGTGTTTATTTAGTTTATTATTTCAATGACTGGTCAGGAATAATTTATTACCCTGAATAGATTTAGGTTACTTTAGAATTTACTTTTTTATGGAATTTATCTTTTTGATTGTATTGTAATTTGAACGCATTCGAAATCGCTCTACTTAGAGGTTTGGTTCTACATATTTTTGATACTACAATAAATCAGGCATTGATCAGCGTTTTATGTAGTTTAGATATCCAATACATGGTAATGTGTTTGATTCATCTTCTATCTTAGGTCTAAAAACTTTACATAGTTCTATGTTATAATATACAGTTTCATCTTGATATTTTTAGTCATCGTAGTTAGTTGATGTTTGTGGCCCAATAATTCTTACTTCTTGGAGAATTGTTGGATATAGGATTCTCTTCCAGGTATTTCAGTGTTCGGGGTCTCATTAGTTTTATGTGGGTGATTGATCTCTTTAAGAATTGTCTTCTTTTTTTTTCACTGTTTCCATAATCTTTTCTTTTCGTTGGATGAATTCAGAGTCTGTTATCTTATTTCTATATACCTCAGAGAGAATGAGTTCATCTAATGCTTTACCTATTTCTATTTCCCATCTTATCATAATTCGCCAAAAGTCAGTCTGTCTATCTGCATGCACTTGATATAAATCCATGAAGTTTTCAGTGGATATTGCTTTGATCCCCGGGAAGTGTTTTTAGCAAATTAGTTTTTGAAAACCACACAGCGAAATGTTTTTAGGTTGTTTCAAATCAGGTTGGGGGTCTATTTATATGATTATTTACCGATGATGAAAATACTTTTTGATGACGTAATAAAAGAATATTTTTTATTCTCTTTTCCCATGTGAATCCTCAGAGATAAACATTTGACGTAATAAAAAAATATTTTCTATTCTTTTTTTTTTCTACTCAATCCTTTGAGATAAAAATGTATACTTTATTTTGATAGAAGCAAAAACATCTTTCAACATATGTGATATCACGATGTCTATTGGTTGTACATGGATACCTTGAATAGTGGTGTTGCCATCAGTGCATGTTTTGCTGTAGTACGGTTAAGATATGTTTTTCGAAGACGCCAAGAAAGAAAGAAAGAAAGATAGAAAGAAAGAGAAAATTGAAAGCTAATATAGAAGGGAGGAGTGAGAGAGAGACAGAGAGACAGATTATATTTCTCACATCATCAATAATTCAACTGGTGTCGCTAATAATGATGAATTTGAATTATTTATTTTTTCAAAGGTGGGTTCAGTTAATCAATCGCAAGATAATTATCCATAACATGTATTAATGAATCATTTTACTACCACATTAGTGCATGTTCTGATGTACGGTGAAGATACATTTTTCTAAAACACGGGGCAAAACAGAGGAGAAGATTTTTTTCCCGTCATTAAGAGTCCAAATTTAGAGATAAATTTCTTCCACTTTTTGGGAGTCATAATTGATGGGAATTTTCCAAACTGTTTATTTTAGGGGGGAAGAGGTTACTTTTAGTGGCCAAAATCGATAGGGGGGTTCACTGTTAGGTGGCTAAATCGAGGGGAAAGTCTTTTTTCTCCATTTTTAGGGGTGGAGATCAAAGGGGATTTTTTTCGCAATGAGGGGTCAGAATCAAGAAGAAAATTTTTTCCACTTCTAGGGTTCGAAATTCAAGGGGTTATTTTTATTATTTATTTTTTATTGGTCAAAATCAAGGGGGAGATTTTTTTTTTCGTTTCTATGGGTAAAAATTGAGGGAGGTGATTTTTTTCATTTTGGGGTCGACCCCCAAAATGAAAAAAATCACCTCCCTCAGATCGGAGGGAAGATTTTTTTTCTATTTTGGGCTCAAAATTGAAGGGAGTATTCCATTTTTTTAACTTTTAGGCGTTACAATCGTAGGGGGAGAATTTTTTTCCTATTTTAGGGCTAAAAAAATTATGGGTTTCTTTCATTTCTTACTTTGAGGTCGAAGTTAATATTTCTTCCCACTTTTAGGAGATCAAAAGGAATTCTGCATTTTTTCCCCAATTCTAGTGGCAGAATCTATGGGAAGATCTCTTTCTTTAAGGTTTGAAATCTAAGGGAATTTTCTTTTCTTTAATAGGTCAAAATAAGGAAGGTTGGGTTTTTTTTTGTTAAAATTGCGAAGAAGGTATTTGTTTTCAATTTTTGGAGTCCCAGTCAAGGGAATTATTTTTTCTCCATTTTTAGGGATTGAAATCAAAAGTATTTAAAAAAAAAACTCTTTGAGGTGTATTCGGGGGTCCACTTCTAGGGATCATAATCGAGGGGGAGATTCTCTCCCCACTTTTAGGAGTCGAAATCAAAGAATTTTTCTAGGTGTCAAATCGAAGAGTGGTTTTTATTTTACTTTTAGAGGTCGAATTGCAAGGAACTTCATCAACTTCTAGACGATAGAATCGAGGGGGGAAGATTTTTTAACATCATGGGTCAAAATCGAAGACACCTATAAAACCCCTGGACGCACATGATCCAATGCTCATTAGCTCCAGCCCCATTCATCGACGAGATCCAAGTGTAATATCTGTTCCCCGGCAGAGCCCGAGACGCAGTTACTGACACTTGCCCGTCGAATGGGCCGGAGATTGGATATTATGGATGGTGTCAAGACTGAGTACGCCGGTGCAGTGCGTCTGCCCCTGCTAAGCGCATTGGAGGCTTTTGGACTCGTCCTTCGACTCTCCTATTGTTACTCGGCCCAGCTGCGGGGTATCAGTTTCCCAGGAGTAGCACTGCTCCATTGCACGTAAAGGAGCAGGTCCCATGATGGACGCTTTCGTGGTGGAGGTTGCTTTGCTTGCAGAGCATACCGTAGCCGCGTCGGCTGGAGCCATTTTTGGAAGGGGTTACCTATTCTTCCCACGTTAAGCCCGACTTTGTGTCAAATTCCGCTGTGGTGGGATAGTAGATAAATAGATACCCCGGAGCTGCATTGCTCCATTGTACTTAACGGAGCAGGTCCCCAAGTGGACGCTTTCGTGGCGGAAGTTGCTTTTGTTGCATTGCAAAACCGAAGCCGCGTCGGCTGGAGCCATTTTTGGACGGATGGTTTCCTATTCTTCCCACGTTAAGCTTGACCTTGTGTCATATTTTGCTGAGGTGTGACAGCGAATAAACACCCCCTCATTAGCTCCAGCACCCTAGCTGGTTATGCTTGTAGCCCCGGCCTTTGCAGCCAGCCATTCTCTCTCTTTCCTTCACCCTGGTCCAAGGCTCATTGGCGCCAGGACCCCTAGCTGGACATGCCTCTGGACCCGGCCTTTGCAGCCGACCACTCCCTTTCTCTCTTTTTCTTTCTCCCTAAGATCGTTATCATTTCGCCGAACCACTGGCCGATCCAATCTTGACCATTTTTTCTCCGTGACCTATCTCTGTACCAACTTTGCCCATTTCATTTCTCCGATATCGTGCCTCACACATATGCACAGCCTCACATCTACCCACCGTGTCTTCACCACGAGCTACAAACGCGTATCACCTCTCACTCTCATGAAATGGCAAAGCTTTTCTACTATCCGATTGTCACGATATTCTTTCCTGAACTTCCTTACTTCGGGAAACACGCATGGATAAAACTCAATGTTCTCTGTCTTTCATGGTTTGTTCGTGGAGAGTCTAACAGCGTCAGAGAATTGCCCCCAAGTTAACTCACTTACTTGGCAGTAAGGCTCACACACTGAACCCGGTTTCCACGTATTGTCTTGGAGCAGTCCAATCATACGCAATCCAAGCAGTTCAGACAAACTCCGCTTCGACACCGACGCCAGTACTATCAAGACAAGAAAGCTCCCACCTTTCGCCATCTCTTCTTCTATCTCTTCTCCTAACATTACTTCCCACGATTGATCGTATTTATGTTATCCTTACATGTACCTCATCTTCATTCTTGTATTAAACGTACGTCTCTTGTCTGACCATAATACTTTTATGTGTTCTTTCCACTTCATTTCAATGCACGTCTAACTTCATACTTGGCGCGGATTCTCTTTACTTCCTATCATTTCCATTCTCCCTCGACAAAAACAGGGCCATCGCGCTACACATCAACTCACGAGGATCCAAAATCTTTGTCTCTCAAACATCATCACTTTCATCGTCCCATCAACAATCCATCACGTTGTTCGTTTCAACTCAAGTCGTCACCCTAAACCTTACTTATGGTTAATTTATCACATGTTTTGCACAATCTTGCACCACACTGAGCAATTTTGTACTTTTCAGTTGAGTGTACCCCATTTGCCAGTTTTAAAGAACGATCCCCTAATCCAAGATATATATATATATATGTATATATGTGTGTGTGTGTGTGTGTGTGTGTGTGCGCGTGCGTGTGTATGTGTGTGTGTGTGTGTGTATATAAAGAAGAGCTTTGATTGAAAAGTCTGTGATATCTTTAATATGTAAAGTATTAAAATGTGAAGAAGAGATCCTGGTCGTGCATATTTCAGCATTCTATATAGAGTCATATATATATATATATATATATATATATATAGAGAGAGAGAGAGAGAGAGAGAGAGAGAGAGAGAGACTCATCTTGTAATGATGAAAAAGAACAACTTGGTCAATTTTTATGTATAATCCCAAAGTATCCACGACCGTGTGTCTTGCAAGCCATTTTTCATCGGATTCGTGTTATTCCAGTGTGTTGTCTGATAACCGTTTATTATATCTTTTTAGGTTTTTGTTGCATGTAATTTAGTTTTGATTTATTCTTTATTATGCAGTTCGTCCGCTATTCCCTCATAGCCCTGTTTCGCGAGTATCAAAAAAACAGGACAGGCTCCTTGTTATGGCACTCCCTGTCATATTAATCAATATCTCCATGAATATTGCTACTCCATCGTTTTAATTTATTTTGAAGTAAGAAATCTTCTTTTGTTATCATTCTCTTAGTATGGATTTAGTTTGAAGTAAAATTATTTTACTTATGTTTATTCTATGTGTGCAATTTTCCTTTTCAACAGTACGTGAACACATCCTTTCAGGATATACGCTTGTGGTTGCAGACAGCTGTTCTGTCTTGATTCCACTTCAAATTAACCACAGAACTCCAAAGCCAGCTCAGCAACTTCCATCTACGGAATTTTCACGTCCTGTAGTTTAACCCAGGTTAACCTTACTGTCGGAATACTCCTACAAAGGGGAAGCATAGCTACCTTGCATGTGCCAAGAGAGAGACACTCCTATCAAACATACGACCTTGAGCTCTATTCGTAATCGCACCACCTTCGTGGACCATAGAATACAACCCTTGGTTTAAAGGGTAGGGTCAACCCTGGGAAAGTCGCATTAAAACTCCATTGCTCATGCTGGAGGTTTGCTTCTGCATAGGCCCTGTCATCTGTGGTCCAACTGCTGTGGAAAACCCATCCAACAAATCTTCGTTCGTGGATCCAAGCTATGAGGTACGTATGACACGACCCTAAAAAATAATACAATGAAGCTATGTATCAAATCATAGCTTATGGGGATGTGGCGTTTTATTAACGCCGCTGTGGATCGATATTAATATTAGTGTTTTGTTTTTAAATCCCGGAAACGGTTACATGGCAAACAACTGATGATCACAACAAGAAAAATTCACACATAGCACCTTTACAATCTGATTCTGCGTGAAGCATTAAACTTACATAAATTATATTAACAGATACTTGGTAATAATTGACTGAAATGACACAAATTTCGAAAGAAATTTTTGAAAGGACATTTTGAGTGTAAAGCTGTACAGTTTTTTAGACTATATATGTGTGTGTGCGTGTGTAACTCGCTAGAGCATTTACATTGGCTCTGGGATCAGCTGTCACTGGCCTGACCCCCATACCGCAAGTTTCTGTTGTGATGACTTGTGATGAGTGAAATAGAATTAGAAGTGGTGTCATTATTCTCAAGCAGTCACTCCTCTATGTACTGACCAGGCTTGACGTCGCTCAACTTCAAATTAGATAGATATGAACTTTATGTTGTATAATTATATAAATATACATACACACACACCACTCGATACAAATCAGGGATGCAATATTATATAATATAATACAATATCCGATGTATGATGCGTTTATTTCATGAAGTGCTCGATACATTCAATATTAAACATTAAGTTGATTTAGAGTAGAGCTCAAAATATAATGGAGTAAGAATTTGCTACACAAACATGTTTATGTTTCTGTCTTGTTTGGGCTTCTTCAGGCGAATGATTCGGTTTATTTTTTATTCCTATTTGGGGCATTTTTAGGGGGTGGGGGTATTATTCTAGGTGATAGGATCTCCCTTTCATTCTATTTATATATGTTTTTGTTTTGCTTGCTGTGTTTTAGTTTCATCTAATGGGGATGTATGTCTGTTGATGGTTGTAAATTACAAACCAGGAGGGTACTATATGAGTGTTTTCGTTGCCAGTATGTCCTTGGTCTATCAGTATATTTATGGTATATTTCCTTTCTGAGAGTATTTTATTCTCACTTGAATCTGTTTCCCAATGTTTGTCCCCTTTTATATGACATAAGTTTTTAATTTGACAATATTGAGTTTATTCTGTTTCCTCATGTCTAAGATAGTTATGGTGATTGGATTGTTCTTCAAGATGGCTATGTGAATAAGATATCTATGGTGGTTATTTTTTGAATATGATTTTGGGTTATTGTGTTGTGTTTATTGATACAAATTTTGAGCCGTGCCGACATTTTTACTCCAT
This sequence comes from Thysanoteuthis rhombus, assembly GCA_963457665.1. Classification (NCBI taxonomy): domain Eukaryota; kingdom Metazoa; phylum Mollusca; class Cephalopoda; order Oegopsida; family Thysanoteuthidae; genus Thysanoteuthis; species Thysanoteuthis major. The sequence continues at coordinate 30,255,292 of OY735230.1, forward strand.
TTCATTCTTTCTGTTTAATAATTCTGTTTTTAGTTCTGTTGGCAAAAGTGAGCATTCCAAATTTCCCATTTAGGCATAGGTGGTACGGAATATCGGTATTTTGGCAAATATGTTCGTTTTACATATGCCAAAATATTGAAACCTCAAATTATTGAAAATGTCCCAAGTGAGAATCCAAAATGAACGGCATCATTCTCCTGAAGAAGCCCAAACAAGGCAGAAACATAAACGTGTTTGTGTATGGAAGCCTTACTCCATTATATACACAGCACGACTCCTGCAGCAGTCCCATTCTTTTTAATTGTTGATTCTATTTTCGCAAAACATCAATAATGGATGTCGACAGCTTATTGATGAGGGTCAGATTAACAAACTTTTGAAAATGGCGGTCGAAAGCGTAATTAAAGTTCAACTTGAAATCAATTTTAGACTTCCAGTGGAGAACGCATAACTATAATAAACGATTGAAAAACTTGATACAACCTGCATTTGAATCGTATCTAGAATGATTCTTTCCATGATTGAAAATGAGAAGAAAAAAATGAACAAAAATGGCAGCGTCTTTTAGTTGACCTCTGGTCCATCGTACTTACAAAAAAGCTTTCTATTACTAATTTTGACACGCTTTTACCTTCACCCTAACATTCAGTTGCTTTATATCACAACTTTGAATTGGAGCATTACCCCACAGCAATGATTAAACAGCGCAATTAGAGATAAAGAGTACACCTACGGTGAGAATCAACCCGTACACTTCAGCCATTACGAGTCCAATACACGCCTGGCCACTTTTAACCGTTCAGCCACGGAGACATTATAGTCAGGCAGAAGCTGATTGTAAATCTTAAACCTGTCTGAACCGATATATCACGTTTGTTGATATTTACAAGCGAGACCTAGTAGTCAAAAACATGAAAATATAATTCCAGCAAATTATTCTTTTTTCAATGATCATATTTGAGTTGGTAAACAGAGAAAGAACAAAACAACTTAATCTTTCAAATAATCGAATTAATCGAAAAGATCTAAGAATGATTTTTTAAATATCTATATGAAAAAAATTAATTGAAGATTTTTTCTTTTTTCAGAAAATAGCACAAAATTTAAGTTAGTGAGTAAATAAAATTACGTTGCTAAGAAGAGCATTATTTTACTTCATTCTTTTTAGTTTTATCAACTCTCTGAATGAAATGATCTAACAAAATGTTCCAAGACTTGTTTTTCAAAAAGATAAACAGATTTTATATATTAATGGACTTATCTTTCATCTATTTAAAATAAATCATCAAATAAACTATGTGGCTATAACCACAGAATAAAGGTCATTCAGGACGGTTCGGCCGTAATTTTTCTACCCCGAACAGTTCGACCTAAAATGAAATAGAAACCAAGAAATTTGCAATAGCAATATGTAGTAAATAAGCAGAATAGGTGGGGTTAAATGAGGTTGCCTCATTACTGTTCAAGAACGAGTGAGCAATCACAAATGACAGTAATGCATAGAAATAATAATAATACGACAGAGTTTGAAAAAAAATAACAAAAAACGAAAACAGGAACGTTAGACAAACAGGACACATCCGGTCTAGCACATCTGGGATAGGTACGGATCAGGTTGTCACCATATATATACAATGATATCACACCCACGACGTGTTTTTCTTCTTTTTTTTGTTTTGTTTTGTATAACAACTGTCTATGGGCAAGTTGAGGTGTGATCACAGGTCATACGCGATCATAGGCAGTGAGAAAACCCGGCTTCCTTTTTCGTTTTACAAGATAACGTTGCGTAGATTTTTCCTGGTTTAAGGTCACTGGTCTTATCTTTTTCCAACTCTGAATAATTTCTTCTGCATAGGAATCTTCATCACTCTTTATGCTATTTTCTGAGACTGACAAGCTATTACATGTTTTATAGATGGTAGTCTTTCGAAGGATTTAGTCCACAGCTAATAGCTGATATTCTTTCGAGCTATCTCGGTCTGGTGATAATTTGTGTTATTTCTCTGGACCAGAACTTTGGCCTAAATGATGTCAACTCGTTTCATTGTATATGTAACGTGCCCCATGTTCGGATCCTGAGAACCTTTGGCAGCACTTCCTGGCTAACTTCAATGACTAACTGACCCTCTGTTACTTGCTTTGAATGAAGCGCTTGGTGTATGAAATTTTATTTTTCTCGTTCTTTTTATTTTGAATGATAAATTTGTCTTCACTATTAATGCTGTTCCGGCGACCCCTATACTTTTAGTTAAGAATTAAATACGAAACCCTTCTTTTAGCTAGATATCTAAAACGTCAAGTCCTACGATGACTCCATAGAAAAACCCTGAACGCACGTGGTCAATCGCTTATTTGGCCCTAGCTTCCGAGCCGGTTACCTTCTTCCTTTAACTCTCTTTAAATTTGTGACCAACGTAATTTCTATCCTTTGACCGTGACTATATAGATATATTGTCTGGTTACTTATCTTCTTCGATGTGAGAATTCGCAAGAACTTCATTGCTATTAAATGTAAATACTGCAACTACTATTTTTGCGTTAACGCTACTTTAACTACTTCACCCCTTTTAGTTCCTTCTTGCACCTAACCTGAACCAACCACCTGTTTGGTCAACTATACCACTTATTATAACAGGCACGACTCATCGGGCTCCATTCGATAAGCTAAACAACATTAGACACTTTATGCCACGTGTCCCCTAATTTTTTTTATTCTATCCTATATCTCATTTTACGCATAAGTATAATCTAAACCTAACAGGCCTCGTCTCTTCTCTTACTTACAGGATCGGATATTATTATGTTTCCATAACATGTATTTAATTTCATTCTTTATTCGTGCATTAGTACCTATCATTTTTCATATCCACATACTTGTATATCTTTTTTACTCCATTTAATATCTGCGTCCATATTCGTACTTGGCATACATGTTCTCTTTACATCTACCTTCCTTCGTCGACTTCTCCAGTGACGTCGGTGCGTGGTGCCTATCACAACACCGTATGGAGGCAAAATTCTTTGTCTACGACTACATCTTCTCGCCACATCAAACAAATATTTTCGTCTCTCTCCCACACAATATAAGAACAATATTTCTTATACTGGCAACTACTTGAGCTAGGATAGCTAGTGAAATTGTATTATTTACATAATCAAGGGAGCGATTTAATTCGGCATGGAATCCTCTAATTGCATGTTCTGCTACAAGATTTTTGTTCTTGAATTTTCGTTTCCCAATGCAATAACTATGCAGTTTGATCGTAATAAGCTGTCGGTCACCCAACTCAGACACACTGAAGCGAGGTCAATTCTGAACATAGCCTACGGATCCACAATTCTATATAAGACAGTGTTAGCTATCGGGAGGCTGTCTTTTCATCTTGGATTATTCTTATTAAGGTGTATGATGAAATGTATTCCTTGACAATTAGGATAAACTACCCAGATCTCCCGAGAACATCGGCAGAAAAATTCGGAACCAATGGTTTGCAGACAGGAAGCAGAGGTCCGGTGAAGGAATCGATTTTGGTCGCAAGGGATATACAAGAATGACAAGTGTTGGTCACCGAATCAAGGCCCAGTGCGTAGAAAGCTCTACCAAATATTTTATGCAGCTGCAACTTTGATGAGTGATACAGTTTAATGTGCAAACATTTTAGTAGACCATGGAGGTATTTTGTAGACATCTCATGGCGTTTCACTACTAGTAGGCCGTCTTTAGTTATCCTTGCAACCTGCAGGTATCACTTACCGTCTTTGGTGTTCTTTATCTTTCTTGATGGTGATGTCCCTTGTTTAAGGTGTGCACGGGCACGTCTTAATGACTCGTACCCTACAGCGGCCGCTCAGGATGGCATAAGTTACAATTCTCATGTGAGTCATTATGTGTCTGTGCACACCTTCAACAAGCATGATTGCACTATTGTGTCTGCAATGAATTGACTGATTTGGCAGTTTTGAAGATTGCACTTGACTAGGTTGCAGCTGGCAAAAACAGAATGTTGGTTTCCTTTTCCCTTTATGAGTTACAGTTTCAAATTGAATCTGCTTGCAAAAGAGAGAAATATTCTGATTCGGGAGCTAGATGAGAATTCACCTCGACTGTTTACGAGGCCTGTTCACAGGGAAGTGAATCTATTAGAACTAGCGTTTGGTGATCGCTACCGATTATATCCTTAAATGGGTGATGACTAATGCTTCCAATTCATGCGGAAACCAATTTTGTTGACATGAACGGTATTTTGTTCTAAGATACCTTGCAATATGATGCTTTTTGTTATGGATGACGTACAGTGATGCTGCTATTCCGGTCTTTGATTGTGAGTCATCTGGATGGTCGTTACGCCTTGCGATAGTAATAGTTTTTGTTAGTTATTGGACAGCTTGAATACTGACATTAGGTTATTGGACCATTTAATTCTATCGGATACGTTTTTGTTTGGTATTCTCCAGAGAATTTAGGATATCAAAATGTGACAAAATAGGATCTTATAATAGCGATGGCGGAACTACCTACTGTCTCCTGAGCCGGTGAACGGTTTACTTGAGGACAAGGTCGAAAGTAAATCTTGACTGTTGAGACTTTCTCTGGCGATTGTGTCCAACAGAATGGGTCATCAGCTATTTTCGTCAAATTACCTTCACACACTGTCAACTAAAACACGTCATGTGAGTTCTTTCAGTACAGCTTAAATACCAGGTATTCCCATGGTGCTTCTGCCCTAACGCTTAACACTCCTGAATGGAAAATAATGCATCAGTATTTCATTGATGACTTTTCACATTCGCATACTGACAGATGCAGCCAGTATGCGAATTTAGGGTCGGTTTCTGCTTGGTACTTCCAGTTTCCAATGGTACAGAGAACTTGGTTCACATTAGGCATTAAGCCTGCTAAGGTCTTTGCACACTGTCCCACCTCTCCGAAAGCTGTAACTGAAATTTTCTTTCCAGAGGGTTTCTTAATCAAAAAGCTATGATTTAAATATCCGACCAGTATATTAATATTTTGGGGTTTTAGAAGCACCGTTCCTTCTATCGCAAATCCGCTTCTATTCTTCTTGCATTAATCTACTATTTCCTCTGTGGAGTTAATGTGTTTCCCATGTTTCGGGAAACTTGGAACGGTCCACTATTTCCATCGTAGCAACCTAATATTCTGTTATCGAAAACACCCTTTAACTCAAGGTTTGCGCCTCTAAACTACTCACGTAACTTTTCTGAGATGATTCCATAAGGGTCCACAAATACGTGAAAATGGTCAATAGGTCAGGGCTTCCCTCAGGATTAGGGCATAGGGTTGAACGAATCATTGATATCTGTTCATGTCTTATAATTACAGATACCTCAGAATTGCTGATGATTGTCTGTAGGTACTACCGGCTGTAGCTGGAACCAGTGTGTGCTTATCTTGTTTGCAGATAATGATGGTGTGTTCCGTCTGGGTTCAACTGCCACCGATATTCCAGCAACAAACTCAAGTGGGAGAGGTATATTAGACTGGTAGCAACACTGTCTGATGAGGCACTCACAGAATAGTGGCTTTCCAACAGTCAGTTTTCGCCACTAACATTTTTGTGTTCAATCGTTTCGTCGAACGCCGTATCGCCGACATACAGTCAGCTCAAAACTCTTTCGTTGTGCAACCGATTTGTTGAAAACCTTCTTGGTGAAGTGATGTTTTGTCGACTAGGCTCTTCGCTGACTTCCCTTTTCATCGAATACTTTCCCCCCTACCATTCAGTGATTAAAAACAAAGAAAAAAATGCGAAATTTCTGTAAGATGATTTTATTTTACGTCTTAAACAACAACATTGGTAGAACAGGATGATTAAACGATAAAACATATATTACAAAATGGATTTTTGTGAATGAGCAGAGAATTAATCCAGCAGATATCTACACTCTATTTTAAAATCATTGAAAAAATAAAAAAGAAGAAAAGGTCTTGAGTTCTTCTTGGCTTTTCAGTTAAAAGAAACGAAAAAAAAAAACTAACTTTCATTGATCATTAAGTAATGTATCGCTATGTTTCGAAGTATTTTTTTCTAATTTGCTTTCTTTATTATCAGCAACATTCAACATATGTACACCTTAGTTGAAAGGTTAGCAATTAAAACTCTAATGTCAAGAATGTTCAATATTTTTTTCTAAATTCAGTCAATTAATCATTGAATTAACTAATAATTTTCAGAGGCCTACTTTATTTTTGAAAGATTTCTTATCAAAGATTCTCAACGGAACAGTTTGATTTTTCTTTTGAGGATGAGACATATCCTTCAAAGAAGGTATTTGTCGTTCTCATTGACAAAAAAGTAAAAAAACCTCTTTTACGAATAAGCTTAATTAATCTGTATAACTTTTTGGAATGATGAAATAATTTTTATACAGTAAATGTACTTATGATGAGAAAAGAACTTCCATTGAGAAGCACCGACCCCCCCCCCCACTGGAGTTCAGCTAGCAAAGTTTGGCGGTGGACAGAAGGAACTATCACCCAGTAACCACATAGTAGACAACTATTTTGAGTAGAAATCTCATTTCTTTTACGAAAGAAAGGAAGAAGCTCAGATTTAGAATCACAAATAGAAGTAGGCTAACCAAGTACACAATATCTGAACACTTTGGAAAGAACAGGATCTGTGCGGTATGCACCCTTATTTCTGGCGCTGTCACAGAATACTGCCCCCTCCCCCAAATAGACTAGATTAGTCCATTCAATAGGAATGGGAATATTTTCAGCAGTTAAAGGGAGAGGAAATCTACTGAGAGCATCTGCAGTACTACACCAGAACGACGAAGCCTGAAGAATCAAAGACGAACGTTGAATTCTACCAGAAACCATCTGGGAGATAGGCTTACCAGGGAGAAAATTCCAAGGAGTGGTCTATAGTCAGTGACCAAAATAAATAAAGGCTAATCCAACAAGTAGTTGTGGGATTCTTTTGAGAGAAAAAACAATAGCCACGACCTCCTTTTCAAGTTATGATTGATTATTTTCATTTTCAGCATTCTAGAAGCAAAAATAATAGTCCATTTATATTTGTTTCATAATTCATTATTTTTTTAATACTGCACCTGTGCCGCTGCTATTGGTCACAACAGCAATTGACAGGTTGGGGGTCAAAATGTATTAATGCCTCAGAGCATAGCAGCAGAATCTTTGAAAGCTGTGTCACGATCTGTGCCCCACTTTCATGGAGTACCATCTCTCAAAAGTCTGTTGAGAGGCCCTAGAATATAGGATGCTGGTGACATAAAACGTCTATAAAAAATGAACACTCCAAGGTAAGATTAGAGTTGTTTAATATTGGTGGGTGCTGGGGCTTAAACTATGGCCTTTTATAGGATGTATACTATTTCCGTCAATTTCTGACCTCGGTATGCAACCTTGGTTACTTTGAGTGCACACTTACCTTCACACAATTTTAGCCCAGCGTCCTGTTACTTAGTAAGTACAAGCGTCAATCTTAGAAAGTGTCCTGTCGCTGTTGCATCACGCCAGGATTATCATCCTGAAAACACAACACTCCAGGCACACCCTGAATTACCTCTCTAAAAGATGCCAGGAGCTGAAGAATTTCCCAAACGCAGTCTGTTGTACTGGAACAAACCTTTGTTAATGTTCATCATTGTTTATTGCTTGGATCCAATTGCAGCTCTGCACACGCCTGGGACATGTTCAGTTTTGAAAATGATTTTCCGCCGGATAAGCTAGCTAACAAGTCTTCCAATTCGGAATCGGATATTTGTCCATTTGTTCATTAGCAGTCGATTTGTAATCACCACATAGACAAATGGTATTATCACGTTTCAGTACAGTAGTAGCCCACTTAGAATGAGTGACAGGAGAAATAATGACCTCATCGACAAGTTTGTCGAGTCTCTCATCTACTTTAACCCTCACAGAATAAGGGATAGGTCTGGCTTTGCAATAAACAGGGGGTATTTCCTTTTCTACTAATATGCTGAGTTTCTCTCATTAGTAGCAACCTAGACCTGGAGAAAATAGTATTGGAAACATTTCTGTGCGGTCTTTTCCCAAATTAGACCTTTCCAAAGAAATAGATAGGATAGGAGATTTGAAGAATTTTTTAAGAATATCTTTGCGTAGCAGTCAACCATGATTAACACAATACTTTTCATTTGCTCGGTTATTTCAAGTATTGAGTCCAGGTCCAATTCAATGGGAATAGGTGGCAGTGAACCACTGTATACTCTTAATTCATCAGTGCACATCCAGTTTTTGACGCTGTTTTGGAAACCAAAGCGTCCAATAGGAATGACTGCTGATTAGCCAACGTGTAGCACCTGCGTCTAACTCGATGTCAGTAGAAGTACCGTTTAAAAGAACTGAAACTGATATAGGCTCGCCTAAACCCCCGGTTGCATTAGTAAAAAATGCTCTCATCAAAGGTGAGTACCTTAGAATATTCAGTGTCGAATTCATTGCTCTTAGGAAATTTAGTATTTTGTCTAATTTTTTGTAGTTGTCGTAGCTCTTGTAGTTTTGTCACTATTAAGAAAAACACACACATTTTCTTTGTATGTCCTTTCTTTTTACATCCATGACATTCTGCATATTTGAACAGGAAGTCGCTTTTGCAATGCGATTGTCCACAACCAGAACATGGGTATCTAGGTTTAGAATCAAATTTTTCTCTGACGAACTTGGCGCAAAACTTGGCTGATACTGATAGAAGGGTGATAACTCATCTCCCTGACATTTCTCAATGCTGCCTCTTTCGGGAAAGACTAATTCCCATAATCATTCAAAAGATAGATTCACCTCTTGTTATAATGATTGCTGTGTAGCATTGTCACACAATCTACAAACAAACTTGTCTCTCATGGTACCTTTGAGAAAGGTTCCAAAATTGCATGTGTGTGCCCAAGCTCTTATGCCAGCGACAAATTATGTAATGAATTTATTTGTGTCTTGTTTTCTATTGAAAAAACTTGAAGTGTTCATAGATAATCCTAGGATTGAAATGTATTTTCAATACGCTGACTAAGTCCTCATAAGTACAGTCAGCAGATTTTGTAGGAGAAACGAGATTCTACACTAATAAATACAATTTTGAACTCAACAACGAGAGAAATGTAGGCACATTTCTCCTGCTATATTCTTAGCGACAAAAATAGATCTACTCTATCAGAAAAAGTTTCAAAATCCTCTCGATCTTCATTAAAAAAGTCAACGCAACCAATTACAGGCATAGTGCCTATTTGAACTACAAAGAACCTGAGACAAAAGAAATACCCTAGTCGCCAATAAACTTGAACTTCAATAAAGTCAAGAAGTCAAATCAAATAAAATATAAGAAAGGCAAACCTATCAATTTTTTCTTATGTGTTAATGCTTGCAGGTTTGTTTGTTCGATTCAGTCATCTGTTTCTTCTCATGATTAGAATCGATTAGAAGCTTTAGTGCTTGTTAGTCAACGAGAAAATAAGAGGGAAATAGGATAGGTGTTGTAAGTTTTTTTTAGAATAAATAGGATCATCTTTCAGACAGGGCAGGGATTTAGGAGACGATGTAGACATGACTAGTTTTGGTCGAGCTGTTACTCTAACTTGATGAATTCATAAAAAAAGCACACAGACGTTGACCTTGGCGTGAACTTCCAGACACTGCTGTCAGGAGGTCAACTGTCTGAACAAGCAAGGGGAGTAGATCTGAAATTAATACAAGCTACCCCTGTTGTCTAACGGGTTATAACAGAAACATTGTAATATTCTATTTAATAATTAATCAACATTGGTTTTTTGTTTCTTTTAATTGAAATTTAGTCTTTTTTCATTCTACCAAGCCAAGCCAAGCCAAGCCAAGAAAAAACTCAATAACTTTTTTTTCCAATTTCAGTTATTTAAAAAAATAGGGTGTCGATGTCTGATCTGTTCAAGTCTTTAAATTTCACTTTCTTTCCTTCATTTTTAACCTCTAAATGTTCGAAAAAAAGTACTCGACAAAACGGCAGTCAGCGAAAGGTCAAGTCGGCGAAACATCAATTTATGAAAAAGTTTATGAATCAGCTGCATGGCGAAAGTACTGTCGGCTGATTGAGTGTTGTTTTATATTGTTAGATTGTGTGGGATTATTTCATTGCCTATATATATAGATTAAGAGGCAGGTCGGGCATAGATTGGTGGATTGAAGAGCGAAGACATAGACAACATCATCACCAAGGTTCTCCGCCTTGAGCCCATTGAAGTCAAGCTTGTGTCCTTTGCGAATGAACTCCAATTGAGATTGACCGTCTGCCTGGCTCGCTTTGGTAGATGTTCTTGAAATTCATATTTTCAATTTATCGTCGTATCCTTTTTTTAATCAAGTTGTCTTCTGCTCCTAGACCCAATGTCAAGTCGACGCTGCAATCTTTGCTCATAACAGGGAAAACGGAAGATTTCATGTTGTCTATTTTTTTTGTTTGTCGCACATTTTCTTTATTGTGACTTTTCTGTTAGAGTGATCATAATCATTTTTTTCGTTATCATCTGATTCCTCTCATGTCTTGGATCAGGAACTTGACAATCTTTTATCTGGTTCAGGCTGATGAGTACATTCAGAAAATAATCCGTAGAGAGCCTATTGGCGTCATGGAGCACACTGAACCTGTCTGTACGACTATGAGAGTGTTCCTGAGTAGAATGTTGTCTTCTTCTAAAAGAAGCTCTTCTGTAGCCCAGAATAATGAATACCTAAACAATCAAAAAGTCCAGGCTCTCTGAAATTTCGTCTCGTATAGACGCAAGAATTCTTCCTCTTTTTTGTTTCATGAACTGGGTAGGTCTGGGTGGTACACCTTAACCATGACCGTTGTGTTCAAGAGAAATTATTTCTGTGGGGAGTTCAACTCCCACGTTGGTGATTTTATCACCTGACATTAGATTGGCCATAATGAATGTGTAGAATCTTTACCCATAGGGTTTCATACAACTTATTATCTTCCCAGGTAGAGGACGTTGTCCAAGATTGTTGCATCTGTTTTTATTAATCCATAGTAGGTTCAGGTTCGTAGGTGGTTCCAAATATCGTCCATGAAAAAGGTGTCCTAGATAGTCCACGGGACGACCGACGCAAAAGCAGAGTAAGAGTAGAGCTGTCTTTTGTCTAGCTGTTTTGCCTTCTTTGGAGGCTTGTAAGTCTGCCGTTAAGCCGTGGTTTGGTTCGCAGAATTCCTTGAAATTCCCATCCATGATCAGAGTAACTGATGATTTTTCTCTACGGCTTAAAAATTAGCAGATGTTTCCTTTTTCACGAAGTTTTCTACTTTCAGAGCGAATAATGATGTCAACCGATACCTCCTTTTGATTGGAGACTAGAGTGATCTAAACTGTGAAATATCTTATCATAGGTATAGTGACATATTTTCCCACGGCCGCCACTGCGTAATAAATAAGTGAAATAGGCGAGGTAAAATGATTATCATTTGCAGCAGCTTTTTACCGTCCGTCGTCGGACACAGACCTTCCCCAGGAATCGCCAGATCTGTCTATTATGTGCGTTGCAAAGCGAATATTTTCTTTACTCGTCCAGTTACGCCTTGTTCTATTTTCCAGGTCACATATTACGCACATGATCTCTTGGAATCCATGTCATAAGTCCATGATGTCGAGCGGTTGTCTGACATTCTTGCGACATGACCTGCCCATTGATATTTGGGTTTTCTAATGAATTCTATATCTCTAACTCCTGTTTTTCCTTTAATATACTGTGATGTCTCTCCATGCCATGTTGAGCATAATTCTTTCCTGTGTACGTTGCATGTTTTTCAGTTTGAAGGCTAGTTTCTTGGTTAGGTTCCATGTGTCAGCTCCATGGGTGACTATTGGAAGGTTGCATTGGTTATACACCCTTCTTTTCTTTAGACAAATGAGGACTAATGGGATTTTCTTCCTCTTGAAAGTTGTCTATTGAAAGCTTGCAAACCTAGAGAGATTCTTCACTTGATTTCTTCTCCTCTCAAAGATTTCATGGATATTCGTTGTCCTTCGTAAATATGGTAGTCTACTATTTTCAGGCTGCTTTTCGATTTTGGCACTTACTTGGCTTGAATAACAAAGTAGAATGTTCATGATTCATTGTTTTGCTTGTAAATATTTCAAATATAAATTTATCTAGGTCTCTATTATTATACGATGAATTTATATCAGAAGATTTTCTACAATCTTTTCCTAATGACAAGTTTCAGGCGTTTTTAAGGACATTTATTCGTCGAAAGGTTATTGATACGTCCTAATTAAATTATAAAGATAAAATCTAAATAAATTAATTATTCCACAAACTGACAATTTTTTCAAAGTTAGTAAGATATGGACTGAAAAGTTTTTTTTTTATTTTCTATTGTCAAACTCTTCTTATCGAGTTCTGACCTTTTTTTGAATTTAACAACAATGGCGAATAACAATGACGAGATCATGAAAACCATTGACGTCGTGTACAAGTAACAATGACAGAGTGACATACGCAAAAATCCACTTAGGCTTCTAGAGCTTAATTCAGGCCAATTTGTTTTACTCAAGTTTGCAAATCCCATTTACAGGAAGTACTAATAAAGGAGTTGAAAACGGACATGTAGTTTTGGAATAATATTATATGGAGAAATGAATTTTGTTTCGTTTATCTTTTAGATCTTAATGAAGAAAGAGAGATTGACCCTTGCACAGCCAAGCATTTCAAATATTCGACTCAGTAAAATCCTAAACGTAGGACATTTTAATTGAATAAAACAAGCTTAAATAACAGCCGTGTGAAAACTCACAAAACTCTCCCACCCAGTTCCACTTTTTTTTTCTACTGTGACTCCTGTAGCGAACCTTATCAGTCCCATTCACTGGTTTCGAGATCATTTCTCCTGTATACTCGGCTACTAAAATTGTATGTGCCTCTCCCTTTACTCATAAGCACCCTTTACGAATAACTACCTGTTCAGCATTCATGAAGCTTTCTCACTTGAGCTTATGCAGCAAATCACCGCCATTAAGTGAATGAATAATAATGGTTCCACGTAACAGTGACGTATACTTCTAATTAGTGCGAGTTGTTAACCCTTTGGTACTATCATATCTAACTTTTCTACAATAACTCGTTAGACCTAATGTTTTCCTGTCTTCAATTATTCTAAACGTCAAATTGTTCACTTGTTCTCCTTTTCAACTGAAATGGACGTACTACCTTGTTTTATCTGTTGATTGAATTGTTGGTATGAAACTGCGTTTGTCTCTATTTCTATTCAGTTGATTGGACTTTCCTTGTTTTGATCCTTCATGTCCATATATTTGAAATCTCTGTCAAAATGTTGAGTCACGTGGGTGTAAACGAAATGGGTAACTTCTTTCCGTTTACAAACCTCTCTTCATGACGTCAGACATTCGGTGGGAACAGAAAGTTTGGACCCTGATGGGAACTCAAATTGCATCCTTCTACAATGGATTATTATTATTATTATTATTATTATTTGGAATCTCACACCAGTTGCCCGGTGGTAACCGCTGGAGTTTGAGTGACAGCAAGTCTCCTCAAGTCTCCAGCCCTCCTCCCCCAGTACTCATAGGTCGCAGTAATTCTACGATTTACAGTTTCACAACGGTTGCCCAGTGGTTATCGCTGAAGGCTGAGTGACAATAAGTCTCCTCAGGTCTTCAGCTAACGTCTCCTCTCTTTCGCATATCATGACAGAGCTCCAATTCGTTGCAGTACTTATATCTCTAGCACCTTCCTCAGTATCCGTGCAGTTCCCAGTAGTGCTGTGGTCTGTACGGTCTCTATCCTCCCCCTAATCCCGATCTCCTCCAGTCTCTCCCTCAGCGTTTTGGGGACAGTTCCTAGTGCGCCCACTATGACCGGTACTACCCTGGTTCTCATGTTCCACATTTTCCTTAACTCCCTTGCTAGGTCCTGGTATTTTCCCTTTTTTCACCCTCCTTCTTTTTAACTCTATGGTCTGCAGGTACAGCAACGTCTATTATTTGGCAGGCCTTCCTTTTTTTGTCTACTATTACTAAGTCCGGTCTTCTTGCTTGGATGAGGTGGTCAGTTTGGATGTCAAAGTCCCACAGTAGTTTGTGGTTGTCATTCTCCTGGACTGCCTCTGGTTTGTGCTGATACCACTTCTCCACATGGTTGAATCCCATTCGTTTACTCAGTTACCAGTGTATCATCGTTGCTACTCTGTCGTGTCAGTGTTTATACTCCTTCGAGGCGAGTTGACTACATTCACTAGTTATGTGGTTTACTGTCTCATCTCTTTCACCGCATATGCGGCATTTGCTATTTGTCTGTGTTCTGTCGATTTTTGTTTTTATGTAATTTGTCCTGATGCTTTTGTTTTGAGCTGCCATGATGAGCGACTCCGTTTCTCTCTTCAGGTTTCTTTTTCGTAACCATGTCCATGATCTCTTGTCTGCCACATCTTGTATCTGCCTTTTAAACTCTCCATACAATTTTTTCTTATCCCATTTTTCTTTTCTTGTTCACTGTGCTCTTTCCATTGTTTTCTACTTTGTTGTTTGTTGCGCTGTCTCGTGCACTCTCTATGATTTCTTCACTATTTGTTTGTACATATCTTTCTAGGTCTGCTTTAGCTCTCTTGACACAGTCTTCTATGCTGATGAGCCCCCTGCCGCCTTCTTTTCTGTTTTATTATAACATATGGGCACGAAAACCAACAGAAATTCATACATAAAATTACTTGACAAAATAAACTAAAATTAGCAATAAAAAGTTGAAACAGATTTATAAACACTGAACAACAAATATGTATTAACTTGTAATTAGCGTAAATTGCATTAGATTTATATACGTTGATTCTAATTATCACTACCCACACCATTGGTTTAGATATTGTTGTTGGGTTTAGGTTATTCATGTATTCTGACATTTATGTGTATATATTTATGTATCCAGGCTTCGCCCAGCCCTAACCCACTGTAGTTAGAACTTGCAATTTTGCTCACACACTACCCTGAAAGAGTAGGGAAAATGTTGTTTTTTCCTTTTTTGAAGATTCCTGTTTTAATGAGGGATACTTTCTTCGATATAAGTTCATGCTAAATTGGTTCCTTAGTTTGTACTCATATTTGTTTTTTTTCAATTTGTAAATTTTAATGCCCAGTGATTCCTTGTTTGTTGACAAGTAAGATTAACCAATATTTCATGACTCTGCATTCCTCTCACCTTATTCCTGTATCCTCTTATTCGTTCCCTTATCCTTTATATTTTTGATGCCGGTGCATGATTCTATCTAAATGTTGAACATGGATTAGATATGCAAAATTTTTCTTACCTCCTCAGTAAACTATCTAACTTTCTTCTCTGCCTTCTCCCTTCCTGCTCTCTTAAAAATATCTATTTCCCCTTCCCCCCTCTCTCTCTCTCTTCGTACCCCCTTATTAAACTAACAGATTTTCTTTTCTTTTCTTTCTCTACCTATCTCTAACTACTTAAATCTATTTTCTCCTCCGTTTTTTTTTTCTAAATAAGTTGAAGAACTTCTCAAATAAAATGATTAATATCCTTTTTAATTCAAACTATATTATATCTCCATTCAGTGAATCGAATGAAAGACAAAGCAGCAGAATATTGAATGCTACTCACTATAGCATTTGTTGATTTCAAGTAGGCCTTCACTATGAAAGCATGGGCCAGCAACAAAGATTGGAAGGGATAAGAGAATGAGATATTACCGGCATTGAGTTCGAGGAAAGCAAAGGTACATGAGATAATAATCTTATTATTCACCAGAAGTCCGTCTGTCAGTCTGTCTGTCTGTACTTACTTACCACAAAAACTCCTTGATATTTTTTCACTTTTAGAGGTTAAGATCGAGGGGATATTATTTTTTTAGTTTTAGTGAAATTGGATTTCGACAACCAAGGGAATTTCTTTTCTCCCTCCATTTTATGGGTCAAAAGGCAAGGGAATTTTTTTCATTTTCATGGGTCAGTATCGAGGGGAAATTCATTTTTTACTTCCTGGGGAAAAGTTGAGGAGGGAGATTTTTTTTCACTTGTTGCTGTCAAAATTTAGAGGAAAATTTTGTTCCCACTTTTTTTACTTTTAGGAGTCAAAGTTGATGGGAGGATTTTTTTTCACTTTTAGGGAATCAAATTGAGAAGTAATTTTTTTCCATTTTTAGGGGTCAAACGGGGGAAAATTAAGAATTTATTTCCAAATTTAGAAGTCAAAATCATGGGATAGAATATTTTCTCATTTTTGGAGGTTAAAATTGACTTTCAATTTTGCAGGGCAAAAATAAAGTGAGAATTCTTCCTCTTTTTTTAATATCAAGCCCCCCCCCCTGTTCTATTATCATTCCTCACTGCCCTTTTTTTCCTATTTTCCCAATTTTTGAACATTAGCCCCCTCTTTTAACATTAGCCCCCTCTTTTAACATTAGCCCCCTCTTTTAACATTAGCCCCCTCTTTTAACAATAGTCAACTTTTTCTTCATATTATGTCCCCATTTTCAACAGTATACCTCTCCTTTGACCATTTTTCAACATCAGACCCGCCTCTTTTTGGAGATCAGCCCTACTTTTTTTTCTTGCATTAATGCCTATTTTTGACTTAGCTCCCATGACCCTTTTTCTACATTAGCCCAAATTTTCTTCAACATTAGCCCCCCTTTTTTTCTAACTACAAAAAAAGTGGTATTAAATCAATTCTAAAAAGAAATTAAATTAAATAATTTTGTGAGGGGTCAAGATGGAAGAGGAACTCTTCTTTGTCTTCCAGAGTTTGAAAACTAAGGGGAACATAACAAAGGGAAAAATAACAAATAACAAAATAACAACACTATTCCCCCTTCTTCGAGACCCATGAAAAAAAGAAATGGAAAGTTTCCCTGGTTTTCAAACTTTGAGAAACAAAGAAAATTTCCTCTTCCATCTTGACACCTTACAAAAACAGTTCCCTGTCCTGATTTTAACTCCTGATAATGAAAAAAAATGAAAAAGTTTCCTATCCATTTTGACCCTGGGAAGTGAAAAAATAAGTTCCTTCTTGCTGTTGACACCTAAAAGTGAAAAATTTTACCGCTCAGTTTTGATCCCTAGAAGGTAAAAAAATGGTTTCCTCTGAATTTTGATCCATGAAAGTAAAAAAAAGTTCCCATTGATATTGAGTCGTACGAAAAAAATTCATAAACCTCGATCTTAACCCCTGAAAGAGAATGAAAAATTCCACCTTGATTCTGATGCTTAACAAATGGAAAATGTACATTCCCTGTCGACGTTGCCCTCAAAAGAGAGGAAAAAATCTTTTTGGCACATAAAAATGGAAATAAAATTCCCCCCTTTTTTGTCCCTTAAAACTTCCTAAAGTTCTTTTCTGATCCCTATAAATGAAAAACAATTCTAACCCCTAAAAGTGAAAAAATTTTTTCCATTCCCTAAAAAAAAAAGTCAAGATTAAAAGTTCCCTCTCAATGCTGATCCGAAAAATTTTAAAAAAATTTAGACATTTAGTGAAAAAAATTGTTCATCTTCAATTCTGACCCTCAAAAGTGAAAAGTAAAAGTTCCCTCTTGATTTTGAACCCTCACAAAACCTCCCATCCTTAAATTTTATTTTGGAAAAATGATCTATCAGTCAATCAAAAGGGAAGTAACCAAAGTACTTGAAAGTCATAGCTTCATATGACAGAAAGAAAGTCTTGTTCAGTAGGATAGTTACAATGTAAATAAAATGCTCTACCTCCCCAAAATATTTTGTGATCTGGAAAATGATTGACATATAAAAAAAACTTAGAAAAGTAATATTGTCAGAATATGGAGGGAAGGAAAAAAAAAATCTCTCCAGAATAAATGTTCTATCATGACATAATTCTGAGGGCACATCGTTTTCCCTCACTTATTGATCACTTCCAATTTTTTTAACTGATCACTCCCAACACTGCACAATGCCTAAAAACAATGGCCATGTGCAGTTTCAATTGAGTGATTAATCATATGAGTGATGATGATTCATTATTTCCTTTGGAATGCTCGTTTCATTCTAAATCTAATCTGTTAGTCATTTTTGCCTTATAAAACAAAATGCAGCCAAACGGTCCATGAAACGAAATTAGCGGCCCAAATGTCTGCTTACGATAATCACAGGGAAAAAGAATTTATTCACTGAAATTTGTGATGGAAACTTACTTAAAACTAGAAAGCACTCTGCGAGCACATATGTCTGCTAACAACCTTGTCAGAAGGAATAATTATGCATGGATCTGCCTCCAAATTAAATGAGTTCTTCCACTGCCAACCCTCCAACACAATTTCATGGAAATTCAGAGAGAATATTTGATGATATATCATGTGAATAAACATAAAATTCTGGTGATATTATGTGGTTTGTACAGATAACTATGATGTAGGAGGTGGGGTAATCGTGTAAGCATCCACTCCAAAATTAAATCAATTCTTTCATAGCCTATTTTCCACTCTTCTCAAAATGTCATAGATATTCATTAAGAACTATTTGAGATAACGTATGGACAAATATGAAATTCCGACTAAAGGTTTAGACGTATGACCACGAGGTAGGGGAGGTAATAGTTCATGGACCCACTCAAAAATTAATCAGACAATATCCCTGAGTCCCTCTGCACAAAATACTCAACATAGTCCCAGTTACCTGCCATTCTCTTTGGAGCATCAATCTATTTTGCATTTGTAAATTCTTATGGGAAACTTTTGCCAGTATTCCAGTGCAGATTTGAAGTAGCAATGACAGCATCAAACACTACCATGGTCTGACTGTTCAATAGCCCCATCATTTAGCTGAGTAGACACTTTGGTCTTGGTTATATCCCCACGAGAATGTGCTGTGTGGATTTAAAAATGTCATCATCATCTAAATCAATGTCATCAACTGTAATATCTCTGATTGGCAAAAAAATGCCGGCTGCAAACTTTCTTCTCCAACTGTTCAATGCATCTTGTAAAATATGGATGGTTGCCTCATCAGGATGCAGCAGTTTACAAAAATTTGTGAAAAGTTTGATTGAGGCACTACGGAATTGCAGCACTGGCTCGAGAAGTGCGTTTGAGAAAGCATTATCTTTGAAAGCATTCATCACCAAAATGCTCTGACAAGAAGTAAGATTCTAGGCTAGGAAACTTCTTCAGAACACAACATATCTTTCTGATGACAGTCATCATACTGATATATGTTTCAGGACCTTTTGCTGTTCTTGGTCACAAAATTCAAAGTACTCAGAAAGCTTACTTTTCTGTTTAAAACAAATCAATCAAAATATTTCCTCTATTGATTTTGGAAAACTCTGTGAAAGCATCATTGGCTCTACTTTGATTATGTTTTTTGCTACAAGAAGCAATTGAACTTCTAATACCAATCATTGCATTAGTGTTATTAACACTGAGACTTATAGCATTAGACCAAGGGATTGGATCTGCAGCAAATTTGGAGTTGATAGCATCAAATCTAGCATGTGCCTTACTACAATCTTCACCAGATGTGATACAAGTATAATAGATATGACTGCTTACTTTCTATATCTTTGCTGCAAGGAATGCAGTGAAACTTGGATTTGTTATTAAAAAACAGCTGGTACAGGATACTGTTTGGCCCAATCAGCACTGTATAATGTCAGGTACTTTGCTGTACCATCGTATTTCCTTGTTTTTCCAATAGATTAGGCCTATGTTTTTTCATGTGTTCTTTTGGTAGCCATTTCTTTTAGGCAATTAGCTTTGTTTCTGCATAAAACACCTGCTTCAATGAAGTACATAGTGATTCCTCTGTTTTTCATACCAATTGAATGTCATAGAAAAATTGGTAATGAAATAAATTAACTCAAAATCTTATTATTGTGAGAATCATTTTTTACAAGTGTATACCATATACCCATTGAGATGGATCATATCCCAAATGGGGCAGGCCAGAAGTAAATGTTTTGGTCTGCAGCCATACGACTAATTTGAACAACATATTGGAAATAGGCAACAATATTACAGGTAATGTAAATGTAAATGTAGGAGTGATTTAATCGAATGAACTGGTCATAAAAAAAAAGATCAAAGTTGTTAGAATTGTTTTCAAAAATGTTAAAAACTGTGAAATGAAGACTGAATCATGAGATCTTGAGATTGTAAGATCGTGTGACACATAACAAAACAGTGAAAGCTGGCAGCTTTGCATGTACCTCTTTTCAACTTCATGATGTTTTTGAACATAAAAGACGTGAAATTTTTCAAATTCATATTTTCTCTACAGATTTTGTTTGCATATGTCATGACATTTACACTATCAATATTCAAAAATATGTCCGGCTCTTTTAGGTGGACACAGATAACAGATAATCTTTATCTCACATGTCATACCAATCATTCTTTTTACTAATGACACAAAGATTCCAGATATAAAATTAAGTTTTATATCATCTCATCATTTTCTAATAAGAGTGACAGCAGAGTCTGCATAAATCTCTCAATCCAAAAAGTCCTGGAGATGCCCTAAAATTTAAGTAATTCAATAATACTTTTTGAGATATTGTGTGGACAGACAGATGTCTCATTAGAAAAAAGAATTACCAAGCAGAGACTTGAAAATTTTTGGCAGTCATCTTAGTGTGACCTCCTCTGGTAGTGTTAATTGGGTTGGGCCTCCCTGTTCACTTTGGTCCGCCTCTGCCCTGTCAATCATATCTTTCATCTTGTCTATAATTTTGAATAGCTTCATTAACATCAAAGATTTGGAGAGTGAGAAAAATCAAATAAGCTGCATACATCAACATGTAAGTTAATTGCATGTCAGACTAGTGTGATATACAACTTTATGTGGCTTTTAGTGCTCAGCAGGAATAAGATATGAAAGTCCAAGCCTAATAATGAATTAGGTCAGAACAATCTGCACCCTAAATTACGAGTCTTGCTGCTATTCTAAAAAAATCTGTTCACTTCCATTACTTGACACAGCTGAAAAGAGAGTCCCCACATTTATGTTTTACATCTGGAGGAGGTCATAAAATTGATCGGATGAAACTTTGTGTGAACAACAAAAAAAGTTTAATTGTCCAAAAAATTCCTTGAATGAATATTTTTAGTATGTTTATTGTGGCAGGTTTGGAGAATAGACAAAAGAAAAAAAGGGATCCCTGAAGTTTCATCCTTACTATTATTGTTTGTTCCTCACTTGGTGCTCAGAGTGCAAAGGTTGATATTATTCAACAAAGATCTGCATTACATAATACTGTATTTGTCTGAGAAAAAAGTTTTGACTGGTTTCCACTAACAATAAAAAAAATTGCCAAAGTTCTTTTTGCGATTGAGATGTTGAATCTAATTCAGGATAAATAAGCACATGAGGATAGCAAAAGTAATTTTTCATGATATTTTCCATTGGTTTAGCATCTAATATCTATCTTCAATTTACTTGCTTCTTGTTAAGTTTATGAAATTTATAGCGTGAGAAAAAAAACTATTTCTAATATCCAGAAATAAAAGCGAATTGCAACAATTTTCTTCCAAATGTGGTTCTATAGTAGGGAATAGAAACGAAATGATAAAAATTTAGAAGATGTGGTATGATACTTTCAGCAGCGATCTAATGGTGTTAATATATAATCAGAGGGCAAACAACTCAGGTCGGACACTTTTTTTTAGTATACTTCACCAACTTGTTCTATATTATAATTGACTAGATTTATATTCTTTATTGTATTAAAGCTATTTTCGCATCAAAATATTTGAGTTTGAATTTGAAAAGAGTAAAAAAAGGCAAAAAAAATGCCCTTCCTTCGGTAACATTTGATCTGACAAACTTTCAACATTGATGGACAACTGTTCATACCTACTAGTTTGTTAAATTGAGGATCTTCTGTACTTGTGTAATTGTTACAATAGTCTTGTTGAAGAGATTCATTAACGATGAAATGTTTAATTCATAATCATGCATGCGATAATTAAACACTTTTGACCCAACAACAGATTTTTTTATCTAAAAACTAATTTTATAATTATTATTAAAGTAAAAATTTGAACTGCAAATCAAATTGTCTCCAAATGGCTTTGGAGATCAGCCTTTTTTGTAAGCAAGGTAGGATTTGACATCGTTATGTTCAATACATCATCTAGGTAAACATTTTTACTTCCTTCAAACTTTCTATATGAAGTCCCCTTTACAGGTATGATAATTTTTTATGAATAAATTTATTAGAAAAGAAAAAGCCAAAGTTGTACAATTGTTGCTGGCTGAGTCAGCACTTAATTCCCTCAAAAATTTTTTTGCTATTCAAAATGCCACTCCTGAAGGTCTCATGTAATTTGATGTTTTATATTCAGCTCACACTTAGTTACATTTATTAGTAGAGCAAGACCTTAACCATACTATATCGAAACATGCACTTATAAAAACTGCACTATTTAAGGTATACCTGTATATGCAATATTTGCAAGCAGGTGCACACACATACACATCTTTGTGGGTGTGGGTGCATCTGTGTGCGTGTGTGTGCACGCATAAACAGTAATGCATGGGATGTTGGATTACCTTTCAAGTTACCTAACATTGACATTGCATCTTTCAGGAGCTATTGAACTAAGCTGCAAATCACACAAGAGATCACTAGCAATTCTGTGCTTGCCACATGAATCAGTAATGTGATAACAAGAATTTAAAGTGGCTACTTACCGCTGATGATGTTGTACAGTAGGCTGAACAAGAGGGCGACTGTCATCTCTATTTGACTACATTCCGGGAGATGCTTCTCTACTATTCTGCTGCTGGCCATGTCACCCACATCAGGTATGGCTTCTACTACCTCTGTTCCATGGAAAAACTTCCTCCATGTCCAAAGACTTTTTCTCACAGTACAACATTTGAGGCACATTCATAAAATATAGAAGCATGGAGTGACCAGTTCATTGAGTCCACTTTTATATGATATAGCCACAGTGCAAGAGGGATCATTGGAATAACTTTGAAGCCAGAGGCATTGAAGACCTGGGCCCTGAGTTGCTGTATCATTGCCAGACATGAAGGAGATAGAGGATGAGAGGGCAAGGATAGACTTCTCTTGAAACTTGACTCTTGCCTCCATCCATTGGATCTTAACAAGCGTCCAGGTCAAAGCATTGTGAACATCACTGGTGTGAAGCTTGTCCTACCATGTATCAATGTAGACAATTGAGGAGGCAATATTAGAAGATTCTGTGAGGACCTGGCCAGAAAGTGAAGTCAATGGCAAATACAACCAAATTCAACTAAGTTGGCAACTCAAACATTCAAGATGTGATTGCTATCCAATTGAAGGATCACCACACTGTTGTCTAGTGACTGCAATGTTTACATGAAAAATGTCCTCATTCATGAGCTGGCACCAGTACCAACTGCCATGTTCACCGAGTGTAGAATGTGGTTAGTAAAGTCAAGTCCAGAGTGAAGAAGTCATTCCAGGTTGAAGTGTACAGGTGAAATGCTGCTGATAAAGATATCACACTGTCATTGATGGACCATCCACTGGTTGACTGATGGTAACATAGCTGATTTTATTGAGAATGTTAAGACTCATGTGAATTCATACCAGACAGTGACATCTACCTTATCTCAACTGGTACTATGATTACAGTATCAAGTCTGTTACCAGAGATGCTTAGGAGACTGATATAAGCAAGAAACTATCTCCTCCAATTAACAAAGTCTCTGGCCAAGAAGGTTGTCTTTTCATTCATTGAAAACAAGAAACATCTGATACTATTATTATTTTGGGAACTGACCCAAGACAGCCTTTTTTATCTATGGATCACTTGCAAACACAAGGTGATCGTGACAGGGAAGGACCCATGCCCCATCAAGGTCAGGATGGAAGGAAAAAGCTAACATGATTCAGAAAATCAACAGAAAGGAGCTGGAATCATTATTGTCCAACAAGTTCTGGGGTGTGCAGGAGAAACCAATCAAATCTTTGTGGTTTCTGATGACATAGACGTGTTTGTCCCATTCCTTCACCTTTACCATCAATTTCCCTCAGCCCACAAGAAAAGATCAATAGTGGACATCAAGGAGACACTTTCCAAGCATTCGTGAATTGTCAGGAACCTTTTACCAGTCCATGCTATTTCAGGATGCGACATCATAGCATCTTACGATAGGTAGGGAAAATGCTCTATCATCAAAGTTCTGAAAGCTGAGTACAAACTATTGCCCATTGGTAATTTTAGCAAGTTATTGCCCAAGCCCCTGCTTTCATCTCCGCCAGTGATGGCATAAAGAGAGCATGAACATGTTGCACACAAGACTACTTGTCTTGGACAAAAAGAATGAGAAAGGATACATGACTGCTTTAAACCTAGCTACTCCACCACCAACGAAAGAATCTCAATGCAAATTTGCTGCCAGAATTGAATCCAGAAGAATTTGGATGGAAAAAAAAAAATCCAACAGAACCTAACCAATCTACTGGAAGATGGGAAACTTGTCACAGACTAAAACTTGTCCCCGACTACATTTTAGAGATGATCAGGTGTCGCTGCAAGAGTGTAACTCCAAGAAATGTGGCTGTAAAGAGCATAGTTTATCAAATACAATGTTCTGAGCATGTTTCAGTATCAGATGCTCAAGATCCAAATTGGCTGAATAGTCAATCATCAGTAGGATTTGTCCATTCACACATGCCAGAGTGTTATTCACTCTGAATTTTCATATGGTAATTAGTGAACAGGAAGGTCCATCCAGCATAACCTGCATTCTCATCAAAAATGTGTTTCTCTTTTTTTCTCATGATGATAATTATTAATGACAATCTTTTTAAAATGATTTTTGCTGACGTGTTTTGTAAATGTATTTTGCTGGAATGGCCTCAAAGGTTTAATATTCATTAATTTAAGATCAAATACATTGTATATGACCTCCTTTATGAATAAATATTGAAGAAAGCAAATTTAGTGCATTTGAATTGAGTATTTTGCTTGAAATTTCATAAATCCCAAATTTTCTTGGATCTGTGGCATAGAAAGGTTAATAACTGAAAATTCTCAAGGGATATTACTGAGCACCCTCTTGTATTTTGAAAAGATACCCCAAAGCTACAGGAAACGGTAGAGAAAAAGAAATTTACTAGATAAAACAAGGTTCACCCTCATAGCTCCTAAACTATTTGTTGTAAAAAAGTAAAACAAGTGAAATAGTCTTTTTATTTCTTGTACATACATAATTTATCTATTGCCTGTTAGAAAAATTTCATCTTCAATTCATTTCATAAGTGAGACACAATTGCTTCATTAAACATTCCTATTTTCCAGCTAATATTTACTGGTTGATTGCTGAAAAGAAGTAAAGCAACACTGTTCAATAGTCCTTGTACAAATTTAATCATATAGAGAAGTTGCTGATTATGCTAAAAATATGTAGAATATATTTGTAGTTGAATATTATCAACAGTCAAAGAGTGTCAGATCTTTCAAAAATAGTGATATTTTCACTGCTGAATTGAATAAATGAATATCCAAGGGTGCAATATCTGCTGAATATGGCAGGTGACTGAAAACTTCCCAGCCAAGCTGTAAGAATTTTTGAGTAGTCACCAAAGACACATTTGAAGTATTACATCCTGTCTCTTGACTAATTCGTGATTCTTTTTGTTGATTGCTGCCTTCAGTTGGTCTAATTGAGAGCAGTACTTATTAGAATCAATCATTTGATTTACTAGATGGATGTTAGAGGAGAGGACTCCCTTCTTTGGATAAAGACCAGCCTTTGATACTGTTAGTGAGGATTTCACTTGCCAGAAAATCTGTTGCATTTCATGTTGCTATAAATTATCCTCTTTTTATCACCTGTTACAATTTGTTTAGAAAACAGAATATTTTCATTACATTCAAATTGCTAATCATACATGGAAATATGGTCCAGTAGGCTTTTTTAATACTCAACTCATGTGGGAGCCACACATCGAAGGGACTAACATAATCAAGCTGATGTGAATGATTTTTAACACTTAATTTGGATATTTTGATTATGTTGGTGATATTGTACAATGTTGATTATTCTTGAAAGAAAATTTAAAAAAAAAAAGAAAGATAAATTCTTCTGTATACGTCCATAAGTTCTTATAAATAATGCTGGTGTGGGTTTAGACTAAACTTGAGTATAATTTATGTACAGCTTGAAATTTATGTACTGCTAAGGAATTTGAGAAAATGTAAAATTTAGGAAGAAAAGAAAATCTGGAACTTTTTAGATTTAAGCAATTCACTGCCAAAATCTAAGGCAATTGCATTAATTAATCAGGTTTTTCATTGTTTAATTCAGTATTTTATTTTTGATGTTTGTCTTTCTTGCTGGTGTGTTTTTTTTCAATTTTTCTACAAATAATCTAATCTGATGAAAAAAATCTGGATACAATGCAGATCTTACACATTATTTGGTAGAAATTAGTCAAGGAAATTAAAAAAATATACAGACAAACAATGACAGATAAAAAATTATAATATACCCACAAAGACATTCATTTTTATATTGTGAATATTATTTTCCAATTTTTATTATTTTTATTATTTTTCCTTTTTTTATCCAATATTCAGGTATAACATTATTTGTGTGGTTAATTTGTTCCAAAATTGTCTGTTCTGTTTAAAATCGCGCTGTTCAAGTTTTATGATAAACTAATATTTTTTTCCAGCTTATACAAAACAACATTATTTGTACTACAATACCTAAACATTATTATATCAAAATCCACATTAATCAAAACTGCACTATTTTTTAAAATTCTCTGACCATAGCTTTGTCTAGCGCAAGGCCAGAGTAGTGGGAACCTGGTGAGATTCAATTACACTACACTTATTAATTGATCTGAGAGAAAAGCTTGCTGACTATTTTGCTACCATTTAGCACCCTATTTACTGTGATTTACTAAAAATCTTTGCATCAACTAAGGGAAAATATTTTGGATTTATGACCAGAGAAAGTGTTGGTAACTGATTTATACTGTTATCTGAAAAATCTGTCTCAACTAAACATTCTGTTATTCTGTTTTAACAAGTTATGAAATCTAAAACTCTCATCTGCATAACTAACTCCATAAAAGAAACACTTGGACTAATTTGAAAAAATTATCCAAATCCAAGATGGTCTCAAAAAAAGCAAACATGACACAATTACTGATATTCCAGTAAATGCAAATGAGTTGATGAATTTATGTATTCATTATTTTGAAGCTTTGCTCTCTGTTATAATCCATGTATGATTTCATGCACAGGTGGTCAATATCTCAACCAGAATGTAGATACAATTAGTCTTGAAACTATGGAAGATGAAGTGAGTGGGATACAAATGTTTGAGTTCATTATCAATACCATGTAGAAAAAAATATACAGACAAACAATGACAGATAAAAAATTATAATATACCCACAAAGACATTCATTTTTATATTGTGAATATTATTTTCCTATTTTTATTATTTTTATTATTTTTCCTTTTTTTATCCAATATTCAGGTATAACATTATTTGTGTGGTTACATGCACACATAGTAGTATCAGCGACTGGATTGTGGCTTTTCTTGTATTCATCATGCATCAGCAGAACTCCCCAGTCTCTTTTCTAACACCTAAAAAGATGAGCAGGTGTCTGAATGTTGGCTAGAATGGGTGAAAAATGACTCAACATGGTAGGGAAGTTCTAACACCAACTTTTACTGCAATATCTAGGTAGTAGTAAGGAACTAAGATTCTCCCTTTTTCCTGTACAATTAGATGAGACTTATCAGTCAGGCATGTCTAACCTAGCTGCTGTTTGTACCAAAAGTTAAATATGTCAGGGTTGGTTGATGTGGTTCTTAATCAAATTCTATATCTTTTATCAGTGATCAATTTTGTCATTTGACTAAAGTTCTGAAAGCTGAGTTGGTACTTGACCCTATTTCCATACTTATACAACTATAAAACTGTGTCTTGGACAAGGGGGAAATTTGAGCCTGACAATGAAAAGTCAGGTCACAGAAAAGATTTCAAATTCACTGGGTTTGAAGATATCCAACTATTCAGAGAAAGCAGATGAAAATCTCTAGCTATTCATTACCAGTAACAGATCAAGATCTTCAAGTGGATATCAACAGTCTGACTGGTGGGCCTCTGAAGTGGAAATTGGTCATTATAATGTTGGCTGTAGGTGCGGAGGTATCAGTTTGGTTTCCTTTTGGATAAATAAGGTCAGACTTTGTTATAATGGGATTATGAAGGTCCAGTTGTGAGGTAGTTATGACCAGACATGAAAACTGCCAAGAATAAAATAGAATGCAGCTCAGATGATGAAAGTAAACTGCAAACTCCCAAAATTGCTGAAAAGAGTTGAGCTATAGGAAGGGGCTTGGATGGCAGAAGTCATGATTTTGGCTGATGCAAGATAAATGTAGCAATTGTAGAAAGTTTGTTAAAGAAGATACAAGAAAAATTGAAAATTGTGAAAGAGATTCAATTAAAGAAGAGCACTTGGACAATCCTACTACTAGAAATTGCAATCGCATTTTGAACTTAAATCACTCAAATATGTAATCTAAATTTGAGTGGCAGCAGATATGTTTCCATAATCTGTTTTTTAGGGTGTTATATGCATATTTTAAAGAGTAAAACTATGCTACAATGATTATTGGCCAATGATATTTCAAACAAATTGCATATAATTATCTTCCACTCCTCACAAATTAACTGGACACTAGTAACATTGTGTAGGGTAGCAGTACAAATATTATTAGAGTTAGTCTCCTAAAACAATATCACCACAGTTTGTAAGTGATGATGCTAACAGTAAGAACAATGAAGTACTGAGAGTTGTACATTATCCTGTATGCATAACCAAAACCAAATAATGATGATTTGATAAGGGATGAGGTCGGACAGCTTTTATCTAAATGTAAATTATCTCTGCATCCACAGTACCAAGTATAATACGAAAAAGGAATATATATATATTTATATATATATATATATATATATATATATATATATATATATATATATATATATATATATATATATATATATATATATATATATATTTATATATATATATATATATATTATATATATATATATATATATATATATATATATATATATATATAAATTATTGGAAGTGGATTCGCTACACAAACAAGTTTATGTTTCTGCCCTCTCCAGGCCTCATTAGGCTACCGGTTGTATGTGTTTTTTAAATTCTAGTTCGGGGAATATGGTTAGAGTCTTGTGGGTGTCACTATGAGTAGGAGGAGTTATTCATTTTGTTTCAAGTTTTCTTAGTTGTGCGAATGTTTTTGTTGGAGGTGGTAAGTTACATGTCAAAGGGTGTGAGCTAGGTATAGGAGTTATCTATAAATGGATGCTTAATTGTTTTCTAAGGGATGTTGTTATCTTGACCTTGATATTTGGCATTGGGTTTATTGCCTATGTTGGTATCCTTTGTGGCTCTTGTGGTTTGTATTATTCTTAATTTACTTGGACATGTGAGGGAGTAGATGATGCTGATAAAAAGTTTGGAATCGAAGTTAATGGGGTGATGGGTCTATGAATCGACTGTCTATATTACCTTTAATTTACCAATGTATGGATTGCTATTTCATTTATTATATTCATTGATGAGAATTTTGAGCAATGTCTGCATTTTTGTGTTATTTCTTTTCTTCTATCTAATTAAATACTTTGGGTTTCTTTTTAATTTTATCAAAATTTAATATCTCAATTTCCTCATTGAGGCAGAGATTACAAGGATTTTCAAGATTTTGGCAAGTGTTAGTTAGTCTTAAAATTTCCCATTTTACCATTGGTTTGTTGCTCATTTGGCATAATTTCCAGAATGATGATATTTATATAAGTGTATATATATATATATATATATATATATATATATATATATATATATACGCATACATACATATATATATACATATATATATATATACATATATATATATATATACATACGTATATATACATACATACGTATATATATATACATACGTATATATACATACATACATATGTATATATATATATATATATATATATGTATATGTATATAAATATATATATATATATATATATATATATATATATATATATATATATATATACATATGTATATATATATAGTACCGTAATAGCAAAATATATGTAAAATGGAAAAAAACACTGAAGAAAATTACATGAATTGCTCAGACAGATATTAGGATAAGTGACTGAAGTGACAAAAAGATATTTTGAAAAGTTTTTTCTTAACATGTGTAGTGTTTGAAGCTGTGAAGCTTTCTAGACTATATATGGGGTATTCAGATACGTATGGCCAGGTTTTCTCTCTCTTATCTGGGTACTGAAGCTTATTCAAATTTGAAAAAAATAAAAATCTTTTTTCATGTTGAATTATGCTAGTTTATACTATATTGAAAGCCTAGTGAGTTCTCTTGAGGCTCTCCCCCCCACCCTGCCCAAGAAAGTGAAGTAAATCCCAACAGGATAATTCCGTTGACAAATGAAGTACAGAAATAGGAACTTCCTCTCCTGAAATGGCAAATGGAGTTCTTTTGGCCGAGAATTCTAAGGTGAACTCTCGTGGGATATCATTATGAAAAATGTGTGATGTATTAATCACAGTAAAAGAATATATATTCAATGTGAGAAACAAAATATATTCTGTTAGAAACCATTATGGTGGAAATTTGTCGAGGAAACTCCTCACGAAAGGTCCAAATTATAGAAACCAAAATGTTAAAATCACAGCAAATATTTAAATGAGATTAAAAAAGCATTAGACATTTTTATTGTATCTATGTCAAATAAATATTGAATTGTAGAATCAGCGTTGATAGATGGAAAGAAAAAGTACTTGGACTTGCAGATGAAAAAATCCAATGTGTGAGTTGCTTCAAACACTCTAAAAAAATGAGTCTGACACTTGAAAAATTTCTGAAGTATCAGTAGATCTCTTAGAACTTCAAAATAAATCGGATATAGTCCCAATTGACAAGGCGGCAAATAACATAACATTAATGCGTAAAAAAATATCATATTCAAAAGTTATTGTCTGAAGTGGGTTTTATAGGAACACCTTCATCCATGTATAAAATATCTATTTGTAAATCAGATAATACTATATTATATTTAGTGATATGAAAAGTTAGGACTAGAAATAGATGAAAAATACAAAAGTTACCAATTATGTATTGGAAACCTAGAACTCTTAAAAATCCACTAGATGCTGCTTTATTGTTAGAGTTTGTAGCTCTAAACCTCATAACAAAGCTGTCTTCGGAGTTTTTAATTCAATATACAATCAAATATAGAAATTCCATACCAAAAGTAAATCTTATTGTAATGTAAATCTCTTTTGGGTAGTAAATAATTCTATGCCTGTTGAAGAAAAATGGATATCATAAATATCTGTAAAGGGGCTCAATCTATCTAAACCTTTTTGGTATATAACAAAAAATGGCAAGACTTACTCTACCCTTAAGGTGATTGTTAGTCATTTTATTGGGGAAATGTTACTTTAAGATATGTAATAAAGTATTTCATCAGATCATATGTGTCCCTATGGGAATAGATCCTGTGCCGCAATGGGCAAATTTATATTTACATAGTTATGAATGAATATTCATGTCATCTTCAGATAGAACTAATATAAAGCGAGCTAAAGCATTTCTAAGTTTTACTCTTTTTTTTTTGATAATATGCTCTCCTAATGATGGAAATGATGGAGAATTCATAAAATGGTATAGTACTATATACCCAATAGATGTTGAATTAAAGTGTGACCATAACAGAATGCAAGCGCCATCCTTAGATTTGGATGTTAAAATTGAGGATGGAATGTTTGTCTATAAATTGTTTGATAAACGAGACTCATCTCTGTTCTATAGAACAGAAATGAGTCTTGTTTATCAAACAATTTACATATGCCATTCAAAACAAATAGTATCTCATCTTATATATTTTACGGAACAATATTATCAAAATATTTAAGAATAGTACTTAGGTTCATCGATTTGATACTGGAAATTGTTTCTTCTGTTCGGAGAATCGTCAATCAAAGGGACAAATTTAGACAATATGATAGAGCCATGACTAAATATTCCTTTAAAACTTATTAGCTCAACCATGATGAAATAAAAAACAGAAATTTAAGAATATGTTGATGAGAGTATAAAAATACAATGAATGAATAACGTATATTAAATTGAATAAATTTGTATTAATATTAACCGAAAATGATAGCTCTAGTCTTTGTCAGTCTGCCAGATCATTGAATTGACTAGAATCAGGGAAAGGGGGAAATGTTTAGCTCTGGTCCATTCGTCTGATTGATAGGTGGTCAGGAGGGATGAGAGATCAAATATGGAATGCCAAATGACAAATTGTCTCAGAATATTATTGGAAAAGCCCATTAAGGTGTTACTATCTATTGGAATGTGGTTTGTTTTTGTTTCAACCATGTGTATAAAAATGATTTATTTGATAATTCAAAGGAAAAAACACATTTATAAGAGCAAGATGGTATAAGATGTGGAAAAATCAACATTAAGGTAGGTGAAAAAAATTGTCAAATTGTTAAATATGTTGGTAGAAAATCAACTCAACAAAGTTTTTCTGAGTAATTAGTATTCTTAAAGATGATATCATAAGTTGGTTTGCACACAGTCTGAGATTAAAACCAACATAACGGATTTAATATTCACATAGGTGAACACTGAATAGAAGTGACACTAACAAGTCATACCTGTTGTAATACCTATCAATTCCTCATTATTAAAGACGTTTTTAGAGTAACCTTCCTAAGTAAGCCCTGTTTCAAAAACATTGAATGATGATATCCTATTTTAAATAACCAAGTACATGTATGACATAAGCTATATATTAAAATGACAGCTGAAAGGGAGGTGGTGTTTCATTAACACTGCTTGGATGCTGTGATAATATAATTGTTTTGTTTTGAAAATCCCCGGAACAGTTACATGATAAACAAATGATGATTCCAATAAGAGAAAATTCATATATAGTATCATAATAACAAATTATATGTAAAATATAAAAACATTGAAGAAAACTATAGAAATTACATTAACAGATAATGGGAAATGAGTGACTCAAGTGATACAAAAAATTTAGTGTTTAGTGTTTAAAGCTGTAAAACTGCATGATTATATACATATATCGATATATACTCGAAGTGAAGCTGACAGATAAGGTGAAGCTGACAGCCGTGGAGGTAACCCTTTAACCGAACCTCACAAACACCAAGCACCACACTATCTCATTATGACATTCCAATTAAACTCCTGGCTGTAAGAATTAGGTGACAAGAGCCATTCAGTTCCATGAACAATAGAACATTTTTAGCTATGTATGGCATCAAGTAAGAACTAATTGATGAATGCAAAATCAACAGCACTACCTGACTGACAGGAGATAACCTGCTACAGAGCTATCAGGTTTAGCTTCCACCGGACCTCCCTTCAATGTCTGCCTGTAAGATGACATCGAGAGGAGAAACAATGGTAAATTTATACAGTCAAGGGATGGACATGTGTATTGAGCCAGCCCTTTGTCAGCCAAACTTTCAGCCATGATAAACTGCTGCAAAAAGAAGATTGTCCTGCCACTCATCTATTTCCCCTTGTCAGGAGAGAGGAGAGACCAGAGTTTCCTGAGACTGCTTATACTTCACAGCTTAATAGAATGTTTGGATTCAGCTACCATTGTAGGAACAATACGACTACATGGTTGAACTATAAAGATCCCAAATATTGTTAAATTCATCCTGACAGTGATTTCTGCCGATCTTTTGGCGTCTCAATTAAGACAGACTAATTTTTGTATCTCCACCTTTTGTTGAAGAAGTCAGCATGAACTTGCAAAACATCAAATAAACTGAGAAATCTCATTTGTACATGGCAAAGTCTTCTGAATTGTCATTTCACTCCAATATATTTATGTATATATATAGAGAGAGAATCATGTTTTGCTTAATTTTGGCACACTTACTTTTTGCAATTACTTCAGTATTACAATATGCATATTGGGCTCATAGGCTCATGCTAAGCTGTTACTGAAAAGAGACACTTGTTAACATGAATCTTAACAATACTGATTAGAGTTACTTTCTCTTTTTGACTAGCCATGATCATTGTTTGAGTTTAGATCCAATAATTCTCAACCTCAGTGAAAAGTAAGTTGTACTGGAATTCCAATACTTGATTTTGGAAATTATAAAAGTGCCTCCAGTATAGTGGGTAATGTGTTCAATAATGTTGAATGTATAATTAACCATTACAGTTGATTTTATATTAACAATTCTGATTCACTTTTCAATGTATGGTTTTGCAAATGAAGTTCCTCTTTTATTCAAATGAACTGTTACTTCTCTTGAAAGGTGTACAGTATTTGAATCAATCTAAGATGTTGAAATTCTGATTACAAAAAAGCACAATTTCTTGAGTTATTTTAATCCTTTGAGAATTGAAATACTGTGAGGAATTAAATTTGGAATGAAGTTTTCTTGCAAATGATTTTTTCTGTCTTGAAAATGAACTGCAATTGAAAAATATTCCACAATTAATATATGAAAGATAAAATTTTGGAATGCAAATGGATTTTATTTTCAAAATGTTGAGTATTTTGAGACAGAATTAAAACTTTTCTGATAACATCACAGTGATAACTTGATCATTTGGACTCATGAACAGCAGGAAACAATGTTATGATTTCATCTGTTCTCAAGTGGATTTCACTTATGATATTTCTGGGTATTTTTTCCATTTATTATTCATAGTGAGAGTGGAAGATGAGTGAAGCATCTGTCTCTTAATAGACAACTCCCATTGGAGTATGAATGGCTGGTCATAAAATCCTGGTTTCCTTTGCAAGTGGGTTCAAGTTCAGTCAAGACCAGGACTTTATTCTTATAAGTTTTTATGACCACTCCTTGGCAGCCTGCAAATCTGGGTGAACAATGAGTGTTATAGATTGAGGTTGATAATATAAAAAAAGTTTTATCAAGAACTGCCAACAAAAACTGTCAGTGTAGTTTTCTCCAGTCTTTAAGAAATCCTGCCTGTCTAGCTCTGTATGTATGTTTATATGATGCAATAATGGAGCTAGAAGGCTGAAAATTCAAACATTTACGTTTTATATTTTTTTTAAAAATCATCCCCCATACGAATGTTTTTGTGGGTTAGATGTTCAATTTATAATGTAAGTTCATATTAAATTGATCCCTTTGTATCCGGCACCAAACAAGCTTATTTTTTGAAAATTTAGACTCGTAGGGAAAAAAAAAAATGA
This sequence comes from Thysanoteuthis rhombus, assembly GCA_963457665.1. Taxonomy (NCBI): domain Eukaryota; kingdom Metazoa; phylum Mollusca; class Cephalopoda; order Oegopsida; family Thysanoteuthidae; genus Thysanoteuthis; species Thysanoteuthis major. Next base: position 30,290,578 of record OY735230.1, read on the forward strand.
GTATCATTGTAGATTACCAAATTCATAAATTTTTCGTCTATGCTTACGATCAAGAAATTATTGATTCTTCAGCTCTATTTACATTATTTTTGTAAAATGAGACTGGGTATCATCATACAGTAAAATGATACTCCTTCTATTCTCTGGTACTGTTTGAGTTTTGAATGCTTTATTTCAAGGTGGGTTACATATCTTGGTGCATGAATCATTTGACCACTTTGAAGAAACTATGGTGTATTAAACTAATCCTGTTCCATCAAATGCTTACAATTCAGGAATGATAGCATCAGTTTTGAATCTGTCCTCTCTTGCTATATTGCAGATTTTGTGATTATTATATAAAATCCAATTTTGATCACAAATGATTCTATTGAACATGATCAACACAGGTCTTCATGCCTCTAATTGATTCTTTTTCTTAATTTGATGCGATTCTAATTAATGCTCTTATGTATGCAGTGAATTCTCTGATTATTTATCATACAAGCCTTCAATTATTGATTAATGATTTTAGCTTATCTTTCTCCTAGTTTACCAAACTGGAATCTCCAATTGCTCATTTTTAAAAACTGAATTCTTCTGTTTGTTGACTTTCCGCATCATCCTCAAATGCAAAATATTCTCCTGATAGCTTCAGCTCTAATATGTCCGAGTTTGATCTCTGCAAGTATAAAACAAAAATGAGTTGAAAAGCTTTCCATGTTTTCCAAAAAATATGTCATGAAAATTAAGTTTTTACCAAATCATCAAGAAATAAGATATTTAAAAGTATCTATACAAAGTATGTTGTTGCCTTGGATGAAATAAAAATAAAATAAAATATTGAGGTCAAAATTGGTTATCTCATACTGTAAATAACCTTAAAATTAGTGTTCTCATACACAGATGATTTATAAATGTCCAAAATAATTTTCTGTCAGTGTTATCTGGCATTTTTTAAATCTTATAACTTCTTCATCCAAATACCTATTTTTGTCAATTTATTTACAAGTATTTTATGATATTCTGAATGAAGTTTTTTTGCCATGAATCATAAATTCTTCTGGTGGATTCTTATCATGGAATATCTGAAAATGATTGTGAATATTATAAGAAAAGCCTTCTAAAAAAAATAACTGTAAAAAAACTACAGCTTTCTTAGTGGAAAACGAAAATGCTGTTTGAAATAACTTATGATTTTCTTTTGTACACCAATTAAAAAGCTGTTATTAGAAGTGAATATTGACACTCTCAGATTACAACCAGAGAAGCAAATGGGTCTTGGCGACTCATCATTATTGTCCGTCATTAGGCATAGACCTTCCTCAGGATTCGCCATACCTCTCTATCATGGGAGTCATGGAGCCAATATTTTTTTAACTTTTCTAGTTCATCTTTTCATCTAGTATTCTGCTGGCCTCGGATACACACGTGATCTCTAGGGATCCATGTTGTGAGTCATGATGTCCGTCAGTTGTCTGCCATTCTTGCAACATCAACCAGCTAATAAAATGTGCTGTCTTGTAATCTCTTGATGAGATTCTTTCATATGTATGTTGCACACTTCTCAGTCTCTTGCTTAGGTTCCATGTTTTAGCTCCATAGGTGACTATCGGGATGATGCAATGGTTGTATACTCTTCTTTTTATGACTAATGGGACTTTCTTGTTCTTGCCCTTCTTGCCATCCTTGAGTGATTCGTTGTTTGATGTCTTCTTCTTTTGGGGGTTTCATAAAGATACGTTATCCAGGGTTAATGTAGTGGTCTATTTTCTCCAGTTTTGTGTTTTCAATTTTGATTGTCGAGTCGTTTCCTTTGTATTACCATGTTATTTTGGGGGATGCAAATTGCCATATAATATACTATGTTATATCAGTGGACACCTTTACCAATATCATAAATGCATTTCTGATTTGTACAATATATATATATATATATATATATATATATATATATATATATATATATATATATATATATATATATATATATATATATACAGTGTATATACATTGTAAATAGAACCCCTCCCCCAAAATAAAGTAAAGTAAAAATAATTAATCAAAATACTTTTGGAGATAGAGTTTGATCTATGTTAAAAATACATTCAAAATATTTGTTGTAGAAGATTGCTCGCAAAATTAAAGTAAATTTGAGTCGGATTTTGTTTGATCAATAAGGCTGAATAATATTCCAATGATTGTAATTGAGATTTGAAAACTGAAGAAACCTACTTTGACAGTTTTTGTTGATGGTTTCTAGAAATATTTAAAGAAACTAGTTTGCAATAGATATCTAACAACAGCCAATATTTTCAACATTGGTTAAGTGAATTACATTTAAAAAACATGTTGTTATAGAATTCAGCTCTATAAATAATTAATAGGTGTGTCTCAGAAAGAAATGCCTCTTTGTTGTACTTGAAGTATGCTTAACCCGTCCCATCTCGGATTCTTATTAGCTATGCTTTTAGTTGTACATTTGATCCATACCGTCAAGTTAGGATAGGTTTTCTGTCTGGCTAATTTGAAAATTTTTTTCGTTATTCTTATTTTGAGGAATTTCAAATGTCTTTCAACACAAGAAGTGACATCAAATTCAGGACTCAAAAATTCAAATTACTCATAAGCTGAGAAAATTAAAGATAAAGCTTTTACTTCAAATACCCATAATAAATATGAAGAAGGTACACTAACCAGATGTCAAAACACTGTGAATGTACGTGTGAAAAAAGAAAAAAAGGAGAGAGAGAGTCTAGATGTGCAATCATGAGAGAGTGAAAGAGAAAGAAAGAGATAACAGGGAGAATTGGATGAAATGTAGGAGGGAAGGAAAAAGAAAAGAAAGGAAGTAAAATCAAGTGGCATAACACCTGCATAACACAGCGAAGAGGAAATTAGCAGACAATAGCTTGCAGACATTGATCAATGAAGATACTCATTCAATACCCCAATCCATCCCCCGACCTAATAATTTATGGAGGCAAGGGCAATACAATAGGAAAAAGAAAACGAGTAAATTATTGAATTAACACATAATTTAGTGTTTTACACCCTTTACACCTGGCATGATTTTCTTTAAAACCTTATATGTTTTAAGAAATAAAAAAGATAACTTAATTTTAAGCCTCTAAATAAATATTGCCATTTCATCTTGCCATCAATGAGTATATAAGATTTGAATTTTTTGAGAAAATAAATTAAATTATGCACAATTGATAATTCCACATAACTGTATAATAATATAAATCCAAGGGCTGACTAATGCATGTTGATAAGATACTCATTAATAAGATAATGTTGTTTCATGAATCATGCATCCAAACTTCAGATTTTTTGATGGTCAATCTCACTCTTTGGTCATATTTGGAAACTTTTTTTGTAAAAAATAAGAATTTATACAGAGCCTTAAATCGGACAGAATTAGGAAAATTTTGGATGCCTGATTGATTGAAATTTTTATGAGTGATATGGGCCTTAACAATGGATACAATTTCTGAAATAGGACATGAATGACAAATCTGAATGTCTTGTCCATTAGTGCATAAAGTGACTCGTTGACAGCAGACATGGCACTGTTTCATGTCTCTCAGTCCCCCTCTCTATTCACACTTGGTGGAGACTGTTTTATCTATTCACTTTTTTTCTGACACTTGGTTCTATTGTGCTTTCTTACGTTATCACTCACAATGTCTTCCAAACAAAAACGTCGTTCTGGTATTACCAAAAAATATGTGTTGTTATCAGTAAATGAGATCAGTCTTATTTCTCTTATTTATAATTATTTTATATCCTCTTACACTGTTAGTTATATCTATATCTGGACAATTGGCATTAATGGATACATGTTTCTCCCTTATTAAGGGTCCATTATAAAGAGGGTTTATAGTATTTTTAAAATACACAGGACTGATTAGAGAACCTATTTCCCAAAACTTTTTGAAAATGTTTCTTATGGTTTTCCAATTTGTGATGTCTCATTAGGATTCTGAAAGATTCATAGCAATTAACTGTATTGATACACTTATTTGTTCTTTATTCCTGTTCTAGTTAGTAGTGTATGATTGAAATACATGTGTTCTACACATAAATTGCAAAGATTTACTTGGGAACTTCCGCGGACCCTGAAAAATACCCCTACTAATTATTATTTCTGCTATCAATTAAGTTTCATACCAGTTGCAACTGAAGATTTATGCTGGAGATTGTGTGACAGTAAGTATCCTTAACACTCCAGCGCTCTCCTCATTATTCTCGCTGTTTTCCCTTTAACCAGTGTCTGGGTGGTCTTCCTCAGATTTCCAGGTTATGTAGGCTTTTTTGCATCATTCCCAGTGCCCCAACAACAATTGGTAGAACTCTCACTTTTGTTCCATAATTTCTTCAGTTCTCTGATGAAGTCCAGATACTTAAAGCATTTTTTGCTTTCTTTTCATATTACTCAATGGTCTGCTGGATAGGTGATATACACATACATCTCACGTGTTTTTCTCCCCTTGTCTGCAATAAATAAGTCGTCCGATGTGTATTGGGTGATCCATTTGAATCCTAAAGTCCTAGAAAATATTGTATTTTTCATACTAATTTGTGCATACACTATTGGTTTGTATGATTAAATCGTAGTTGTTTGCACTGTTCCCAGTAGATCACCACTCCCACCCAGTCATGTCTATTCCTGAACTAATTCTGAGCCAATTTGCCGCCTTTTTGTTCTTTATCTCCACAGTCTGACTTATTATTTTGCTATCTTTACCCCCTCTATGTATGGGGATGGAGAGATTCACAAATTTCATTTTAAAAATGGAGACTTTGCTTAATAAGGAAGTAGTGCCCTTATGCTAGGTACAACTTCAACTGATTTGAAGGTTCCACATATCATATTACTACTTACCTTGCCCACTTGATATGTGAAATAGACTAGAGGTGACAAGCTTCCGAAGTGGCATCCCTTACTTCTACCCAAATCTTGAGGAGAGATGGATTCATGCCTTTCCTTAGAACATTAGTACAAACTGAAGACCAACTATCCCAGCCAGAATTTAAAATGGAGAAAATGACACTGACACATCTCGCCGAAAGAAGCCTCTGAGTATGCACTCAGAAGCGTTCATCCAGCTGCAAGACAGAAGGTGTGCATAATCCGGGAAGTGCAAGATATCAACATGTGTCGAAAAATTTCTATGAAAGACCCATATATGGGAAGCAAGACATGAACCCAAACCACAGATGTGGTGAGAGTAGGGCTTTAAAAAATGGATTGCCATAAAAAGTCAGGATTGGCATACATGAATTTGTCGAATGCAGCAGTTTGAGAAAGGCTTACCTAGAGGTGCACACACCCAAGTCATTGTGGCCATTCCAAACAGTAATGCTGAAAGGGATGAGGAACTGCCTTTCCTGGCTGGGGGGCAGACACAATGTAGTACCACTGATTATTAGATCAATAATAGGTACCATAATATTGCAGAACTATCTGGTTGACATCCACATCACTGATCATTTATCTAACATTCATTAAGCACAGAGTAAGTGCAGTTACATCAGCCTGGGTTGATGAGACAGGCGATTCCTCTCTGAAATCATGTTAACAGACACCATCGTTAAGATATGTTGGAGTGACCCTGCATAATGCAATCGGGGTGTGGACGGTGCAAGTTTGATGTGTAGGTTGATATGAGCTCTCTAGCTGCTGGAGTCTTACTGGACACTAATGCATGCTGGTTGCATCCAGCAAAAGATATGCAGCATGTTAATCTGGCTGAGTTTGATCCAACGCTGAAAGACATAAACCTTGTACTTTCAGATAATGATACAGTATTTTGCAACAGACTCTTCAGACAGTTTGTGGATGAGTGGCATGTATGACTCCAGCTCTGATGTGTGTACATACTAGCAGGAAATGGAATAGTTGAGAGATGTCACAGAACTGTCAAGCGGATCGCAATCAGAAAACAGTGTTCCATTATCAAAGCTATAAACTGGGGAAACATCACACCAAAAAGATAACACTTTGACCTCAACTGCAACCGTCATGATACATACACACTGGGTTAGGATAAAGGGTATTTACACTGCATCTCCACCTGAATATGAGGAGACATGAGGAGCATACAGAGTAGGGGATCATGTTTGGGTGAAACCCCTGCACAGTCGATGCACATCCAAGTTTGGTAAGAGCCAAGTCACTGGGATTGGCAGTCTGTACTCATTGATAAGACTCCACACCACGTGAAGGACCTGTGACCCAGGCTCAAGTACAATGGCGGGTGATGCTGGCAATATGGCATCTAAGAGCGAGGTAGTGATTGAGTGTGAATCAATAGACTCCAGCAATTTCCCTGACCCCATGGACCAACTCAAATGTCTCTGATGACTGGAGAAGAGACAGAAGCTACCCACCTATGGTGGAGTATGAGGCAGAAGAGTCCAGCTGCCAGCTTCTATCTTTGTAATCAGGGGGGGGGGCATAACAGAGAAAATGACCATGACTCACCTCGTCAAAAAAAGCCCTGAGCATACACGTGCATCCATCTGAAAGGCAGAGGTTTGTAAGATATAAAGGTTTGGTAAAATATATGGAAAAAATTGCTATGATAAACCTGTACGTGGGACACAAGATATGAGGCGGATGTGGTGAAAGCACAGCTATAAAAAAACGAGTAGCCATGACAAATCAGGGTTGGCTTACTTTGGTTTGTCAAACACAACAGCTTGTTGTGTACATTGCAATATAGATAGATTGATTGATAGAAAGATAAAGAGAAAGAAAGAGAGAAAGAAAGAGAGAAAGAGGATAGTGAGCTACAAATCACTGCTATCTATTCTCATTGCTTATTTTACATTTCACTTCAAGTTTGTACTTGGCATGCCACATTCATTTTCTGAGTTGTTATCCACTTGGCTAACCCCACTCATCTTTTGCAAAATACAGCATATTTAGACAAACTCGATTTTAAATGAAGAGAAAGAAAATTTTTCTGTTGAACTCACTGAGTGAAGTATGCCTGGTAGGTTGTTTGCATACTGTTTGTAGAAACTCCTTCTCCCTTTCAGTAAGTCTACCTCATTGGGTATTGATTGTTGGTGGGGGGTAAAGAAAGGTGAGTATACAAGTAGTGGCTATGACATTCAACAGGTACAATGCTGTTATGTGTCAATGATAGGAATCGCTAAGATTGAATTGTTAAATGAACAATAACAAGGAATTTATTTTACCTTCTATACATTGTTGTTATTCATTAAGCGTTTATTTGAGAATGAATTATCATTCGTGATGATGGAGTTTTCTCTTGAATTTCTGCATTGTGTACACAGAATGAAAATAGGTTGTATTAATGTGCTATGTTCACATAACTGGAAAATCAGTGAGGTGTGGTGTTAATGAATAATTCAGACATAAGTGACTGTTCTGCTGTTTCAATCACGTTAATTCATGATGATGGTTTGTTTTGTGTAGGTATAATGTTTTGATGGTGTCTCTGTAAAACTACTGAAAAAGGCTTGGATAGGATCAACAGAAAAGGTTAAAATCATCTTGGTTTTCAAGGGTGCATTTTGATTGGCTGGAAAATATATTTGTCAAAATTTTGTTCACTGATTAAAAGTGTTCTCTGAATCTGTGTTGTTGAACAAAAGCAAAATTGCAATTTTCTACTTGATGTGATTTTTGAAGAATGATTATGGTCCCTAACTATTCTTTTTCACTGGTTTATAAGTAAACAAAGTTATCTCTCATTACATAACTCCCATGAGACATCTAATTGATATCTATTGACATTTAATATACTGACATATGTGCACAAATCATAAATTCAAAGGAGCAAATCTATCTAAAGACAACTTTTTTTCCTTCATCTTAATTCACTAGTTGCTTTTTATTGTAACTTTTTGCTCAGATCAATTACATCACTGGTGAGCTAACAGTGTCGATTGGAAAATAAAGAATAAGCCTTGAATGGGATTTGAACCCAACCCTTTTATGGGGAGATTATAGTTCATGCCTTCCTGCTCTACCAATTGAGTGATCAAGGATCAACCAGATGACAAAAGTTTAAATGAAAACCTTAAACCCATCCATTACTCTGATCAACCATTTTGATGTTTTTTTCATTTTATGACTACTTTTAACTTTCATCTTGATATAAAATGTGCTCCCTCCATAAAGAATGGGTTCAAATCCCACCTAAAGCTTTTTCTTTATTTTGCAATTGACATTGTTTGCTCACTGCTAATGGGTAATCGGTTTGAGCAAAAAGTTGCAAGATAGAATTCTGATGATGCTTCCAGATATCACCGAAAGGGAAACTATGGATAGAGGGGAGAGCCACTGAAAGGGAAGCTTCAGATAAGGGGAACTACCAGAAGGGGATATAATAATTACAATCAAATAAATCATTTCTATTACAAGAAAAAGAAGAGACTCTGTTCAAAACCTGCAATGTTTTATGTACAGTTTTTAACAGCATAGGTCAACATTTCTTTTTGTAATGATTTCTTTCCAATCAAATTTTCAAGTTAATCCCTGTTGAAATAAATAATCAATGCATCAAAAATAAAAGATAAAATATCATCTGAAATGCAATTCGTTGTAAACCATTGAATTAAAGATTGAAATTATTTTCAAGTGCAGCGTTAAGAACAAAAGTACTGAATTGGCAACACTGGCCAGATCGTCAATGCATAAATAGCCATCCCAGTGCCCTGGCCTCCCCTGAACCCAACAATATCATTCAAAATTATTGTCTCCGGGCAGATGGTGATTAATAGTTTTAAATATCCCTAATTCAAAATAAAGATTGAATTTCAAATGCTTGATTTAATTTTTGGTAAAATTTTCTCTATTAACACGTCGAGTGATCCACCTTGTTCAAGTAAAGTGAAGAGTTCCTTTAAACTCACAACAGCTTAAGTTGTCTCTATGTGGGACCCACACACCACATTATTACTTACTTGGTCCGTTAGCAAAATGTGAGATAGACTAAGAGATAACAAACATCCAAAGTGGCATCACTCCCTTCATCCTGCACTATTTTTCCCATAGCTGGAGGGAAAGAGGGATTCATGCCTCTCCCAAGGGCATCAGCACAAAGTAACCTCAAACTGTGCCAGCCAGAGCTGAAACTCGGCTTGCTGAGTCCATTCTCCTCCCAGCCACCCTGCACCTCCTCCACCTAGAAACATGTAACCCATCAATAGTCTCCAATGACACCAATATTATCAGAATGTGTCCTAAAATGAATACATTTTTAGACAAGGTGTCTCTCATATATATATATATATATATATATATATATATACAAGTATACGTATATCATCATCATCATCTGGTTTGACTTCATTAACAAATATTCATAATTTGCCTTGAAGATACTTAACTCAACTTGGTAACATTTAAGAAGAGGAAGTATATGAAGAGGTTCCAAAATAGTCAGAATAGATTTGGATTTATCACCTTATGACCGTATGAATATCAATGTCTGTTGATATGGGGTGATCTGGCTTAGTGGTAATGATGACTTGCAACCATACTTGACTACTGAGTCATCATATGAGTACAGAAATTTGTACCAAAGTAGTGTTGTTCATGTGAGAATATGAATAAGCCTGTATATTCTGTGTGTGTGTGTACAGATTTGAGTTGTCTGTGGACTTGACTTATATTTCAGAACAAATTTGCTTTGTTCAAATTTCAGTCAATCATCATCCATTTCTGAAGTTATTTTCACTTGGAAAAGACATTATAATATCATTCAGGTTGATGAAGTGCATGTCCATTTTGTGAGGACATCTTGCATACATCAAATGGCATATTTTATTGCTGTTTAGAGATTGAAGATACAAATACATCTACTTGAGTATTTCAATTCAGAATTTTATTCTGAATCATCCAGTTATTGATTGTTCTAAGTGAATGTTTTATGGTACATGATTGATAGTTGAGTTGTACCCATTATTTTGCTAATGGTAGATCTAGGGATGGAAAGCTAAGCCCTATATCATCTGGAATAAATCCTGAAACAACCAATTCTGGAACTTTATTTAATATTCTGATCACAGAGACTCAAAATTAAATTCAATTCCACTTCATTTTACCTTTCCTTCTCTTCTCAACAGGCTAGTTCAACAGTTCTCCTTTGGCAAATATCTTTACATTTCACTGTCTACCCTTTTGCATACTCCTATACAGCTTCTCTCTTCCACTCCTTCCCCTTCCTGCAGTCTTTGTACCATGATTCCATTCTCAGAACATTTCTCTCGTCTCTACCCCTTTCAACATGGAAATTTTATTTTTGAAGTGTGACAAACGGAAGTGTGTGGACATGTATTTTAAGGGAGATTTGCTTAATCCCTCAGTCACAACATTTCTCCATGAAAATCGCATTTTATCCACCAAAAACTTATTTCATAGTTATTAATGGAACCCTGGAACACATTTTCATCAAAGTCCCCCCCCCCCCAATAATGATGAGGGGGTCTGTGTCTGCAATGATCTGATTTCATTTATCTCTATAAGACCGATTCTGTTTATCAATATAAGACTTCTAAATATCTGAACTGGTAAATTGTTGTCAGAGGTGTTAAATTAAACATCTCTGTTCATTCCATTAAATGACTTATCATTGACAAATAGTCAAACGACAACAATTTTGTCATGAGGGCAATTACTGGACAACCTTTCTGACGGTGATGTTTTGCTGACTTGGCTTTTTACCAGTGCTGTTTTCTCAGATACTTGATTTTACCATTTAGAGAATTGAAAAACGAAGTAAAAAAGTCAAGGAAATTTCTGAAAAATAATTTTATTTTACATCATAAATAACAACTTTGGAAGAACAAACAGAATGATGAAATTATATAAAATCAATTTTAGATGTCGGATGTGAATTTAGATTTTTTTAAATGCCGCTCAAATATTTAAAGATTATTTTAGCAAAATCCTGATACAATTTTGATGAATTAGGGCCTTCTTGGTTCGACATCTCCAAAATTTTGTTTAGCTATAAAATGGCTCCCTTCAGTTATGAAAATGCTATGCCCAAATTCCCTGACAACATATTGTGTTTTATTCCAGGAAGGGATAACAATTAGGACGATGATTGTGTGGTGATATGTTGGTTAGGGTTAGTGGGTGGTAGGATGGGCTGGGTAATGACTTAGTTTTTCTTTAATCACATAGGAATTAATTTTAAAAGACAACCTTCAGACCTGAGTTACTGTTTTTAGGTGTTAAAAAAATGGTGAGCTCAAATTCTCAGTTTTAAGAGACTCTCTATCTAAACCCAACAAATAACATATTGTTTATTTTGCAGGGTGGGAGTCACGATTGGAGTTATGATTATGTGGAGACATATTGGTTAGGATAGTACGGCGTAGGATGGGATAGGGTGATGACATGCGCAATGTTTTGATCATTTAAATAAATTACACACATGAAAATTATGTATTAAATAAATATTACTCCATACAATGAGAAAGGGTAAAGAAGAACTTACCAGTTAAGGACAAAAGTTCAGTCTTACATGGAATCAGGGTTTTTGTTATCTTAAATTCTTTAATAATACATCAAAGGACAGTGATACGAAATATCAACAGGTTTTTTCCAGTTGCATATTAGACAGAAATATTAATATGCATGAAGGAAATTTATCCAAGTTTGGATAGTGATGTTAGCAGACAAATAGAAATAGGAAAGAATAAATGCGGACAGCCCTCTATTAGCGGATAGTTACACATGATCAGAAACATATGTCTCTCAGTCACAACGCCTAGACAATAAGTGACAGCCAGAATTTAGTGGGGAAGATCCTAGATTTCACAGTTAATGACATTAGCCAATCAGAGAACACATTACAAAACAAGTGGGTAACTAAGTTAGGAAACAAGGTATTGCACTAAGCAGAATAAAATCAATACACGCTTCAAGAATTTTACAACAAACTTGTCTATTATGCAATTTGTATATTTAGTTTCATTGAAAAAGGAAAAACATGGAACAAGCTCACAAATTGTGATCAATAAACAGCAAATAACGTAAAACTTTCAGATTCTCTAATTCATTAAGCAGTTTCTTTAATCATCTATTAACAATCTGATAATTTTTCCCACTATTCCTTAGCCAAATACCAGCCAAGGCTTGTTCAATCGTTAATTCCTAGCTACTTTGTTCTTAGCCCAATTTAGTCACCAAGTAACATAGGTTAGGATGGCTGATACTTATGCATTGTTGGAATACATGATACGATCCTTCCACCAAGTTGTTTGTTCATGGTAATCCAGCCATCGGTCTATCTGCTACATTCCACATGTCAATAATATTCTTCTCCTCTCTCTTTGAATTGCTTCCTACCCCGTTGGTTTCAAAATAAAAGAGAAAATTACCCAAAACTTCATCTGTTTCTTCGTTGAATGATGTTATCAGTTCACTGAACTTCTTGATGATGTTACGACTGGGAACAAAGGTTAATGGCTGAATGCATATTATAGTCAAGGCATTTTGGAGCCCCTAGGCTAAGGTTTCTCTCCACAGACACAGACAATCTGAAAAATGTTTTTCTATGTTGCTGATTACAGCTTTTTCCAAATCATCAGTTACAGAAGCAGGTAGGACCTTTTTGTCAGTTGCCATAATAATAATGTTCTCCTCTTCATACAACAAAAATCTATTCACTTATCAAGTCATTCTCAGGTCATCTGTCATTTGGTCCCCATTAGGGGTTTTCTTTATCTCTTAGGTATTCTGGAAAGATTTTTTTGTGAGGAAGGTAACCAACCACTTCTAGCAGAAGAAAGTACATTGTTTTAAGATGACCTCCGCAATAACCACACAGTTCAAATCACTTAAATGTGATTTCTTCTCTAGTTTTGTCAATAACGTATGTGTATTCACTGATGAGCAACTTTCAAGAACCAAGTTTTGGCACAGTGAACTCAGTGGTTCAATGTATACAATCTGTAAATTTAAATGGACTTTGCGTGAGGGAAGGTATAGAAATTATGAAATGTAAAGTTGTTTTTTTTTAACATCTAAAAACAATATCTTACATATGAATATTGTCTTTTAAAATTGAATCTTATGAAATTTGATAAAAAACAAGTCATTACCTGACACCATCAGACCTCCCAACTCACCCAAACCAATGAGTTGCTAAGCAATCATTACCCTAATTTTAACATCTAACATCTAACATCTAAAATCATTATCTAACATCTTGAAATGCAACCATAATAATCTGCCTTACTGGGCATAAATCTCAGTGCATTGTAAGTTTTTCCTAAATTCAGTAAATCAATCAATAAATTTCCCTTTGAATCAATTTTTAAAGACTTACTTTATTTTTGAAAGATTTCTTTTAAAACATTTTTGACAGAAACAGTTTAATTTTCTGTTGACAAGAGACACAGATTCTTTAGAGTTATTTGTTGTTATTGACAAAATGTTGAAACCAACTATATGAATAAACTTAATTAATCTATGCTTATAACTTGAAGGAATGATAAAAAAATTTTGTCGACAGAAAATGTGATGAGAAAAAAACTTGCATATAAAAGTTTTATTTGCTAACTTCTCAAATAACTAACTATGAATATTGCCTATAATAAAAGTAAATAAAAAATAACTTTGAAACATTGCAAAATTATTCTGCTTAATAATCAATGAAAATTAAATATTGTTTCTTTTCATTGAAATTATGTTGAGATAAATTACTGTCTGGTAGTTAACAGGGGATGCTGTACACACTTTCTTCAGTGTGGTGACAAACCATCAGCTTTTCATGGTATGTTTCCTCTCTGGGAGTATTCTATTCTAACTTTTATGTGCTCCCCAGTGTTGGTGTTCAATTTTACATGACTTTAGTTGTTTATGTTTAATTCTTTTATATATTCTAGGTTTGGTTTATTTCTATACATCTAAGATAATTATGAAAAGGTGATTGTGTTGTTCTTGAAGTGGCTGGGGGTATAAAATTGTAATAATATCGTTAATGCTAATGGTAATGCTGCTACTACTATTATTAATAATGAGAGGAATAAGGTAGCTGTGGTGGTTAATTTTTGTATACTTGTATGACAGGACTTGAATTATGTTTTTTAATAGAAATTTTGAGCTGTGCCAGCATCTTAATGCTTCTTCATTTTTTTTATTTCAGGTAACATGGGGTTTCAGTGTTCTGGAATATGTATGTTTGTTTTAGTATTTTCCATTTAACTGTAGTTGTGAGGTTGCAATCTGTTAATCTCCAGTAAGTGTTGATAGTGATGCACTGTTTTTGCATTTGTTTTTTGTGAATGATGATATATGATTGGTTAATCTTAGTTCAAAGGGTGTTTTAGATATTCTTATATGATATTTAACTTTGGAGGGTTTCTTTAGGGTTGATATTTCAGCATGATATACAATATCTGATTTGAGACATTTGTTCTGCAACAGGCATCTGTTGCTGTTTGTACAATTACAATCTGGTTTATTTGTATCTTCTCTACTAATATTGTTTCCTATTACTCTATCGTTATGTTTTGTTATGAACCTATGGAAATTATCTGTACAACTATGACTAATTTTCAGTTTGCTTGGTGAAGGGAGAAGTAAATTTCTATAAATTAGATGAATATTTTCCCTTAGATGGTTTTTACTTGTAGGTTGAATAGCGGTGTATACCAAAAGATTTTCCAGCCAGTCCTTCTTTTTGTTGTTGCTATGTTTTACATAATTGGATTTTACTTTTTTATTGTATGTAAAGCTAGTTTTAGTAAAACTGCTGCCTTTAACGCTTTAGTTCATTTATTTCTAACATAGTTGAATATTATTTTATTTGAGGAACTGTATATTAGCTTAGTTTCTATTGATTTAGGGATGTTTTTAATGATTTTGCTTGGGTTGTTAGATTTAACATTAATATATGTAATTTCAGAATTTTCTTAGTTTTATGGGTGTTATCATTTATATTGAAAGTAACATCTAAAAAGAGTAGAACTTTTATGTTGGCCCTAATTTCAATTTTGAAGTTCAATTTTTCATTTCTTTAATGTTGATTTTTTTCATTCGTTTACATTTTTGCTTGTTGCTATCTTCTTCAATCAGTAGGCCATCATCCCAGTAGAGTCCTAAATTTCTAGAGTTTAGTTTCCTAGTAAGGTTATACAAAATACAGAAAACCAATCAGGTCCAACAACTCTGCAGAATCGAGATTACCCATAGAAACATCAAAACCACAGATGTCATTATTTTTAGTCCAATGTTCTTGGTTATTGAACACACACACACACACACACACACATATATATATATATATATATATATATATATATATATATGCATATTCATGTATACATGTATATATAAATATACGTAAACACGAGTATATATATGTGTAGCAAATCCTTACTTCATTATATATAAATACATCAATACATATATACATATATGATGAAGTAAAGGATTCACTGCATAAACATATTTATGTTCCTGTTCTGTTTAGGCTCCTTCAGGGCATGAACATAAACGTGTTTGTCTAGCGAATCCTTTACTTCATCATATTTCAAGTTCTATTCTAACTCAACTTAATGTTCAATATTATATACATATACTTATATAGCTATGTACATTTACATATATGTATACATACATATATATGATTAAAATATATATACACATGTACATATGTATAGACATTGTATACATATATATATGCATATATATATATATATATATATATATATATATATATATATATATATATATATATATATATATATATATATGTAAGGATTTAGTCTGAAATTTTCAGAGCATTACCGAATATGAAAAAGGGTATAGCAGGCAAAACAACCAAGATGAAAACACCAGTTTGAATGAATCAGTGTATAATCCCTGTGATATATCACACACATCAAAGGAATCATTCCCAAATGTTATATTGATAGAACTTTGAATAAAGAAGTCATCCTTAGATAGTCAGTTCAACTCTTATAAAATCCGTAATTATCATAAGTATCAACCCTGATTTCAACTTGAAGTTAAGGGTTATCTCCTCCCTATGATCAGCCCTAAAGAATTAATAATGCTCACCTTGGAACATCAAGAAAGAACTGGTGTCCTTATGGTCAGTTCACCAGTCTTATACTTTTGAAATGTATATCTTACAAGGATTAAGCTAAAATTATAGATTAAGATATTGATCACATACAAGATTATATTGTAATTATAGATGCTGCATGATCACTCAATACAAAGCATCATTATGATAATCACCTACAATAACTGATTTTTAATGAAAAGTACATCTCGAAGACTACAGAATGTTGAGTAATATTTCTCATCGTATTTCCCTATCAAAGAATAGAGTATTGTGTGTGATCCCTTTCATTTGAATACTTAATCTTCATTTGCTTTTGGTGAAGATCTGGAAATATTTGATTACTTTCATTTCTCTGCCCTGTCATTTCTGAATGTTATGAATAAATGTCTTCTCTGAATAACCGTTGTGGTAGCAAACAGAATCAAGAATCTATTGCTTACTGCGAAAGGAAATTAATATTTGATACTGAGTGGCAAATATGATGTTCAGACGAAGGACTTGGAACAAATTGTTTGCAAAAAAATCCACAAGATAAAAAGGAATAGGCAAACTTTCCAGAAGAAAATGGAAAGAAAGAAAAAAGAGAAAGAGATGTGGAGAGAAAACATTGAAAAACAAAAAGAGGAAGATGTTAAAAACTGTAATTTTAGAATTTATCTTAATGTTAATTATATCTACTCATAACAGCTTCACTAGATGAACACGTAAGTCCTTATTGATACATTTACACAACCTTTAAAAGAATTCAAGTAAATATGTTGATTTTAAAATATCCTTTCTATTATTTTTCTTCTATTCTCTTTCTTTTTCCCCCTTTAATAGTTTAAGATCATATCTAATCTTTGATAATGGTTCTAAATGTACAATGGTAGACATAAATTAACTAATTCAACCTAGCTCTTTGTAACCTTCCTTGTAGTTAAAAATAATGTTCTACTATAATTAGTCTTTCTGACTTTTTTAAAACTCTCTTTCAACCCCAAATATTTTTTCTATTTATATAGTTCCAGTGAAATAATTGCACTTTGATAGAGCGAGGTTATTTTTACCAGAAGGCAATGCAGCTGCAGTATAACAAAATACTGAGTAGTAATTAGTTTATCAAATGTGAAGTGACTGATAAAATCAAATAAATAATTAAATTGATAACTAATTGCAGTACAAGATATAAGAATGCAGATTGGGTATGGCAGTGGAGTGAACATGTGTGAATATGATCAATAATATCTTATACACAACCTTGCATCTGCTCTAGACATAAAGTTGGTAGGATAATTCTTGGGAATATATTTTAAGGAACATGTATATATAAAAAGTTAAACTGATGAAAGAATGTTTAGATTCTAGTAGCTAGTCGAATGGAATCTTTGTTGTTGACAGTAATAAATACTTTTTTATACACGAAACTGATCTTCTTAGGCACCATGATATGAAAAGAAAATATCCATTCATCAAAAGTAAAAATTCCAACTGTTCAAACATGGTTTGAAAAGAATGGAGCATCTACTCTTGAATCTGATAGTTTACATCTTAATTAATTACCATTACCCCAAACAGACTGGTTTAAACACTGTTGCTGGGTTTAGGTTATTCCCATGTTCTGAACCTCATATATGTAACTTTGCCCAGCCCAAACCATTCATTGTAGAAACTTGAAATTTGGCACACCCACTGCCCTAGGGAAAACATTTGTTTTTTGCTATTTGAAAATTCTCCCCCAAATTTGTTTTTAGAGGGGGGTCCAATTTTGATGTTAGTTTAAGATAAATTGGTCGCTTAATTTTTAACTCTGGACCATTGCATGTTGGAGCCTTTGATTTTGCCTATTCAGTATACTGTATATAAACTTGCATCACTGTTTGAGGAGTCGAGATGGGTAGGTGGGTTGGTAAAGTCTATGATGACAGAATGGTGGTATTGTGACAAAAAATGAAGAAACTAGACAACTATTATTCATTTTTAGGCAGAGGTGCTAATCTATTCATGCATTTGCATGTGCATGCCCTCATATCTCCAACACTTTCCTTTGTCTATTATGGAGGGTTTTTTTTACAAGTGTACAGTTATACTGATGAAAGAATTACTTAATCAAGCAAGTCTGGGTGAATTTTTGCAGGAATCACTATTGTAACAAAATTAAGACAGAAACAATAGTCACCCTCAATAAAGATATTTAAACCAAAAACAACTAAGAACCAATCAACTTACCTCACAAATGTTTCAATGAAAATGGCCACAGAATCTTGGCAATCAGAGAAAATCAAATATCTAAAATCATCCAGATCAAGAAAAAATTCTTATTCTATGAATATTAAGGGTGGCTATTTTGAGATTCAATTATTACCCACCCTTCCACAAAATTTCATTGAATTTCATTGAGAACCTATGGAAATATTGTGATGAGAGAAAAGAGCAAATACAGAAATGTACAAAAAAAAACATAAAAATATCTCTCAGTCAAAAGCTAATTCTTGGATTAACCCTAATACTCAATCATTTCTTTCTTGCAATATGGCCCACTCTCCCATAAAACCCCATTAAAATTCATTGAGAACTTTTGGAGATATTATGTATAAGAACAGGAGTAAATACAGAAATTTAAGACGAAAAATCCAGAAGATATCTTTAAATTAAAAACGAATCCATAGATTCGACTCAAAATTGGATCTAATCTTATGTAATATGTGTCTTTCCCATCAATAAAATTTAATTGAAATTAATTCAGAATTATTTGATATACTGCATGGACAGACTGGAGCAAATACATAAATTCAAAGAAGAAAAACACAAAAATATCTTTCAATCAAAAACAACTAAAATTCACACTAAAATTCTAGTCACTTCTTATGTACAATGTGATTCATCTATTCACAAAATTTCATTGGAATTCATGGAGATATCCAACAGATAGACAGGAATGAATACAGAAATTTATAAAATATTAAAAAGTAAGAATATGTCTTAATCAGAAATAAATTCTTGGATCTGCTCTAAAATTTAACCCTACCCTGCTCTATGCACTACTATACTGCAAAATTTAATTGAAATTCATTGAGAACTTTTGGATATATTGCGGAGATAGATTGGAGCGGATATAGAAATATATGGGAAAAAAATGCAAAACATATCTCCATCAGTAACAAATTCTTGGATCCACTATAAAATTCAGTCACTTATTCCTTACAGCATTGAATAAGCTTTGTTTAACATGGACTGTTTGCTTTGTGTTTTCAGAAAATGTTTGTCGTTTATAATCATTTGCTGGATTTGTACGATATATGTCATTGTGAAAAATTAACTGTGGATGTTGGAGTGAAAACCATGGGGAAAACCAATGTGGAAATTTTATTGATTTTATTTTGGTTTTTCACTTGGACAGAGGTTATATCCATCAGCAGACAACTTGTCCAAAACTTTACAAAGTGAGAAGATGCCAGCTATTAGTGGACAATGGCTGGCTAATCTAGCTGTTTAGACATCTGAAGGGGTTTCAAAGTGATGCTTCCTTAAAATCGTTCTTTAGAACTGTCACTGTGAAATTAAAACTATACCCATTGGAGGACGAACCCTCTATGCCAAGAAAGTAAAACAGACTAAATTATGCAGAGGTGAGACTCATTGATGGTTGTGAAGGTTTTTCTGCATTCCACCCTGTGAGTATTGAAGATCACTACAAAAGTAGGTACTTTGAAGCTATAGATACAATGGTTCATTTGATTGAGGTAAGATTTGACCAAGTTTCAAAACCTTTGCAATGTTGTCAAATTTTTTCAATGCCATTCACTGTAAGCAGTATGTTGATGAGCTGAATCACACACAAGGGATCTGTGGAAGCAATATCAATATTAATGTCTTGAAAACAGAAATTGAGTTCTTGAAAACAATATTTTAAGGTTTCAAGACATTTTGTTTCAACGACATCTATGAGCAGTCAAAAGAGCTACAAAAAGGAGAAAGATTACTCATCTGAAACACCATTCTGATATGAAAACTGCAACTTGTCAATCTAGAGGAGTCAATTTTTTAAATTTTCATTCAGCATAGTGAACATATCCAGGGGGCACCGCCAACAAGCACTAATTTTGTGCCCCTCCAGTTGTAAAACTGCATCGTAGGCCCTGCACTTGTATTACTTTTAAATTTGCTCTGAGGAAATATATAGTTATTATAATATAGAATATGCAATCGACAAATAATTGATTGATATCTGCCGACATCACAAACAAAAAAACCTGCCAGCTAGTAAATCATTTTTACTTACTAGCAGAAGATAATATATCTCAGAGTGGGCATAGATGGAGAACTAGCCAAAAATCTACCTCTCCAGATTTTTTCATTTTGATTCACTTTTATACTCAAAGAATTTGTGATTTAACAAAAAAAATAATTAGCCCAATATCTTCAGCCAATCAAAAGTTATGATATTTTGAATTGCGCTGTTTTTTATATTTTGGATAAAAATTTTGGCTTATTGCCAAATTGCAGCATAAAGCTAAAAAACTGAATAAGCATAGCAAAATAGTGCACCAAGGGGACTTATATGCTTTTTTTTATAGCCTAAATAAGATGTAATCTTATATTTCATATGGAAATCAAGGTTTAGGTTTTGAAAAATGATGTTTCCTGGCATATTTTCAACCAAAAAATGTAAATTTCTGCAAAAATTACACATTAATTATGCTGTTTTTGCACAAATATTTGTAAAATAACTGAAATTTCTCATATAGAAGCACCCTGAAGTATGTATTACAATGAAAAAGTAATTAGTCAGCTTCTACTCAGAAATATTTCATAAAATTATGAAAATTTTGAGTAATTTTCCATGCATTTTGACATTAACGTGAACTTGAATTTTACTTTTTGAATAAGGCTATGAAAACTGCATAACTCTTCTAATTTCACAAAAACCAAGATTTGAAAGGGATTTTTTGAGCTTTCTTTATATACTGCAAAGTTGATAATTTTTTTTTCAAAAATCTGTTTTTCATTTTGATGTGTCTGGCAATTCAACAAATTTTCAGGTTGGAGTAAGAAACAGGAGCCAAGATTGAATAGTAAAAATCTATCAGCTTACAAATTGGCATGTTGATTAGCCATGTCCTTCCTAACCCTATCAGCTAGACTAATGGTCTCTTTCAATTTCTTGAAATTTTATACAAGTCTCTTTTGGAAACAAGTATTGATCGAAGTAGATGTAAAGACTTGGCTTTTATGTTATTGACCTCTTGAGGGTAGAGTGCAGGTATAGACTGCTTGCACATATCACTTGCTCTTTTACTACATGTCTGTATTATCACTTCCATCAGTCTTCATGACTGCCCTTGTCTACTCTGGAGATACTGAGGTACTTTTATTATTAGAGATGTATGTTGCGAACATTCTTTTGAAAGTGGTCTGGGTATGCAACACCTGGAATCAGCGTGTCACTCCCTGAGGTTAACATTCTTTAAAAGGAAAATGATTGGAGAAATTGTATGGAAATTTTGTAAGAGTTACTTTTCTTAATTTTCATGACCTAAATTCTCCCAGGGAAGAATTTTAGCATCATTCATACCAAGTAAAAACTCGTCTAAAATGTTGAACTATGCTTAGTAACCCAGCTGTGCGGTCAGAATAGAATTTTTTGACCCTTTCATGGTGGGTGTAAAGAGTGGGAATTTAAACAACTTGATTTCACCCACATGGAAAATAATGGGTCAATGATAAAGTATTTTAGAAGGAGTTTGACAGATTCTGCCACCTGTCAGCATTGTAGGGCAGTGGAAGGAATGGTTTATTGGTTGTTACTCCAGCCTGACAGCAAACCTTTTTCTGTGTTTGTTAAAGTCAGTGACCAGTATTTTCCTCTGGTCCAAGCTGTGCTTTCATATCAAGAAGCAATAAACATCATAATGATGTGGACAATGAAACAGAAGAAATGATAGGAAAATACATCATAGATTATGATCAGGTTGCTTCCTTTAAAAATCAGCTTTCAAAGGTGATAAATTCCATGAGGAGTACATTGGCACTGATATCATTCAGTCAATGGTGGATGGCTGCTACAAGATTGCATTGTATAAACATCTGACCTTGAGTTACACTTTTGATTTTGATCTCTCAGAGGTGCACAGAACTTCATCAACTCCTTCTCTAACATCTAATGTAATCCTAGAAAAGAGAGTGAACAAGCTTGATTGCTTCAGGGTCAAACTCCACTTTGACTGAAGCTTCAATGACTTAGCTGATAAGCTTGGAAAACATTTTAACTTTTGTAAAACAATCTTCATTCAACTAAAAAAGATCATTAAATCTGGCTATGGGATGGGACTTACTAAAATAGAATCTAGATATTTTTCTATCAAAATGGCATAAAAATTAAGACTATTCTAGATTTTTTTGGGTATCCACCTTAAAAAGTAAACATTTCCACAAAATTCAATGAAATTTATTTAGAACCTTTTGAGATATTGTACTATGATGTAGGGAAGATGACTGTGGGAAGATCCTTGATCTACTCTGAAAGGTAAACAATTCTCCCCTAGCTGATTACCCTTCCACAAACTTATACTAAAATTCATTTTGACCCTTAAAAGTGGGAAAGTTCCTGCTCCATTTTGACCCATAATAATGAGAAAAAGAATTTCCCAACCATTTTCATCCTGAAGAGGGGGGAAAAATTTCCCCATCATTTTCACCACTAAAAGTCATCATCATCATCATCATCATCAGTCTTTTAGCGTCCGTCGTTGGACATAGACCTTCCCCAGGATTTGCCACACTTCTCTATCATGGGCGTCACGGAGCCAGTACTTCCTGAACTTATCTAGCTCGTCTCTCCATCTAACATTTTGCCGGCCTCGGTTGCGCATGTGGTCTCGGGGAATCCATGTTGTGAGTCGTGATGTCCATCGATTGTCAGCCATTCTTGCAACATGGCCAGCCCACCGCCATTTGAGATTTTTTATGGATTCTATGATGTCCCAGCTCCAGAAAGGAGTAAGACAAGGTGATACCAGCTCACCTAAACTCTTCACAGCCTGCCTCGAGATGATCTTCAGAAGGCTAGACTGGGAGAGTAAAGGAATTAGAATAGACGGCGAGTATCTGAGCAACCTCAGATTCGCAGACGACATAGCCCTTTTCGCAGAGAACCTACATGACCTCCAACTAATGATAGATGAACTAAATGAGGAGAGCAAGAAAGTCGGCCTACACATGAACTTCAGCAAGACGAAGATCATGTGCAACAACCACATTGGAGATAAGAACACTAAGATCGAAATCGAGGACACAGAACTCGAGAAAGTAGACCACTACATCTACCTAGGGCAACGAATCTCCATGAAACCCTCAAAAGAAGAAGAAATCAAGCGAAGAATCACACTAGGATGGCAAGCCTTTGGCAGAGCTAGCTCAACCTTCAAAAATAATAAGATCCCATTAATCCTAAAGAGAAGGGTGTATAACCAATGCATCCTCCCAATAGTCACTTATGGAGCTGAAACATGGAACTTAACCAAGAAACAGACCCGTAAGCTGAGAACCATGCAACGTGCACATGAAAGAATAATGCTGGGCCTCACATGGAGAGACCACAAAACAGCACAACACATCCGGGAAAAGACAAGAGTTAGAGACATCATAGAATCCACTAAAAGTAGAAAAAAAGAAATCCTCTTGGATTTTGAACCTTGAAAGAGGAAAAAAATCTCCTGCACTAAAAGTGGAAAAATTGTACCCCCACTATTTTGCCACCTTAAAGTGGAAAAAAATTTCTCTTCAATTTTGACTCGTAAAAGGGAAAAAGATCCCCCCCATCCATATTGATCCCTTGAAGTGGGAAAAAAGTTCTTCTCATTTTTTTATCTCTGAAAGTGAAAAAAAAAACACCATTTTGACCTTTCAAATGAGGAAAGAAGAATTCCCTTGACAAAAAAGAACCCCAAAATAGAGAAAAAAAATGAATCCCCTTGCCAATTCCATCCCTGTTGGAAAAAAGTTCTTCTTTGATTATGACCCAGATGAATTTTGACAAAAAAAAAAAAAATCCCTCTGCCATTTTGAACCCTAAAAGTTGGGAAAAAATTTTCTCTACACTTTCATCCTTGAAAGGGAAAAAAGGAAATCCCCATTGCCGTCATATCCATTTAATATTCATTAAAAGTGGAAAGAAATATCCCCCCAACAATTTGATCCCTAAAAGTGGGGGAAAAGTCCTCCTCCTAATTTCGATCCCTAAAAGTAACTATGATGAATTCTAACCCGTGGTTGAAAAAAATTTGCTTTTGATTTTGACCCTTATAAATAGAAAAAATACCTTCACACTATGTTGACTCCTAAAAATAAAAAATGAAATTCCCCCACATTTTCAACCCTAAAAGTGGAAAAGAAAATGCCCCCTCTATTTTTACACTTTTAGGTGAAAAAAGGAAATGCATTTTGATTATGAACCTTGAAAGAAACCTTGAAAAAAATTCTCGTTTCATTTTGAACAGAATGTGGCAAAATAAATTTCCTCCATTTCCACTCCTAATAGAAAAGAATTTCCCTCACCTACTTTGACCCTTGACAAGGGAAAAAAGAATTCAACTGTCATTTTGACCCCTAAGAGTAGAAAAAAATGAATACCCTATCTATTTTCATCCCTAAATGTCCACTGATTCTTAAACCTGAAACAGAAAAAAAAATTCCTGTCCGATTTTGACCCTAAAGATGGAAAAAAAATTGAAACAATTTTGACCCCAAAAAGTAGTACCCTCCCCATTTTCACTATTGACGGTGCAAAAAATTCCACTTCGATTTGACCCCTAAGTTGGAAGAAAAATCTCCCTCCCCATTTCAACCCTTAAAAGTGGTAAAGAAAATCCTTCCTCAATTTTGACTCGGAAAATACAAAAAATCTCCCTCAATTTTGATTTCTAATGTGGAAAAAAATTCCCCCATTATTTTGACCACAGAAATTCAAAAAATCCCCTCCCAATTTTGACTCAGAAAAACCCATAAGTGAAAAAAAAGGATTCCCACCGATTTTGATTGTTAAAAGTGAAAAAATTCCTTTCCATCTTTACTCCTAAAAATGGAAAATAATCTCCTCTATTTTGACTATTAAAAGCGGAAAAAAAATTCCCCCTCAATTTTGACCCTTAAAAGTGGAATAAAATGCTGTCTTAATTTGACCCTGGAAAGTGAAAAAAATGTTTGCGTTCTCTTCCTCTTTTCCTTCCTCTCTTTCTACCTCTTCTGGTCGCGAGTTGACATGATATGACATCACCACATTTTCTTTCAGCTTTTACCTTTGAATACATTGCTGAAATTGGAAAAGTCTGAAATTTAAAAGTCTGACAAACCATGATAATAAAGTCAACTCTAGAAGTTTGACAATAATCATTAATCAATCGTGTTCCTCAAAAATTAGCTGATTTTGCCAATTTTTTAAAAAACATAACCATTTTTCTGATTAGGAAAGCAGGAAGATCAGTTGAATTATTCCCATTCTTATAAGGGACATCATTGCTCCTGTTCCTAACTATACTTCCCACTTTCAATTTCTTAAAAATTTTTTTCAGAGATCATGTGGTATTATGGTGATTAAGGAGAGTATAACTTCAGATGTTGTCAGGTGTACACATTATATATACCTCTTATATAACGTAGAAATATTCCCATTTTTTTCCTTAACATGTAAACAGCACAAAAATTTTCTCTGTATCGCTGTGAGTTTTCTCTGAAAAAGATGGCTGGTACCTATTGGAATGCACGTCCACATGTCGAAGTGACCATATTTTTTGATGTGTTACACCTGCTTTTTCTAAAGTTTTTTCTCATCACCTTCCAATTGTCACTTTCATCAACATTCTGCTGGATCACTTCAGATCAACAAAATTAACATATACATGCAATAAGAAATTTTTTGAATTCTCCATTTCTATTTATGCTGTCTGGGCCAAGTGACTCATTCTCCATGTAACAATGGGAGGTCATTTCAAATGGAGTTTCAAATAATATAATATATTCTGTCAAATTATGTATCCATTTGTTAAAAATATATATACATATGTGGGGCTTCCCTATGGTGATGGCCACACAAACTATACTAAACCAGCCGTGGTTCTCGGTTAGTAAAAGAAGGCAACAAGACGGAATTTCGTTTAAATGTTTTATATAGAATATTGATTATCAATATCTCTGGAGACGGGAAATGCCTATTCGCAGTTGAAAAGAGAGGAGGCCGATTTTCATCTAAGTCAAACTGACGACTGGTCTCTCATGTCACGAACGGTAGTCTACTGAATGGTAGCAGCAGTTGACGGTTACTAAGGGCGGCGTCTAACACGAAAGAGACTGGCAGCGATTCTCTTCTTCAAACCCAATTTTTACTCTGCTTGCTTGTTACGAAAATCCCTCCTATTTAAGCCCTTGGTATCGACACTGTATTTTTTTTTTAATTGACTTCCTTTCTTTCCTTTTCCTGTTATCTCGACCCCTCCGGAAAACCCCAAACATTGACCCTCATTCATCTCGCGACGCAGGTCTGTCCAAGATCACAAATTAGTCTCCCCCTCTCTCAAGGGCTCCGTAAATAACTTTTCTTTCATAAGCTTTACTCTTTCTCTCTAGACCCCAGACACTGGCCCTTATCTGGCCTTGTTTTTGAAACCCAGGATTTGACAGATGACACTAGATTGAGAAAGTACAGGTGACTCAACTTCCCATAATATTACGAAAAACACATAAAGCCCTTATCTGGTCATTGAATCGGGAACAAAACCTTCTCCAAAAGCATCTGTCTTTTGCAACCCAGGATTTGACAGATGACACTAGATTGAGAAAGTGCAGGTGATTCAACTTCCTATAGTATCTCGAAAAACACATTAAGCCCTTATCTGGTCATGGAATCAGAAAACTTTCTCTAAAAGTATCTGTCTTTTGCAACCCAAGGATTTGACATAAGATATTAGATTGAGAAAGTACAGGTGACTCCCACTTGAAAGCAAATAATTCTCACTTTCCACAGCATCCTCAAAAAACACATTATCCCTTTTAACACAGATAACTCCTTTTGTAAAAACCATAGTAATTACTGGTAATAACCATAGTAATTTTTAGTAACAGCCATAGTAATTTTCAGGACACGGGGGACTCCTGGCCCTCTAGAGTCACACATAGGTAAAAAGTAAGGACAAGCCATACTTCTAACAAATGTGGCTTTCCTTCACTTTTTACCTTTTGGGGAAAATTATTTACCCCTTTTGTGAAATTCAAGTATTTTCATATATATATATATATATATATATATGTATGAGAAAGGGCATGATTTCAGAAATTCCAGAAACAGACAGGCTAAAACTCCACTTATCAGGGACCCCATTGGTAATGAAAATTTTTGTTGGTAATAATTGCCATCAAAACTGAAGAAAGAATACGTAACACTGTCCAGATCCATTGCTATTCCTACAGATCTTATTATAAACCAGAAGTTGTGATTATTGTGTTTTCAGAGGCCAACTCTGATAAAACTTGCATAGTAGTCCTATACCATGAAAAACAATTGAAAGAAAGGAGAGATAAAATATGTGTAACATGCATGAAATGACCATTGATCATTGCAATAGAAAATACACAATTATGAGAAAAAGTATGAAACAGCCAGAAGGCTACTCTAGAAATGTTACCCACATGAAATCCTGAACGATTCAAATAAGGGAAATGAATTTTTATCTATATATTTGTTGATGATTTTTCTAACATTTTTATGAAAAAATTGGTAAATAATTATTACAACAATACATTGATAAAATTCATCCTCATCCATCTAACGTAATAGTTACCTTTCCTTAGGATGAATCAGGATATCATCATTTTTTCTGTACAAGTGTATGTAACTTTATGCAAAACTCAAAAATAGTTGACAGTCCATAGTGAAGCTTATCAGAAAGGCATAGCAAGTAGATTTCTGGGCATGATTACATTTTATGATTTTTCATTTTTTTTAAATTTTGACTTCTCAGAGTTTGCATTCATATCGAATGAATCAAACTTGAGAGTCTTTGCTTTAGGAAAGATAAATGGAAAAATAAAACAAGCTGATTTAGTGATGGATAAAATATATGCAATGAACAGTATTGGAATAAGCATCTCTCATTATTTGACTTGCTTTAAATCTTAAGATATATAATTCTTTGAAAAACAATGAAAATAATCATGTTTATTACCTCACTTTCTGCATTTGTCAATGACTTACAATACCAGGGCCATAACTGCTACTGAGCCTACACTAAGCTAATCCAGATGGCAAAAAGGAAAATCTGGGCAAGAATAAGGAAAAGAAAATATGAAATAATAACTCGAAGCAAATTAATTCGATCATTTGTTTTTTTCTCCATTTTTGTTTCTTCCTTCGCAGCATAAATGAAACTTAAATTCAATTCTTGGAAATATCACCACGGCTGAAAAGAAACAAGATTCCAGCCACATTTTCCTGAAGATGAAGATGAAGAGTGAAGTCAGTGTTGATAAAAATATACATTGAAAAAATTATGATCCCAGAAAAAAGAGAACGTACTTAGGGGTGTAGCTCTGAGCTGGGTGGGGACAATTTTAAATTATCCTACCAGCCACAAAAAGCTTTATGAATAGTAATTCACCTACTGCAATTTCTTCTAACATCATACAATAATACAGGTGTCCGTGGTCCCCAGGTTTGGAACCTCTGTACTACATGTAGGAGAATGTAGATCAAGAATGTTCAGCAATTGAATCCAGATGACTTTCTCCCATGTTTTATGAACCTCAGTTATGACCCTGCACTATAGGTTTATTGATGTCTATAGCCTAATGGGAAAAATACATTTAGTTAACACAGCATATATTTATTTTTCATTTATAATCTTTTTTGTCAATGGATTTAATTCAATAATGAATAATAATCACATAGATCGAACAGTCTAGTGAAATTTCCGATCAAAATTTAGCCAATAACAATACATCTGACTTATTGGTCCAAAATCATACTTTTAATAAGGCATAAATATTTATGTTGACTGCCATTTTTAGATGTATATCAGAATTATTTCTGTGAATAACTTTATTTAAGGTTATGCTGGAATTTACAAAAGAACAGTGTTTTTTTTTTAGAAAATATATGTATTCTTGAAAACCGAGTTTATGATTTTGAAATTTTAAGATAAATTGGAAGAGATGTTGTATTTGATATGCCCCTAGCTTTGGTTTCAGATACACACACATGTCCATTTATATGTAAGAGAGAGGGAGAAGATGAGTGTTCATATAACACTCCTCAGAAAACAGCAGCCGTGTGACTAACAAAGCCTCCATCATGATAACCTGTGGTTAGGCATGGTTTGAAGGTTTAAATCTCTTCACTAACCCCTGCAGTACATCATTTTCAGTCACCATGTAAGAATTAAAATGCAGTTTCTGCCTAACGTTTAAGCCTCTTTATAGATTTCCTCCTTTCAGATGTTGTCATACCAAGTTTAGTCGGCCTTGACAAAATTTAGTTGACTGTATACCTCAGAACTCAACTTTGATAAAAATATGTCCATTATCTCATCTTATTTCCTGCATTCAACTGGCAGATATTTGTATTTTTCCAGCTCGCATTCATGAACTTAGTCTGAATTTTCTTCAAAAGGAACCATTAAATCAATGATGCAAATTGTTTTTGAATTAACCAACCAAATGACAAAATCAGGATGCTAGGCAGTTAACATGATCTGAAAAGGTGAGATCACATTCCAAATCTATTGTGACCTCATGGGCTGTTAATGTTGATATATACTTTTATAAAAAAAATATCTCGCAGAATATCTCTGTTTGTGAGGTAATCGAATTTTTATTGTTAATTTTGCCATGCAAACTTCAGTTGCTGAGATTAACAAATACAATTTACAGAGAACCATACTAGCTTGAAAAGCAGATAGAAAATAAATTAGTACATTCAAGTTAAACTGGCTTTTGCAAAAGTACATGCGAGTGACTCAGAAAGTTTGTGGTGGAAGATATTATCAAAAATAGAATTATTTGGTCCACTTGTGTAGTGGCATATTGTCACAGACTACCATCCAGCAAACACCATTGCTATTGGCAAGTGCTGTGGTGGGTTAATGATTCTCTGGGGATAAATCTCAAGGTTTGAGCCAAGAGAACTCATTACCATAAAGTGAACACTGGATAGTGCCATGTATCACCAGATTCGTGTGGAGAATCCCTTGAAATCAGCCAGGAAAGTCCATTTAGTTTACAATTTTACCTTTTACCAGGGCAATAACCTTTAACATACAGCAAAAGCTACTTAGGAATGATTCAAATTTCTGGACTGGCCAAATGTGATTATTCTGAGCTGTAGCAGATGTAATTATCTTAAATTGTGCATACTTGTGTTAATATCAGTATCAATCAATATCTTGACTGTACAACTCAGTAGATGAATCATAGCTGTAGCATATAGCTAGAATTGGATCCATCTCAAGCGGATGTGTCATCTTGTATGTATAAAATGTCCACATGCACATTTTAGATGGTAGACATATTCCTCAGCATATTCATAGTTTATGAATGTTATCACGTGATTTGATATATCATGTACAGCCTTTGATGTGCCATATGACCTATTAGCACGGTATATTGAATTATAGAAAATATTACAATATTGTTTGATACATTTCTTGTTTAATGTAGCATTTCGTATTTGATGATAATTAATCTGCATCTAAAATTTATCTAAATCAAGAATACTTCATCTTACTATCTTTTCTATGTTAATATGGAATGTAAAATTGATCAATTGCATTGAAAATTCTGAATTATGTATCCATTAATTCTAAACAAAATAAAGAATGAGAAGATTGGTAGAAATGAAAATGAGAAAAAGATGGTTTTTAAAGAAATTGTTTTGAATTTAATATCAAAAAGTCTTATGACCAATTGCTAGACATTGACCCTGATCTTGAAAAAAAGATGCAAGTATATATAATAAAATATAAGATAGAAAAAAACTATTTAATATTATTATTATTCTAATGAGTTTGTTTGTTTGTGAGTTACAGTGTTCATGGCAACATCGTTTTTGTGCACAGACTTTGAAGTGGGCATGAGTACTCCACTAGACTCTTTCTAAAGTTTTTTTTTTCTGTAAAAAAAAGCTTTTTGGGGCTTTATTCTGACAGTTTTATTAATAATATCTAGATCCCCTACAATTTAGTTAGGGCTTTATTCTGATGGGTTTATTAATAACATCTAGATCCCTTCGAATCTTGCTGTTTCTAGGTGAGTTTTTACTCTATTTTAGATGTTTGCCAGTGAAAAATGCCAGAAATGTCATAAATAGAATTATTTCTGGTTATATTTATTCTTCACTAGAAATTTTGACGCGAGCGTTGTTCAATCATTGACCTTGATAGCAAGTATAATTAAATATGATATATTTTCAACATAGCTAGTCTAACAGATCATTTAAAATAGGAAGTACAGCATCTGAGATAAGAACAGTTATTTGTAGTCATCTTTTAACTAAGACAGTCAACATAGATCACAATGGAATACCTTATCATGAGCAACAATCATCATCAGTATATCTCAAAGATTCCTAAGAATCCGTTTATTCAATTATAAGCATCCCCAGCAAAGGTAGGTTATTGGATCCTAAGTACACTACTAAACTAGAAAGCTTATATACATTGTCAGACTAGAGAGGAATAAAGGAAAATTTTTATAATGAACAATTTGAATTACTAATTAATTGATCATTGGGGTTTTCCATCGATCCATTTTGAATAAAGAAACATAGAGAAAAAATTTGGAAATTTTATGTATTGAACAGTTCAGAATGAATGATATAAATAAGGCTAATAATTTTAATTAAATAACCTTTCATAAAAATCCTGAAGTGGAAAAATTTCTGTAAATCTGTAAAAAATGTTGGATGCTTAAACTGGGCTGTTTCTTGAAAATGCCTACTGACTCTCTTGGAATAGGGGAGTCTTGATGTTAACAAGACTGAAATTGACTTACATAGTCATATCAGTCATAGATCTGGCTAACAGAATGGTGACATCATTGACATACATCTGGTTCCAGAGTGTATTAAATTAAAATTGGAAAAGCTTTTTTTCTTCTTTTCTGGAGGTTCAAGCTGACAATGTTTACACTTTTAGAAACCAAAACTAAAGTAACATGATTAATAAGTAGTTAGAATATTCAGCCAAGACTTCAAATTTTTACCATTAAGTTGAAAAAATGAGCCGATTTCAATGAAATTTTAAATTTTCATTTTTGAATGAATTTCGCTATGAATAAGTTGTGAAAAAGTATGAAAATATTTTGGGAGCTATCCATGGCATTTCAATCAGGGATCAGCTACTTGAACCATTTGTGGTATTGGTTACTGAAGGCCATTTGTGTATATTTTGAATCTAATAAGAATAAAAGGAATACATTTTTTTTAATAGAAGACTTTAGGATTGTTAAAAAATAAAGCAATGAAATAAATGAGAAAAACATAAGAACAAAAACAACTAATTAAAGGAAATTATGTATACATATATATATATCACATACAACCAGAAAAACAGTGACATGAAAACAAATACTTATTAAAACCTGCAAATAAAGACAAAAATATATCTAATGCCATATTTACTTGAGAATTACAGATAATTTTACATTCATATAGAAAAAAAAAATGACAAAAAAAATTCAATAGAATATATTTTCATGATTTATTTAGGGAATAGAGGGCACGATATGAAAATTGAACAAGACAATGGAAAAACAAGTCGCATGATGTGATAGAGCAACAGGAAAAAAGAATGTTATTTAAAAAAAAAAAGTAAATGTTAACATCATTCAATTGCTTGGAAAAGTTGAAAAGATCAATGAAACAATCTGCTAGAATATAGCAATATACATCATAAAATATATAATGGAATGAAAATAAAAAGATATAAATTTGTTCTTTCAATAAAATTCTTTTTTTAAAAAGAGCATTTTGCCTGGCAAATTTCATTCATTGTATTTTTGTTCTTTACTTTGGAGAGCAAAAATATCTTTCGGGGTGGGGGTTAAAGCAGGGAAAAAATCTTTTCTTGAAAGAAAAAATATCTCAAAAGAAAAGAAATAATAATTACACTTTTGATAAAAATACAAGTTCTCTTTGAAGAATCTACCAATAAACTTGACTTTTTAAGCCAAAAGATTGCTCGATTGACTTAGAAAAATATTTTTATACACTTTTTTAACAAAATGTTCTTCTCATAACAAATTTCATTCAGAAATGAATACTGAAAATTCTATTGATACTGGTTCATCTTTTTTCAAGTTGATATTGATAATTTAAAGTCTCTGAGTCCTAGGCTAAATAATTTCCTCTCTTTTCCAGGAACATATTTATTCTTTCTTGAATTTCAAAATGTTTTCATGCTTATGCAGCAAATGATATAATGATTTCTCAATTACATCCATTATTTGATAAATTTATACAAATCTAAGATAATGATAAGTTTTGCACCAACAAAATAAACGTTTGAATCTTTTGTGTTGATGTCATGGACACCTTGTGGCTATTTTAATTTAGGATAGACTTAAGCTCCAGAAATCTTTTTGAAGATTTTGAGTAATCTTCAAGAGGTCTAAATCTTAAAATCAAGAAAAAATGTCAGAATGTAAACAATGTCAATTTCTAACAAAATGCATCAAGATTCTACTCATAAAATTCTATAAAAATGAGTAGGTAATTTCTAGTCCACAACTGTTACATAGGCATTCAGATAGACAATGAAAGAAAATGGTAGTATTATATTGGTTCATCATGATTAAGAAATTACTTATTAGGTGCAATACATTTACTTTCATTGTTTTTGAAAAACAGAACAAATGTCAATCATAAAACAAAATCAGCAATTTCATTGTGATCCACTTTGGATGAATATATTCACATATGTAAACACATATGTCTAAGCTATCTACCAATGATAAGTTCAAACGATTATATATGTGCAAAATAGATCGATGTAATTTATAGTTTTTTAATTATAATTATTATGTTTATAGTTTTTTTAAATTATAATCAATATGCGTGTTTATAATGATAATAATTACAATAATCAATTTATTTGATTTCATGACTTCAAGTTTCCTGCATCAGGACCAGAAATGGTCTTGCATTCATCAGGTTAAATCTTTCATGAAATCATGTAACATAATCTGGTAATTATTATCATTATAAAAGCCTCGTCTGTAAAGATATTCAGCACTCTACTTACATGATTTGCAATATATATACATACATATATATATATATATAATGTGAACTATAGAAAGTGAGACAGACTTAGAAGTGAAAGTGTCTGGAAACTAAGTTTATTAATCCATAAATGTTTTCATTGATGAGCTTGACATGTTTCAGGAGGTATTCCCATCTTCAGTAGCATGTGGTGTGGTGTGTGTGTGTGCGTGTGTGCGTGTGTGTATGTGTGTGTGTGTGTGTGTGTACGATTTGATGGTTATAAGTTTACTGTGGAACATAAGTGCACCATCAGATGCTTTGCTTTGTGAGCAAAAAATGGGATCCTATCTATTAGGGTCATCCTATGTGGGACTTAGTTCAGTCTGTAATGAAGTCTGTGATGAAGTCTGTGGTGTTAGTAGTTGTAGTAGGTCTTAGAAAGACCATAGGGTATCAGGGTAGAAAGGAATTAGTATAGTGTTGATTGTTTAGGTAGGTTAGGGATAGTATAGATGGTGGGGTGATGAGGTTAAGGAACTTCATATGTATTAACCTTACAGGTCATTGAAAGTAAGTTGGCCCTGACTTGTACAAGTGGAATGCCATACAAAGGTTTTAGTTGTTATGGGTCTGGATGACTGTGAAATTCCAAATATTAGATATACCTGAGAGAGGGCAGAGTGTGGATGTGAGTTTATTATTAGTGGGAAGATTATGATTTAGAGATCTGTGTAGTTAGGGTTGTTATGTTTGGAGTCAAGTTCATCAGGGGAGAGAGTTTTGAGTTTGTTGATTCACTTATTCTCATGTCTTTCTAGAATTTTAGTTTTGTCCATTGGAGTATTTTTTCTATTTTTTCAATGATTGTGAAGCTAGCATCTGCGGCAAAATTGTGTCGGGGGTGCAAAAGTTTTGTTTTACGGGAAGTGGACTGGGATGGTTATGTGATCTGTAGTTTTTAAGTCTAATATTAAATTGCCATTCAGACTTGCCTATGTATTATGAATTGCATCTATCACATTCTAGGAGGTATATAATGTTTTGCTACGACAGTTAGTGCTATGGCATATGTAGTAGCTCTCTTTGGTGGTAGAGCTGGCGAAGGCGTTGGTGTACTTGAGGTGGTTGCAACATAGACTATTTCTTTTATCGCATGGTTTACAGAATTAAGTTATTAAGGGATGAATATTTCTTTGAGATCTGTTTCAAGTATGCAGATGTTCCATCTCATATTGATAATGTGTGCTAAGGGTAGGAGTGTGCTGTTGAAAGTGGTTATAAGGTATGCGGTCAGGTTTATTATTGTTTGAGAGCATAAGGGTTTCATCTCTGGATATTGTAGTTGCCATTTTTTATTTGGTTATTTGTATTATCTAGTGAATATCCTCCTTCAGTGAAATGTTGTAATAGATTATGGTTGTTTCTGTTGAGTTCACCATCTGTAGAGCAAATTCTTCTAATTCTAAGGGCTTGTGAAAATGGTAGGCTTCTTTTTAGGTGTTGGGGTAGGCTGATTTAGAGTTACAGTAATTGTGAGTGTCTGTCAGTTTAGTGTAGAGGATAGTTTGGAGGTTTCTATTACTATCTATGTATATGCAGATGTCTAGGAAGGTTATGGAGTCAGTGGATGTCACAAAATCTAACTTAATTGAATTGTGTGCTGAGTTTATGTGTGTGAAGAGATTCTCTAATTTGGCTTCATCTCCTGCATATATGAAAAAAATATCATATATATATCTACCATAGAAGATGCAATCATTGTGTATCTCCAGGTATACTTGAGTTTCTTCAAATTTGCCCATGAAAATGTTAGCATAGGACAGGGCCGCTACTGTACCCATGGCACAGCCTTCCAATTAGAGGAAGTGTCTATTATTCAAGTTGAAGCTATCAAGTGTTAAAATGCGTTGCATAAGGGTGGTAATTGTTTCAGTACTAGATTCTTTAGTCATTCTATTGTTGAGGGCTTCTTTAAGGGATAGAATGCCTTTGTCATGTTTAATGTTGGAGTATAGAGATTTGACATCAAAGTGACTAGAAGTGCTTTATCTCGAATTGTTGTGATGTGCTTGATATTGTTTAAAAGGTCTGTAGTGTCGTGTACGTAGGATTTAACTTGCATTGCTAAGAGTTGGATGTGGTGATCTACATATTTAGATAGTTTGGTAGTGTGCAGTTAGTGGAAGAGATGACAGGTCAACCTGGGTTATTTGGTTCGTGGATTTTGCGAAGTAGGTAGAACTTAGCATGTTTTGTGGAAGTATATTCTGTGTTCTTTTATCTATCGTGTTGTTGTTTTATAACTGTTAGGGATTGGGTTATTATGTTTTTGTATTCGTTGAAGGGATCGTTGAGGAGTTTTTTGTAAAATTCTGTGCTACTTAGTTGTGTGTTTGCTTCTAAGAGGTGTTCATCTGAACCCCAAATGACTATAGCTACCCCCTTATCTGCTGTAGTGATTATCATCTGTATTGTTTTTAAGCTTGTTAAGGGACTTTTGTTCTTCAGTGATGAGGTTATTGTGTGGTAAGGATTGGTGATTTAAGTTGTTAATGTAGGCTTTTATGTCTTCTCTAACTGCTAGTTCAAATGTTTGAATAGTAATGTCTATGTTCTTCGGGGTGAAAGATTTGTTGGGGTTTTTAAGTTTATTTAGGATATTGCTATCATGGTATGATTTGCCAAAGTGGGATCTAAGTCTAATTCTTCTAAAGAAGTCATCAGGTCTTTGTTAAGGAGGTTCTTGTTGAAGTGGTGGTGGGGGGGGCAGAAATTCAGGTCCTTATTGAGGAGTTTAAAGGTGTCCCTCGTGAATCTAAATTTACTCAGATTAATTACTTTGCCTTCTGGATCTTCCTTGATTCTAATGATGTGTGGTAATTGTTTACTAAGTCTTCTAAAATTCTTATTTGGGATGATATTTTATCATATATATATATATATATATATATATATATATATATATATATATATATATATATTGAGAAATGGACATTTTGGTCCGACAGAATGAATTATGAATTGCGTTATATCATATAGAAGCTTATAGAAACAGGAAAACATAACAAGCAATGACCTATTACTAAACAAGGAAAAGAAAAAAAAAAGAAAAGATAAATAAATAGAATAAGAGGAAAAATACATGTACATTATGTATGTACATATGATGTACGTCAGTGGATAAACAAGAAGAGATCGGGGTATGAAGCAGTTGTTGAACTTCTGATCTACCAGCAGGCTGCTTAGCTCAGATGGTGGACGCAGGTTCGTGTTAGGCCCCCTGTCTCCAGTCAGTATGTCACTGCATTCATTATTTAATTGGTAACAAGTATATCAAAGATACTTTACATTACTGCATCAAATTTAAAAGGTCCAAGAATGAGCCAAATCCAGTAGGATTTTGTGATTCTGACAAGGTAAATTGTGGAGATAGGAGAAGTATATTATGCTGTTACAAAATTGTCTCAATGTTTGGCAAAGTCCACTATAGCACATTTGAATTTGTGTAGATTCAAATGAGCTATAGTAGACTTTGCCTAACGTTGAGACAATTTAGTAACAACATAACATAACACAGATCTGGTGGAGCACAAGTCATGACATAGATTAAGCTACCAACAAATTCCCTATAAAGTACATCAACAGCAAGTAACTCCGATTTTATGGTCAATTTTATCGTTTGGAGAAAGTCGATCACTACATCTACCTAGGACAACGAATCTCCATGAGATCCTCAAAAGAAGAAGAAATCAAGCGAAGAATCACACTAGGATGGCAAGCCTTTGGCGGAGCAAATTCAACCTTCAAAAATAAGAAGATCCCATTAATCCTGAAAAGAAGGGTGTATAACCAATGCATCTTCCCAATAGTCACTTACGGAGCTGAAACATGGAACCTAACCAAGAGACAAGTCCCCAAACTGAGAACTATGCAATGTACACATGAAAGAATTATGCTGGGCCTCACCACGTGGAGAGACCACAAGACAGCACAGTACATCTGGGAAAAGACAAGAGTCAGAGACATCATAGAATCCATTAAAAAACTCAAATGGCAGTGGGCTGGCTATATTGCAAGAATGGCGGACAACCGATGGACATCGCAACTCACGACATTGATCCCCGTGATCACATGCACAACCGAGGCTGGCAGAATATTAGATGAAGGGACAAGCTATATAAATTCAGAAAGTACTGGCTCCGCAACGCCCATAATAGAGAAGTGAGGCACATCCTGGGGAAGGTCTATGTCCAACGACAGACGTTAAAAGACTGAGGATGATGAATCACATGCGATTGATTTTGGGTTACTATCATCCATTTTAGATATATTTAACACTCTTTTCAAGTATTTTGTCTGACTCGTTTCGATAAAATTATCACCAAGTTCAAATTCACTAACCCCAAAATATAATAGTTGATATTAGTTTCATTTTGAAATTGAGATAAACTACTCTTCATGTTGAATTAAGATTTTGAACTTTTCATTTGTTTGAGTGAAAACTTTTAGAATAATTCCAACATCTGAAATTGCAATAAATTTTGTCATTAAGGTATGCTGTCTCCGTTAATATATGTACATATTCCTTTAAACAATAATTCTATTAAAAACATAGATCAAGATTAGAGAATGACTATAATTTTTTTCAATGTCCCTCTAAAAGAACAAAATTCTTTTAGATTTTCTCTTCATCTTGTTGCTTGCCGTGAAAGTTTCGCTTTCGGCCATAGCCATCTTGTTTCTTTTTTCTGATTGTTCGATTAGGTTTGAACGTTAGAGACCTCAATACATTATCTGTATTTACCCTTTTTCAATTCGGAAGCATGTAGTTGGTTTTCAGTCCACTTTAGTTTGATATTATACATATTCTTTTGTTCGAAGGATTTCTTTTCTTTTCCACTTTTCCTTTTTCTTATATCCTTTGGAATATTTAGCAACGGAATTTGGCTAAGAACGTCTTTCTCCACACAAGAGCGATGAATTTCAAACTTTTGATGCAAACCCGCCATTCAAAATATGAGCGATGCCAGTGGCAAGGAGGATTATCTTCTTCCTTTTTCTTAACCATCTTAACTGAATTGAGGAAATATTTTTCCGTATTTTCCTCCTTTTCAAATTCTCTCTTCCTCTTTTCTTTTACTGCCTCAGGAGATGATTAAGGAATATCTTTCATTCTGTATTTATAATCAACAGTGCAATTTTAATTTACATCGTCTTTCAAATACACTTGGTCCTTCAAACATTTTAGTCTTTTGGTTTCTTGCTGGGGATATCTTCTGTCGGTTTTTACACAATTGAGGAAATAGTTTTTGATTTTTCCAAATGTTAAACACATTACCATTTAATTTTGCCAAATTTGGCGGAAAGTTAACCGATGCACCGTTTTTTGTAGCAGCTTGATCGGAAAATGTATTTTGTTTATAAGAAGCATTTATCAAAATTATTTTTTTGTTCCTTTCCTTTAAAATCTTCCAGGAAAATAACTGCATCACCTTCTGTAGACATAATGATATTTGAACGGCTTCTATCAGCTAATCTAATAAAATATTTTGAATGATCGAATTATCTAATTTGTTTTATATAGATTGATCTGTAATAAATTAACACGTTACACGAAATTAATTACATAATAATTAAAATTTTGAGGGTCACTTTAAATAAGTATGAATCACTTTTGCCGCTATTTTCTATCTCCTCTGTCAGTGAAAACTTTAACAGGGTGTTTTTCTGCAGTAACTTATATTATGAGAGTTGGTTTTTGCAAATGTTGCTCAGTCTTCTAAGTGAATTGAAAAAACATTTTCTTTTCTACTCTCGAGTTTTTGGTGGCCTGACTTTCTACAATTATAACATCTGATTTCGGAATCCGATTCATTTTTCATGACACTGTCTTCATGTGTATCACTTGTTTGCCGGCATTCTTTCCGACTCTTCACATCTCCTCAGTGACGATATAAAGTCGCTGAACTTCATCCCTTCATTTATTTGGGTTATCACAGTGGACAAAAATTGGAAATATTCTGGTAATCCCTTTAGGATAATTGCGACTAACAAGCATGTCATCTCCTCAGCAGCTTTCAAATTTGTTGCAGCCGTCTCTGCTTTAAATACGCAATCCATTATGCTTTCGTTTGGTGCCATTTTCAAACGTCAGTCCATTGTAGAACGCTATGATTCTGGGATTACTATTTCATAAGAAATGCTCACATAAATTCTTGAGAGCTTTTCATCCATTATTCTTTGTGTCTGATTATTAATGACAAACTTTTATCATCTAAGAACTGGACCTCTACTGTGAAATTTTTCACATTTTTCGTCTGTGTCTCGATCATCGTCGTCGTCCGACACCGACTCAACAACAGATAACTATTTCTTGTAGGTTTAGGTATGATAAAAATGTTACCTACCAAAGTTGAAATTTTTCTTCACTTCAATCAAAATGCTGTTCATTTGTACTGAGCCCATAACCTGTAGAGATATGATGATTGCTGTTTGCAGACACCGTTGAAATGAGTACAACCAATGGGATTGGATAAGACGCAAAAATACACGAGACGCTAGAAATCAGAGGTAGTCTATACATGTTGATTTATTTTTTTGTCACTTGAGAAATTCAAATATATATAAAACAGGGTTACCTACCCTTGGCATTTCGTAAGTTCACAAATGAAAATAACGACAATCGTTAAACAATATCTACAAAATATGACTGAGTGAAACAGTTGATAACTTTAGTTAAACCTAACAATACCATAATCTTAAAAGCACTCCAAAAGCATGTAAGGAAGTTGAATGGATATAGGTGGAAACCACGATGTCTGATTTTACGGTCTGATCCTTTTGATTTAGGAAGTGTTGCCAACTGTATGTCAAGTTTACAAGACAAAAGTAAGGGGCCGTACAAAGCCAACAGTAGACCCGGGCCAGATAGTAATAGAAGGCCCCTACAGTATAATGGGCGTTTAGTTAGGCTACCAACACGAGCACCTGTTGCATTACTGTGTGCACCTAGCGCAGACTCGATCAAAAGGTTAGTGATTCAAACAGCTCGTGGAGAACGGGGGCAGCAGACAATGAATTACATGACATCCGAAAAGTGTGAGTAAGAAAGGAAATAAAAGGAGAGAAGGAGGAATAGACGCATACCTTGGGTGTATAGTCTTCACTGTGTAGCTGTCACTGAGGAGAAAATATCTACTTGTTTGTACATGTACTTGAAAAAAGATTCACCGTTTTGATAATTGAAGAATTCTGTTTATTTCACAATTACATATTTCCCTAAATAATCCTGGTGGCTTTCTAACTTCACTGACCACAGAACAATTTCCCAATTCTATTTAGCATTTGACCTTATTTTCCTCCGCAGTCAAAGTCTCTCTTCCTCTCTTTCTCTTCCACTTGATTCTGTCTCTTTCAAAGCCGTCAAGCTGGGTAAGATACGTCTGTCCCAAAGGGCTTTGATTTTCCAAATGTCTACTCTGTCCAGCTCTCCTAGACCAGCCTGCCAAATTCTTAATTTTAATTGGCCAACAATTCCGTTGAATTGTAATTGACTCCATATTCTCCAGATCTCCAGAAAACATTAAAAAAATAATCAGCTTGACAATCTCGGGGTCTCACTCTTAGTTAGCCAAAGACAGACTGGTTGACCATTCTTTTTGATACGGGCATGATTAATTAAGACCCAATTGATGTATCTATGTGCTATCTCGCACCTACTCCACATA
This sequence comes from Thysanoteuthis rhombus, assembly GCA_963457665.1. Classification (NCBI taxonomy): domain Eukaryota; kingdom Metazoa; phylum Mollusca; class Cephalopoda; order Oegopsida; family Thysanoteuthidae; genus Thysanoteuthis; species Thysanoteuthis major. Next base: position 30,332,586 of record OY735230.1, read on the forward strand.
TATGTTAGCTCTAGTTACGGTCAACCTACATGAATATAGACGTATAATCATAAGTGTGCTAAAAACTTGGTCAATCAGCGATTTCTAGTCAAGTGACAACCCCTATTTCAAACTGCTCAAAAAATACTTTCATAAGCAGTGATAAAAATATATGATTTATTCATTGTCTGTGTATATACATCTATATGTAGTGTATTTTATAAGCAGTACTTACAAATATTTCTTTGTAGAAATTGTAATGGAGATATATTTGTTTGGAAAGAAATTAAGTGATCATCTGACTATAGAAATAACGTTATGTATGTGGTATCTTTGAATAGTAAACATATATATTTTAAATACTGTTTTGATAATGCCTTAGTCAAATATAATAGTTGAATACATGAAAGTGAAATAGAAGAGATGTCAATAAGAAGACGTAGGCATGTTAGTTGCAGAACAAAAATTATACAGTATATTTTAAGGCAATAATAAAAGTGATAGAGCTCGCGTAAAAAGGCATACTGAAAGTAGAGATGGATATTAGGGTGTTAGAATGTGCATATTAAAGAATTAGCCTCGAAGCAAGGATATTTTACATCTATATTATGTGTAGATCGGCAGACACAAGACCGTGCTCGTTGAGAATGTCTACTTTCTTGATTTTATACAGAATGTGCAGACACCGTACCGAGCAGAAACGCACAAACAGATTTCGACCAAAATGAATTTAATTCTTTAGCAAGGTGTAAGAGTCATTTTAAAGCTAGCTGCTTACAACTTTTTTGTCGAAAAAATTGCTCTAGTCTTTTAAAACAGAACAAGATAATTGTGATTAATACTTACTGTCTAAGCCATGTATATTTTCATTAAATAAAATCTGTCAATTCGTACGAGCAATATTTGGCGCTTTTGACTTTAAATCAATTATTCGAAACCTTCAACCAAAACTATCCCCAGAATTGTCAACATAGTTTTCCCCAGTTTTCAAGTTGGTCTGGTTGACTAAGTATGTATCACGTATGCAGACTGCACCAACAAAGCTAGAGGGCTGGACATTTAAACATCCACTCCTTATATATGAAGGTATAATTTTTGACTTGTGAATTTCTTCTACCCAATTTTGCGTATCTGATATCCCTGACACATCCTCGACTTGGCCATCTCATTTCTGTCAATCATCTGTTCTCCTTATACAAGGCACACCTTTGCCCCTTCTTTGTTATCAGGATCCTATTTTCGTATTTTTCTTGTCTTTCTCGACATTAACCAACTCGTATTCTTTTGTGGGACTATTGTAACGAGAAATTGATTTTAATTTTTGTATATCAATAAATTGTTTTTGTTGGTCCTTTTCGTGCTAAGATGCACTCAGTTATCGTGCACTGAGTTATCCATGTGCCCAACAGTTGCATGCTGAGAAGTCAACGATTAGATGTCGGCGCTTATAAGATGTATGCAGAGAAGTTGAGTCACAATCCCAAATGGGTCGTGTTAATTTTTCCAACAATGCAAATATGCAAACATGTGTTCTACCCTTGACTGTACTCAGTACGGGTGCACCTGTCCCGCTCCCGCCGCAGAATATTCAACTTAGTGGTTTTATCACTAGATTTTGTGAGATCTCAACCTTTTTTCGGTAACAGATGAAAGGAAAAGGGGATGATGAGAACGTATATTAGTGCACTGATATAAATGTTTCCTTTATCAGCAACTAAATGTTTTGGTTTATTCATTCAATTTTCCCGGTTGGTTGGCTGCGTAGGTCAAGTGTATTTCTTAGTGTGCCGTCAGTCAAATTTGAGAACTTCTCTTCTAAACTATCATGGACTTTTTCACTATAGTATTCTTTGTCGTACGACAAGTAATTATAAATATTTCGTTTTTGGTGTTGTTCTTGGTTTGTATTTTGATTTCTTGATTTTTCCTCAAGAAGTGATTTCAACTTCCTTCACTTTCGTGTGGCAATTCCTTTACTTGGCCTGATACAACATACTAAGAGAGAGCACCTCGCATCACTATAGCAAGCAGACAGTCCCGCCATTAAGTTCCCTGGCAACCAAAACCTGATTAGCAGACTTGAATTCACCACCTTGGTAACCTTGATCTGACTCCACAAACTGGTGACCTCAATCCGACCTCCATAGCAGAGTGAAAACGAATTTACGATCAGCTCCATGAATTGGTAACTCCAGTGGTCGACTTCATAACATCATCTCCCGCGGCACATTTTCGAGAAGGAGATAAAAACCGATGTAAATGTAATTGGCTTCATTTTTTCCAATCAATTACATAATTGCCGTCTTTAGCAATTACCCAGTCCCATATAAATGCAATTCGCCATTCCCTGCCACGGCCGGATTGCGCGACTTGACTTGTAGTTTGTCTTATAGAGGGGCCCGAGATTGGAACATATTTACATAAATGTTAGAAAACATTCATTTTTTACTTGCATAGTAGAGTAATTAATTTTTTCCATTTGCTATATAACCAAATAATACGACAAATATGTCTGGCATTTCAGTTTTAATTTGTGTGCAGCGGCTATGACTTGAGTTCCAAATACCTTCGTATTTATGTGTCGTATATGTATTACATAAGTACCACACTATCAGTAATTACAGCGTTGAAATAATAACCCTAATTAAAAGGGACATTTGGCCCAAATTGTTTATCTTGTACATCCAGTCATTCATAAAAGGTGGTATAGTACAATTGTAATAAAACAAGTGTTGAATCAGTGGATTAAAATAGATAGGGGCCAGCAGCTAATGCTACTTTTGCTATTACTACATAGTTATACAGTTCCACGCAGAGAAAATTCTGGGGTTCTCATCAAAAGAATGTTGTGAGATACAAAATTGTTACTGCTAAGACATCGGCAGTCATGATGTAAAGGTGAACTCACAGACATAGTAGTTTTAATCTTTGTTGGCTCTCACATAACGTCACAAACTACTGGTGATCGTTTAAAGTCTACTCTCCCATATGAAACCGGTTGCATATATAGCAGCGCTACATCGTGGTCTATCAGTAACGTGCTATGTGGCCAATTTTATTACACTTGTAGCAACATATTTACCCCAGGTAACAATCGCAAGCCAAATCACTCAAAGGCAGCATTTGAAACAACGGTCCGACAGAGCCTCTTGCCCAACATCTCTTGGGCTATCGACTATCCGATGATCTTATTATTTAGAAGCCACATGACCAGAGTCGCCACATCTGCAGCAATGATATTCATTGACCTTTGGATACTCCATCAGACATATTTCTTTGTACATTTTAGAAAAATGTGACACTCGGCTGTAGTCATTTCTTTCATCTCTATTATTGTTGATAACCATTAAACAAGTTTTCACTTGTTGATCAACGCATTTCCATCCACCAACATTTTTGATGATTTTGTTGTAAGTTGCATCTCCATGTTTTAGTGCTGGCACTCGCACCCGTTCCTCAGAATCATTTATTCCTGCAATAACATCCCTACTTGTAGCCTTTTCGGTGTTCAAAGAATCATCTTGACAATTATCTTCTACGATTTTATCCCCAGTGTTCAAATTCTCATCATTTACTCCCTCGGAACCACCAGAGTGTCTTCTGTTGCAATTTTGCTTATTTTAGATTTAGTAAGCTTCTCACTCATATTAAGTCATTTTCGGTGAAAAATACAGCGAGAATCCCTTTAATTTTCAATTTTCTCCTCGTAGCTTTACGGTGTTAAATAATAAACATTTTACTATTGCATATTTGTAAAAGAGGGGTACAGAATACTTGCTACTGAAATTCTAACAGAAAGATACCAAGTTCATTTAAAGGTACTTTTATTTGCTATCAGACCTTCTGACTGCAAAAAACTGTTTCCGAATTTCATAAAGTTCGTTTTCCAAATTCAAGCGTCTACTTTTCTCTCAAGGGTGAAACTTTTTTATGCTCCTTTCACAATGATATATCCATTTCGATAGTGCAACATAAAACATTAAAAACGTAAACATGTGCACCGGTACGCTCACTGGGAGTCAATTTATCACTTCTTTTCTTTCGTTCTTTAAAAAAAAAGAACAATAAACGTTTTACTTTTCCATATTTATCAGATTCTGCTCGTCTAGACGATTAGAAATGCACAACTTTTTTTACGGAAGCAAATAGCAGATTACTACAAAATGGTTCTTTGTTTCGCCTCGTGCGTTTTCAAGTAGATAACTTTTTCGTTTTTGCAAAAAAAAAATAATAATAAATAAACAAAAAATCCCCACATCCTAGGCTCTTTTTTATCAAGACGTCCACAAATTCTTCTCCTTTTTAAAAAAAACACAAAAAAAAACTAAAACAATTGGAATTCGTAACTATGCTCTCTGCAACCAATATTAATCTCTTTTGGCTTTCATGTAACTTCAACTAACAGTGATCGTTTACACCCGGAAACAGAAGGCCCTTATCCCATGTGAAACGTCCAGTTTATATTCTAGACCACTTCCGGTCATCGCCCACTATCAGAGAGTTTAACAAATAGAACCCTGCTTTACCCACTTTCTCTTTTTCAGTTTGTTATAGCGTGACAGAAACCAACAAACAAACAGATCACATTGACATGGGCTTTTATATAAGATGGTTCTCACTTACCAGACAAAAACACGTATGATTGAAACAAATGACAATCCGATACGGGGCGAGAACTGGTGAGTTTGGAGGATGAGATTATTTTCCAGGCCGATCATTTTATATCCTTCTGAGTTTATTTTGCTGTGCAAAGCTTTGCATTATCCTACTGGGGGATGGCATATTTTATATTCACCAAAGCTGCACATTTCTGTTGTAATGCTCCACTGACACGCTAAAGGTTTGCACTGACCATTGATCCAGTAATAAATGATAGACGATACTTGCTCTCTTCCAACAGATGCTTAGTAAGACCTTTTTGTGAATATTCCTTGCATTCAGTTTGATATCATAAGATAACTACTGCTTTTAGTATTTGCATACAATGCCCATTTCTCATCTGTAACAATGTGATGAAGATGGTTTTCATTCTGGAGAGTTGGCAACATTGGTCGAGCATTACGCTCGATTTTTCGATGAAAGTTCAATGGATGGGTAAGACGTAACTGGATGGCACCGGACGGATATATACAACATACTGATGGTTGTCTTATTCGTGGTGTCCCATAAAAATTACACCCTTGTAAAGATGTACTCTACTAATTTAGTAACTTCTTATAGAAAGGCAATGTGAAGATCATGTTAAAAGCAATGTTTCGCTGAAATATCAAAGGGTGTATATATGCAATATGAAAAACATGTTTCCTATTATTTCAATTATTTACTGGCCAGAATTTATGACGTCATCATCTGCAGTAATTTCTCATGTCTATCACAGTTATTTAAAAAAAAACTCTACTGCAAATTATTAAATGATTGTTTCTCAACGATTTTTGTGGTGCCAGGTGTACTCAATAAAATTCTAAAAGTCTACCATGGTTTGACCACCAGAAAGGTATAATTTTCGAGATGGCTGCAAAATCCTTAGAATTCCCTTTACTTGTTTATTATTCACCCTAAACAATTTTTCCCAACATTTTTTTTGTAATATCAAGAGTGCTAAATAACATGTAATACACCTGTTAATGCATTCCTGGTTACCTTATTAGGTAAACGTGTTTTCCTCCAGAAGCAGATGTCGTCAGGTGGTACATAACCTTCATTGGGCTTTTCAACCCTTAACCACAACTTGGCAGGTCGGCAGAATCACTACCCATCAGCTCCTCGCTTCCAATTTCCCTTCTCCCATATTCCCTTGCTTTTGTTTCTTCTGGTCCAGGTGCTGATAATAGCCGCTTCAAACATTTTGTTGGGAAGCCTCAACAGCCAATCACCACAGGGAACGACCATGCTTGCTATCCTTTTTCCGTGCACCACTAGACCAGAGGTTGGTAGGTCTTTCTTTCGCAGGCCTATTCATAACCCTTTTCCCACGGCACGATCAGTTCAGCCAGAATAATCCTTTGACCTTCGGTCTACCACAGTACAATTTTCGGACGAAAGGTTGTGTGCACCATCTCCAGGAACTGAAGTCGCCTACCCACGTCAGGATCTGGTACTTTGCAGCAGATTGGGCTCTGGTCTTCTGGTTGGGTGTCATAGACAGACTGCAGAAGGAAATACAGAAGGGATCCAATCTCCAACGCTCTGCCAATGAGATCTTGCGCTTAGGAGATCCAATTTAGTCCAGGCACCTTGGGACCACTGATCTAGTAGCAACACCTGTCTGCCTAATTACTTTGTCATCCGATTTTTTTAGGCACACCCTGAACCCTTCTGCTATAGAGAAACTGTAGTTGCTCCAAACTGGATACAAAGACCCCTCTGAATAGAAACTGGAAGGGGGAGTAATCTCCACATGTGATTTTTCTCTCAATGCCACAACTGCAGTCATAGATTGTGAATATCCAACCCTAAATTTACCGCCGGGCGTCGATCTTTTCCGGCCATTCTTCAGCTTGCTTCACAGCACTGGCGATTGTGGCTCAATCTGTTTCATTGCGCCACTTTTCGCTTATCTTCTATTGACGGAATTAACTCTCACTGAATCTTGAGGCTGAACTTACAGGTAAATTTGCCCCTCAATACTCCTGGACTTACTGGCCTTAAAGGACATCCTTGCCTAACTGGCCACATTGTCCAGAGTTTCCAGCACCCATCTTGTTAGGGCATGTGGCTGTTGTTATCGTGATATCGTCCATGTATCCCCATAGTGCCGGTAGGGAGATATCTGACTCCAACATGGGACCACGGGTAACACTTTCTGCTATTGATATTAGGAGATTTATAGCCTTAATAGACAGAATGTGGGAGATGATATACCCTTGAATAGGGACATAATAGTGGCTGAGTCATCCCTGTGGGAATAACCTGAAGGCATTTGTAGACAGTTGTTACATCGCTCTTCTTCAGTTTGACAGATCAGTTGGCAAATCATTGAAAGTTTTTCAATCCCACTTTTTGGAATGAATGTGTTGATGCATTGGTTCTGCGTCATGTAAGAGGTCAGCCTTTTGCAAGATCTTGCATTCCATGCTCAAGAGGGAGATTGTTCTAAACTGAACGATTGGGGAGGAATTTTCTTCCTTACGATTGAAGCACACATTAAAGCACACTTTGGCCAATTTCTAGTTTGGGGGAATAGTGCATTTGGCCCAAATCTTTCTTAGTAACTCCCGAAGAAGTTTTGGGCATTTCTTATGTACCTTAAAAGGTATACTAGTTGAGCCTTGGGCAGATGCTTTGGCTTTTCAGATGATGTCCTGAATTACCTGTCATGAATCCTGGTGAAGCCGTATGGGTTTTTAATAAACTGTGCTCTTTATTTCTTCTTTGTTCACGTAGATGTTCTACTTTGAGAGTTTCCATAGTTTATGCTCGAGGTCAAGTCTTCGATGCCTTCTTTTTCGGTTGATTAGCAGGGCTTGAACAGTTCGTTAGACGCTTCGATCTCGCATCTCAGTCGCCGAATCTCCTTTTCTCTCCTGTTCAGTTGCTATAGACGCCTGGGTTGACCTCTCCGTTTCATTTGGGCAAATTGTTCTTTGGCTAGATTGACATTATTGAATTGTCCATCTGCCTATGTACTAAACCAGCTAAAGCAGCTTCAAAGATGTCATCTAGGTCGTCATCGAATGTGATGTCAGGCAATCTGGGCCACTTATTCCTCTCTTTCCTTGCCGACTGGATAGAAACAACCAAAAGGGACCGCCCCTGGTCTTTTCTTTGGCACTAGGCCAATCTAAGTGAAAACAGATCATCAACTCTGTGGGCACGTCCTGGCTGAAGTTCTCTTTTCTCTCACTGGTCATTGAGTCCGTGCGCTACACTTGAGTCAAGGTGGCTCTTCAAATTGCCCTGCCCTGGTGTGTATTTTGAACCTTATGGCATTTTTGCAGTCTTTCCGCAAAGACGTCTTACTGTGAAATCCTTTCCGATCAGTTGCGTATTTCAATTTCCAAGTCCTTTTTTTTATCCTGGTCATTGCCACTCTATTGAATCTCTCATCTCTCCCTCTCAGAAGACATTGGGGGTATTGTTTTTTTTTGTTGTTTTTTTTTTTCAGAAGTAGACGTCGACAGGTTGTAAACAACCTTCATAGAATACTTCTGCTTCTTCTCCCATCCTACGAGCTGCTTGCTTTTGTCTCTTTCCAGGTCTAGACCTAGTGCTAATAACAACTGCCACTCTGATATCAAAAGTCTCTCTCAGATATCTGACTACTCGAAAGGTATCATTTCCAAGATGGCGTACAAAATGGTGGCTAAATCCTTCAAATGTCACTTGTTCATTATTCATCCAAACAAACCTAAACAAGTTTACCCAATGGTTTTCCTAGTATATGATGTGTTCAATATCATATCAAAAGTCTATCATGCTAGCCATTTTTCCATTGGATATTTGTAGTATCAGGTTTGCTTAAAAGCATTTCAAAAGAGTACCACAGTCTAACCACTGGAAAGGTATAATTTACCAGATGACTGTTGTATCTTTCAAATGGACATTACTCGTCAATAATTCCAGGCAAAATTGGATTAAAATCGGAGGATGTTTGTCAGAGTCTTGAAATTTACTTTACAAATTTGCTTGAGCCAAACTAAGCTTATCTTTGGGTTGTAAAGTGCGTTAAAAGTTGACTACAAACTGTTCAAGTACTTCTTTGATCCAATTTTCAACATCTTCATTTTCTTCAAGAACTTGGAATGCCTTTATAACATTATGAGTCCATGAATGCTCTCCAGCATTACTGGTTAGCCTATCCAGAAAACTTGCTGGTTTGGTTACAGCAAGTAAATGCATGGAAACCCAATTTTGCAGCACTCTTGTCTGAACCTGATGATTTATATGTCGCCCCATAATCAATTGCTTGCTTCGCGTTTCCAATGCCAGTTACAAAAGATATTTGAGTAGACATGGGCATCTACCGAAGGTAACGAGGCATTTACCCCTCGTTAGATCAGGCCTTCTCACCTAGGTGACGCAGGTGGAATGTTAGAACCTTTTGTCAAAAAAGTATAATTGCACTGAACGATTCATTTTTTGTAATCCTTACTTAATGTACCAATATAAAAATATATTATTAGACTTCACTGGTAACAAGATTGCCGCTTAGTGCATAAATACCTAAAATTTGGGCCTGATTCGTTTTTGATTGAGAGATATTTGATATTCTATTCTCCTGTATGTCTACACGATATCTCCAAAAGTTCTCACAGAATTTCAATGGAATTATGTGGAAGGTTGGGCCACATGTTAGGAAAGCAGTGATTAAATTTTAGGTTGGGTCTAGAAATTTGTTTTTGATTATTATTTTTGCGTTTTTTCCCATATACTTCTGTACGCGCTCCGTTTTCATGCGAATTTCGCACAACGAGGTGAGGAAAATGCGATTGAATTTTGGGTTGGATCAAAGAATTCGTTACTGATTGAGAGATATTTTTCTGTTTTGATATTTTATACATTTCTCTATTCACTATACGAGATCTTCGAAAGTTCATGATGAATGTCACTGAGGTTCTGGAAGGGTGAACCACGGAATAAGGGAGAAGCGATTCAAGTTTGGGGTTGCACCAGGTATTTGTGTTTGAGTGAGATTCATTTTTCTTTTTTTTTCATACGTTTCTGTATCAGCTCCTGTCTGTCACCACGATATTCCCAAAAGTTCTCAGTGAATTTCGATGAAATTTTGTGGAAGAGTAAGGCACGTATTAAAAAATGTTAATTGTGAGACGGGCCCAGGAATTCGTTTTTGATTGAGAGATGTTTTTCTGTATTTGTTCTTGTCTGTCCACGTGATATCTCCGAGAGATTTCAATGAATTTCAATGAAAGTTTTTGGAAAGATAAGTCTAATTGAAAAAAAGTGATTATGTTTTGTGCCGAATCCAGGAATTCATTTTTGATTGAGTGATATTTTTGCAGTTTTATTTTTCATACGTTCCTGTCTGTCCATACAATATCCCCGAAAGTTATCGATGAATTTCAATTAAATTCTGTGGAGGTGATTAAGCTTGACGTTGGAGCCAGCTATTCGTTTATGATATATATATATATATATATATATATATATATATATATATATATATATATATATATATATATATATATATTAATTTCGTTTTTTCTCCTTACATTTCTGCATTCACTCATGTTTGTGAACCCAACATCTCCGAACTTTCTCAATGAATTGCAATGATATTGTGTAGAAAGGTGGACCACGGTGTAAAGAAGCGGTGAATGTGATTTTAAGGTGGATCCAAGAATTAGTCCGTGTAGTGTGTACTGCTTTATGAAACCACTGATAACTCATGAAATATGTTTATAATAAAACTTTTATACGCCATCTTTTCCAATGGTTAGGCTTACCTCATACCTCAAAAGAACGTTGAGAAACTTTTAGTTGTGATTTGTTTTTGGAGGGTAGAATGCTTTTTTTTACATAAATGCAGCCAACTAATTTTTGCAATCAGCTTGGACGTCATATTGAAAATTATACCCTCCCGATGGTCCAATGGTCAAACTGTGGTAGACTTTTTGTATGTTATTGAGCACGCCTGGCACAAAAAGGTTGAAAAACTTTTAATTAGCAATTTGGGGTGGACAGGTGAGGTTTTCCACAAATGCACACAACTAAGTGACAAATACGAGAATTTACTGGTCATAAATTCTGGTCAGTTGAAAAATGGTGACATACTTTTTTATATCTCTACATGTACTTTGATATTTCAGCGAGATATTGTTTATGAGATGATCTACCTGGCAGAGGAAAAGTTTGGACTATGGGCTTTCGTGAGTTTTAAAAACATTATGCTGCAATTTGCCGAGAATACGGATGGGGGTCTTATCTGGAGTTCCTAACAAATTCTAAGGATATATTGTACCATAGAAACTTTAGATAGGCTTAAAAGTTTCAATACTTGCAGCGTATCTACGAGTTCTCGAGGCCATTCCAAACGCTCCAATAATAATCACCTTCCCTTGAGAAGAAGTTTTTTGGCAATTTTATAAATTGATGGACAGTGTATGGATGAGTTGTGATTGGATTATAATGGAAGATGAGAGAGATAAGTGTGTTTTGAGGTGATGACCTCGATTTCTTTTTATATAAATTTCTTGTTCAGTGATTACTAAGTATGAGCTAACTTGTTATAGATTCCTAATCATTTCACCCTTTCTATTCAATTATTTTTTTCATTTTCATGCACACACTATCAAAGGCTTGAGTATTGTATTGTTCTTATTTTACAATGTGTTTTTGTTCTTTTATAAAAAAAAATGAGCAAATTATCATAAAGATACAAGGAGTGTACACAACAATATATTGTTGTAGACAGATACATCAATCTAGAAGCGAAGATCTCGAAAGTCTAGTATATCGGTTTCTGGCACATTTTCTGAGTTATAACTTTTGCGGAGACATTGAAATTCATTGAGAACTCAAAGAGATATCTCATACAAATACAGGAAAAAACAGAAAGGTATGTATTTTGCATTTCTTTCCATATATTTCCCTTTCTGCCAATACGATATTTCCAAAATTTCAATGGAGTTTTGTGAAAGAGTAAGGCGTCGGGGAAGAGAGAAGTGATTACTTTTGGGGGTGGATCCATGAATTCGTTTTTGATTGAGAGGATTTTTCCGTTTTTAATATTTTATACATTTCCGTATTCGCTCCTGACTGTCCACATTGTATCTCCGAAAAGCGAATTCATGGAAGGAAGAATTGTAAAATATAGGGGGCGATTCTAGGAATTTGTTCATGATTGGGAGATATTTTGCGTTCTTTTAATAATACATTCCTCTATTTGCCCCTGTTGGTCTTATGAATTTTTGTAAGGCGCCGGATAAGGGAGAAGGTACTGAACTCTTGAGCGGATCTAAGAATTCGATTCTGGTTGAGATATATTTTCCGTATCTTATGCATTTCTGTATTCATTCAGGATTGTCAATACGATATCTCCGAAAGTTCTCAATGAATTTTAATCGAATTTTGTAGAACACTGCACCACCTTATGAAGAAGAATTGATCAAATTTGCTCTTGATTGGAAGATATTTTTCCGTTTTTCCACAAATACATTTCAGCATTCGCCCCTGCCTGTCCATACAATATCTTTTAAAGTTCTGAATAAATTTTAATCAAAATTTGTAGAATGGTAACATATTGGGTACGGAAGAATTCACGGATATTGAAGTTGATCTAGAAATTCGTTTTAGATTGAGAGATATCTTTTCGTTTTAATGTTTTATACATTTCTGTATTGGCTCCGTCTGGTTTGCCAGTCATTAGACAATGGTAAACTGAGTTGTCACTTGACCTTGATAGAATTACAAATCGATGGCATTTTGTTTTAGCATACATAGGTATACGTGTGTGTGTATGTTTGCATATGTGTTTACTCATCCACGTGTAAGAAGGATTGTGTACTTTCATGCTCATAGATACGGTAATTAGCATTGACGACCAACAATTTCGAGAAAGGAGAGACACGGGATCTGTCTTTTGTATAGTTTCAAGTGGAACTCATGCGGTAATGAAGAGATAAGTTTCGTATGTCTTCCGGGGTTCTTGGGCAGAAAAATTTGGTCACATGCCTGAATTTGGCCAATTGAAATTTTGGGTGTGGCTGGTCGATTTGAAAGTGATGGGATCTCGTATACGTGAAAAGGTCCAGATTCGACTGACACTTCTCCAAACCCCTTCCTTCATCTTCATCTCCATCATTCTCAACTGTAAATATCTCACCATTGCTTATCGGGCGGAGAAAACCTAAGCCCTTGGAGCAAAAAGAGTACAGAAATTGACGGATGATCGGATTAGCATGAAAATTGTCAAGCCAATGGTTAATGATTGAGACAAGTGACGGCCAAAACCTCCTTGACCCCCTCTGTATCACATCCAGATTGAGCATTTGTCTCGCATTTTGCATTTTGTGTATCTCCTTTGAACTGATTTGTATATATATATATATATATATATATATATATATATATATATATATATATATATTACTTTTCTTTGAATTTTGATATCTCCTCATTCATTGTGCAACCACTCTTTGTGATTTTGCGAAGTGAAGTGTTCATTTATGGATAAGTAAACTCAGCAGTTGGAAAAGGGAATTCGAGGAGTCCAGTCGCCTCTTCGGGCAGCTTCCGTCCGGGGCGTACCGGCTTGGTCGTCAGTCAAAGATATTTTGGCTGAAATTAATGAGAGAAAGAAAGAGAGTTGGACGATATAGACACACGACATAGATACATTCTTAGAGGTCGCTGACTAGCATTTACGGGACCAGTATATCAAATGAACAGAATTCTTCATTTACCCGAAACGATGGCTTTGATGAATTTATCTATAAGGGTCCGTGCATGCGATATGACCTTTCTTTCACACAACAACAGTTTTGATTACAGCCCCTCCCTCTGATAATTGTACGGAAGGAGATAACTTATGAAAAGTTATGCATCGTTCTTTACCTGGATTTCTCCGAAGTTCCTCTCGACTTGTTCGGACTTTTGGTTCCTTGGTTTTCCAACTAAACCAGTTTCGGATTTCAAGTTTCCCCTTGTTTGTTTCTGTGTTCTATGGAAGCTGCCCGAATCACAACGAACTCTTGTCAATCGATCTTGCTCCTATGTGCACATTGTACGCAATCGGTGCATCATGTTGGTTCCTTAATTGAAAACAGCCGATAACGTTACACACATTGATAGGAAGAATTGAATAAAGTTTGGGGCGAATCCTGGCATTTGTTCTTGATTGGGAGATATTTTTGCGTTAAAAAAAATACATTTCTGTATTTGACCCTGTCTGTCCATACAATATCTTCCAAAGTTCTGAATACATTTTTATGGGATGGGTAAAGTACTGTCAAAAGAAGAAGTCACTGAATTGGACCGATTCTAGGAATTCCTTTTTGATTAAGAGACATTTTTCCATTTTGATAATTTATTAATTTCTGTATTCGCTCCTGTCAGTCTACACAATATCTCCCCAAATTCCCCATGGATTTCGATAAAGTTTAGAGGAACGGTAACGCACATATCAAGTAAGATTGGATTGATTTGCAGAGGGGGTGCGAATCTAGAAATTTTTTTTTTGATTGAGATATTTTTACGTTTTTCTCCCTTTCACTTTTGACTGTCCACACAATATCTGCGAAGTTCCCAATGAATTTCAATGAAATTTCGTGGAAGATTGGGGCATGTAAGATGTGATCAAATTTGGGGGCAAATATTTTTCCGTTCTTTCCTTCCTACATTTCTGAATTCGTCCCTGTCAGTCGAACACAATATCTCCGGAATTTCTCAATGAATGTCAACAAAATTTTATGAAATTTGGACTGCGAGATAAATGAGAAGTGATCAAATTTGAAGGTCAATCAAGGCATTTGCTTTCGGTTGGAAGATATTTTTGCATCATTTTTCGTTTATTTCTGCATTGTCTACACGATGTCTCCTGAAGTTCCCAACCAATTTCAATGGAATTTTGTAAAAGAGTGGGCAATAGACCATGGGAGAAGTGATTAAATGTTGGGCTCGACCCATTCACAACGACCCTGTCATAACTGAAATGTACATTCACAATCGTCCATTTTAAATTTTGGAATGGCCGCCCTTGAATCTCGTACTGGTGCAATTGTTTTCCAAATTTATAATTTTTTTTTAGATATGATTTAACCAGATTGCCAAGATTCTATACAAAAATGTTAACTTGCACATCCCGATAGACATATTTTTCAAATTTATCGGTTTGGCCATACTTGACTCCGTATTGTCATTTTAACATGAAATATCAGTGAAGAGTCGTTCAATATTGAATATTGATTGTACACTACTCATCTTCCATATTGGTGAAGTTAGAATACTCCAGTGGAAATATCTACATCACTATCAACTATTTTGCTTTTTTACTAGAAATACTAATTTACTACGATTTTGAATGTACTGTAAAAAATTTTCCTTAAACATTCGAGTCATGTTTTTTCCTATTATTCTACAAGGTGCAACTTGTGCAAAAATCAGTAATTATTTATTTACTTCCGGGTTCAATGTACAGTTTTTTTCTGTTTAAAGTAGCAACGGGGTATTATATTTACCTTTCATAAAATACTAAAACTATTAACTTAAATCCATGCTCCCATTAGGAGCAGTTATGTGAAACATTGCATCACCCAAAATCACCATTTCCTTCCTCCAGTTGTAACATGATATATAGAAATGCAATTGTTAGCAGTTTTCCAGAGAGAAGTAAACATTATTTACCGAACAAAGTTCGATATATGCGGCGAACACGTGAATGATAAGGAACTTGGCATTACACTTGCAATGTAAATGGAATATATCAGTTTCTGCTTTTGTCCTTAAAGAGACGGGAATTTCATGAGGAAGCAATGGCTTAGCTAGTTGCTGATCAAGATGATCAATGCATATAGACCAACTGCTGACCATGTCTTTCATTTGGGAACTCGTGTCGGCCCAGTAAACACATTTTTAGCTCTTGCTAGGCATTACACGGTGGGTATTCTACCGGTATGTGTGCATTGTAAAATCTCTTCACACAGAGAGTAGGGTACGATTATTTTTGCAGCTTCGAATCCGAGTCCTTGTACGACTGAGATTTCATGGTTTAAGAGAAGAACGAATTTTTTGTGAGGCAAATTATTTTGTATGCTCTTTGAATAATTGTAGAGTTGGGTCGCATGCAGTAGCTTCTGTGTTTGTGTTGAGTTTGTTGTCACTCATAGGAAAATTATTTTATAATCGAATACATGTAAGTTTTCATACCTACATCAGAGTTATCATCCTTGAGATAAGCACTAGATAATGAGTCGACAACAATTGCATCACGGCCTGGTATATAATTCAGTTCGAAATCTTAACGTTGTGAAGCTAGCAAGAATCTTTCTACTCTAGGGGGAGATTTGTGAATCGGTTTCTTAAAAAATTGTTTTCATGGTTTATGATTATTTTCGATCGTGAAGTGAGTCCCATAGATGAATTCATGATTTTTTCATAACCAAATCGTATGGTGAGGGCTTCCCTTTCTAATTGACAACGAGTAGTTGCACATGAATAAAATGTAGCCATTTGCCGTTACAGTTTTGTTCAAGGATAGCACCGATTCCTTGTATGCTTGAGTCGGTTGTTACATTCGTAGGAATATTTGAGTCGTAAAATCAGGATAATAGAGTTTTGATTCGATTTGAGGTTTATCAAATGATCAGACGATGTCATTCTGAGGGAATAGGCGTAGGAGTGTCGTTACCTCGAAGGAGTTTTGAAGAAATTTTCAGAGATAATTAGTCAAGTTGAAAAATCTTTGCAAGTCTTGTTAGAATTCGGGTTCTGGCATGTTGATGATAGCTTGAATTTTGAATGGACCAGGTATTTGATTTGGAATTGAGCAAAAATACATTCTAGTTTATTCAATTTTTGACCGTGTTTATGTAATATGATAAAAGTAAGTTTCAATCTCTGCAAGTGCTCTTCAAGAGTTCCGGCCAAATCATGTCATTTTGGGAGCTTGTTGTCCCTTAGATTACTTTGTGCTACTTCGCTTGGGCTATATATTCCTTAGGATAACCTGGTGAAACGATATTTTCTAAAGTCATCAGGCGAGAACCTTCTACGTCGACTGGGATTTGACAAAATCCGTTAGAGGCATCCAGTTTGAAGAAATACTTTGGGTCATGCATTTCAGAAAATATTTCTTCTACTGAGGAAAGCTTATAGTGTTCACAATTTATTGCCTCGTTCAAATCAATTGCAGTGGTCTAGGCATACTATTAGTTTACCGTTTAATTTTTTAATAGTAATGATAGTGGGTTCCCTTTCAGTAACAATTGTTCCTATTTTTTGCATCTCTTTCAAATTCATTTTTCAATTTGCTTTTCAGAGCTAGAAGAATTACTTTTTGTTTTATAGTGATGTGGTCAGTAAAGTGCAAATTTCATCGAAACAATCATCATACTTATGTAAGAGATCTAGTAAATTTGAGTGATCAATTTGAAAAATTATTTGAATTAAATTCAGTTTTTTGCGTGTGCTGAGATTTTGCATCTCTTACAACGAAGAGTACAAAAGTTTCACAATATTTGTGAGCTAGAGTAGCTGTATACTTTCTTAATACAGGGATTTTAGCGTCATACCAACAACTTCACTGAAGTATCCTTAGTTTGGTTGGGGGAGGCAAATTATTTGAATTATAACTTGGAATAAATGCCTTTTTTGGTTGCATTCACTACTAATTTTATGATATTCTAGACACTTATTTTTTGAGTGACTGCCACCACAAAATTTACTGGAGGGAATGTAGTTTTGAGTTTTAGTGGAGTTTCTGGATTTGCAGTTTTTAAAATCTGTTTGTGCCTGACTGCATCAATGATTTATGGCAGTTTTGTCGGAATTCTGAACTTCTACTGAGGCAGCTTAAATTTAAGAAAAAAGTCAAATTCTATCCGCGTAAGTGATGACACCAGCATATGAAAAGTATAAGCAAAATAAGCAGAAACCTTTGTATGAATGCTCACATGAATTTCTGGTATGTGTGTGTGATATTGTAATTGTAGGTATGCACACATAGAAATAAGGAATTTAAGAAAATGCCCATGATTTGGACATGTAAATGGATACAGGCACTCACAAAACAAATAGATATGTAAAAATCAAAGACCGTATTCCATTCAATATCAGATTCTGTTGCTTGTAGATACTACTGTAGTTCTATTTTACATTTGCATCATGCACTGACAAGATCTTCTTGATAAAATTCATAGATTTCAGAGGTGATAAAAACCTTGTTATACTTGACTGACACCATTTCATGTGTTGATGTACAGTGTGTAGATGAGTTGTGATTGGATCATACTGGAAGATAAAATCAGACAGGAAAGATAAGCATGGGTACAGTTAAGAGACATGAGTAATACTGCATTGTGGTTGGGTTAGTGACATCAGAGTAAAGGGACGTAGTTGTCTCTTAGCATTGGTATGATTATTGGTATTAGTAGCAGCTTTAATGTTTTGTAGAAGTATCAATATGATTACATGATAGGCAAGGCTTTATTCAGTTTTTTATTTGTTCTCTTTTAGTTTATGATTACCCAAAACTGTTACACCCACTGCTCGACAGACATTCTTGCTTTTGTTTTACAGTATAACAAAAAGTAGTCCTCTTATCAAAAATATTATTCAAAATAAAAAAAAAATCAGAAAGAATCTCACTTTCCACTCTCCAAGACAGATTCTAATTCATGTGCTTATACTATTTGTCTGCATTGTCAAGTATAAATTTTTTGCACAATGCTCATTGTCCTTAGTATTTTTTTAATAATTATTTTGTTTTCAACTGTTGCTGTCTAGTAGCGTGGGATAGGTATGGAGGATCTGTTTCTGAAGTCATAGAATAAAATGAAATAAACTTCTACCCCAAATCCCTTAGGATATGGCAGGTTTCAGTAGTTATCATTAGTTGGGTCTGTTGCATTTTCACCCTCTGTTTTACTTGGAACTCCACTGGCATCAATTCTGAGTACTTTTCAAATCTTTCACTATCTTGAGTACTCCTGGTACAACTACTAACATTACTTTTGTTTCATAACTTGATCTTGGGGGGTTTCCTACTTTTCTACTATTATTGTTGTTGTTACAGCTGCAATAGAACATCTCTTCACCAAATAGGTATAGTCAAGTTGCTCCTTCTTATCAGGAGCCCTATAGAAGTGTAGAAATAGCATGATGTCAGCTCAAGCATAAGTCTTCAGTTTCAATTACTTACAGTTTCCTACTTTTCAGAGCAGGCATAACTATACACTGTCTTCTTATTTTCCGAAGTATACAGGTGTTGATTTAAAAAAAACTCCTCTACATGGTCAGAATGGAATGAAAGCATATTATCTTTTAAATATCTTTTATAAAAAAAAATGGTGATAAATAAAGGTAAGCTTAAAATACATTATACCTCAAGTAACCAGACCAGATAATTTCTTGGGTACAGGGGCCACTCCAATACCATCTGTAAAGAATTTGAGAAAATGCCATTTTGGAAATGTAAATGGATATAGACACTCACAAAGCAAATAAATGTGTAAAAATGAAAACAAAAGATCTTCATGCTTTTTGTATCATTGTTGAAGATGTTGCTGTGACTAATCAAAATATTTGTTTAATTAAAAAATTTATAATTAAATGTTAAATCAAGAAAACAAACAATAACATCTTAAGCAATCCTTGGAAATATGCAACTCTTGAACACCAGTCTTGAATTAGCCTAAAGTGGCTAGTTTACATTTCCAGGTTACTGTATAGCTTTCAAAGGCTCAAAAAAGTATAATTATACAATATATTGGTAAGATATTAACAAAGTAATGAAAATAAAAGTCATTAATTTGTTTTTTAACTTCATTTTTAATTTTTAAAAATTCTCTTCCAATCCTTCAGACATTATATAAAATTGGATGTATGGTAACAGATTGAAAAATGAAACCTTCAAGTTTTTATTTTCATTATTTTCGTAACAACTTATCAATATGTCGTATAATTATACTATATCTATATACAATATACATTAAATTTGTGAATGGATTTTAAAAAATTTATTTCATTTCAGTCAATTATTTCCAAATATCTGTTCATGCAATTTACATAAGCTTTTCATGCAGTTTACGTAAGCTTTTCAATAGGTTTTATGTTTTACACAGAATTATGATACTATATGTGAATTTTTCTTGGTGGGATCATTCATCAGTTGTTTACTATGTGACTTTTTTGGGGACTTGAAAATGAAACAATCATATTAACATAGCTCCCCAGCAGTGTTGATCAAACACCACCTTCCTTTGAGGTTCGATTTTATTTCTTCTTCTTCTTCTTCTTCTTCTTCTTCATCATCATCATCATAACAACAACGATGACGATGACGACGACTACGACGACGACGACAACGACGACGACGACGTCCGTCATTGGACAGAGACCTTCCCCGGAATTTGCCAAACTTCTCTATTGTGGGTGTTTCAGAGCCAGTACTTTCTGAATTTGTCTAGTTTGTCTCACCATCTAGTACTGTGCTAGCCTTGGTTGCAAATGTGGTCTTTGCGGATCCATGTTGTGAGTTGTGATGTCAATCAGTTGTCTACCACTCTTGCTAGATGGCCAGCCCATTGCCA
Source organism: Thysanoteuthis rhombus (assembly GCA_963457665.1). Classification (NCBI taxonomy): domain Eukaryota; kingdom Metazoa; phylum Mollusca; class Cephalopoda; order Oegopsida; family Thysanoteuthidae; genus Thysanoteuthis; species Thysanoteuthis major. The sequence goes on from OY735230.1 coordinate 30,352,769, forward strand.
TTTGAGATTTTTAATGGATTCTACGATGTCCGTGACTCCTGTTTTCTTCTGGATATATTGGGCCATCTTGTGGTCTCTCCATGTGAGGTTGAGTATGGGTTTTTTGTGCGTGTTGCATGGTTCTCAGTTTGCGGGTCTGTTTCTTGGTTAGGTTCCATGTTTCGGCTCCATAAGAGACAATTGGGAGGATGCATCGGTCGTACACCCTTCTTTTTAGGATCAATGGGATCTTCTTGTTTTTGAAAGTTGAGCTTGCTCTGCCAAAGGCTTCCTATCCTAGAGTGATTCCTGGCTTGATTTCCTCCTCTTTTGAGGGTCTCATGGAGATTCATTGTCCAAGGTAGATGTAATGATCTACTTTGTCCAATTTGGTGCCTTCGATTTTGATCTTCGTGATCTTATTTCCAACGTAATTGTTGCACATGATCTTTGTCTTGCTGAAATTCATGTGTAGGCCGACTTTTTTGTTTTACTTGTTTTAGTTCATCTAACAGTTGGAGGTAATGTAGATTTTCTTTGAAAAAGGCAGTTATCTGCAAATCTGAGGTTGCTCTGATATTTACCGTCTATTTTGATTCCTTTATTCTCCCAGTCCAAGTTTTGGAATAACATCTTGAAGCAGGTCATGAAGAGTTAGGATGAGCTGGTATCTCCTTGCCTTATTCTTTTTTGGAGCTGGATGGGTTCAGAGTCCTTATGTAGACTGAGAAAGGAGTTGCTGTGATTGTATATATGTTGCAGCACTCTAATGTATACAGGGTCTACACCATATAGATTGTTGGCCTTCACGACTATTGGGATTTCCAATGGGTTGAACATCTCTTTGAAGTTGATAAATGCCACAGTGAGCGGCAGCTTGTATTCTGCTGCTTTTTCTTTCAGCTGATTTATTGAATGCAAGTGGTCTATGGTTGAGTAGCTTCTAAAGCCAGCTTGTTACCGTGGTAAAGGGCTGTCTCGTAATACATGTATTTTGTTATTTTATTTAGGATATTATCATTATGTATTGTATATGGATGTTATTTTACACTACGTATCATTTAATTTTTTGAAACAAAGGGCTTACTTATATAGATCACCAAAAACGTATTTGATGATGAGATAGCAGTCAGTATAACAAAGAATGTGACTCATTGTTTGTGTGAGACTGCATGCAAACATGATGACATCTTCAAGAATACTAGTTAATCAGGAAAAATTCTTTGAGTCGATTGTCTACCAATATATTCAACTGAAGAATTAGACAAAATATCTTAAGATCTCTAATCTAAGACTGAATTATCCCTATCTTACACTTCCATCAATATCTTAAAATTCTTCTAACTAAATTAGATTTTTATATATAATTAAGACAAAAGAAATAACATTTTAGTCATTAGTAACACCATATGGACTCTCCCATCAATATACTTCAGACATTTGTTATTTATGATCATGATCTTTCTCCCTCCCACTCAAATACCTATCGGTCAGAAAGATGGACCCAAGCCAAATGTTTTTCCCCATTTCTAGTTTTAGCCAATTTAATGATCTTTCTCGCTGTCAAGGCACAAATCCATCTCTTTTGGTTTCCTAACTCCCTCAAACATACTAAAAGGTGTTGTGAAAAGTCACATTATCCAATTTTTTAAAATTTGATTTATACCTCTCATTTTTTCTACGCTCTTGTTAACATATTCTTTAATCTTTGTCAATATTTAATTATGGTCAACATGATAGGTTTGAAAAGGATCAGGATGTCTGGTCATGGCTTCATGAAATTGTCTAAAAATCTTACTAAGTTTACCACCTTGATTGACCGATCTTATACCTTGAGAAACAAATCTCAGTATGAAGTTGATAAATCAAGATGTGGTACATGTGATCCTTATTTATTCTGATAGTATAGTTCCATAAGATATTCAAGATGGAATACTATTTGTTCTCAAAAGCATACATTATGGAATGGAAATGAATCTTGTTTATCAAAAATATTATGGATGAACACTCTTTTCAATTTCAATATCCAAATCTTGGAATGTTGCATTCATTCCTTATGTTCACCATGCTCAAGCTCAAAATCTTTTCAATAACTAGATCAAGGAGATTTTCCAAAAAAAATGATATAAATATTTATTCATGTCTATGTAGATACAAATTTGCCCAGAACAGTGTGGGATCAATCCCTATATATATATATATATATATATATATATGTATATATATATATATATATATATATATATATATATATATATATATATATATATATATATACACAAAGAATGGTATCTTCAGATTGAAAATAGTGTTATTTGTGAATGTTAATATCTCATTGAAACATTGTATATTTTTACTTTTTACAGCCTTTGTAAGAGTTTTTAGAGTGTATAACGTTACCAGACGATATAATATCCAATTACATCCATATTTTGAAAAATCAAGCTGCTTTTAGCCATTCAAAATAACTGATTCAAATGGTCGCTCAAGAATTGCCAAATCCTAGTTCAAGTTAACTCATAAGGCAAATAAATATAGACCTTCCAAGTCTCACCCATTCTTCGTGCATTTTGATACATCCTCATGCTCACATGCATGAAAAGAAAATTATCACGCATTTTATGAAAAGTGTTAGATTTATTTGATTCGTTTAGATTTCTGATAAAAATCTTTTGTCAAATGAAACATTTTAAATAGACTTCAAGACAACATTTAATTTCAGTAGCTGATGTGTCTTGAACTGCAATTTTAGCCAATTCGGATACATAATTTTCAAAATTTTCAGGGGGAGTCCGCAGACATAATCAACATTAAATTAAAATTGTTGAATTATCTCTTCCTAGTGACCCACCTCTGTATTTTATGCATCTTTAAATTTTATTTATTCATAAAAATTCTAATCCGATCAGTGAACTTGACGGACATCAAATATTGGATTGTGGTTCTCATGATCTTATAGATTCAAAAAACAAAACAAACAAACCTAAAAACCCGTTCTTAATGGGCACACCGCACCGGTGTTCGACGTTCTGTCGTGGGTTAGGGTTTTTGGTATAATTGTTATTTTTGTTTTTTTGTGCTCTAAGGTCTTGAACAATATGGTAATTCAATAATTTCAATTTAAAGTAGGATATATCCGCTGCGGGGGGTAAAGTAGGATTTAAAAAGCATATATATTTATAAAATGAAACCCTGTTGTTTTTTTCTCAGCCGCATGGTTTGCCCTCTCTCTCTTCCAGACGGGCACGACATGATTTGGTCTGACAATGACATTATTGATTCTGCTTTGACGTCGGTTACAAAAACAAGAAAGAAAGAAAGCTTGGCTTTCGAAAACATATATTAAAAAAAAAGTAAAGCTAAAACAAGATGAAAAAGAAATAAAGCACTTGCAGGTGCTGTTTGATTACTACAACTACGGTCGCTATTACCACTACTACTACTACTACTACTACTACTACTACTACTACAAAACGACAGTGAGTGAGAGAAAGCAAGAGACAGAAATAGAGAGAAAATAATAAAGAGGAGATTTCCCCGCTTTTTACTTGACTCATGTCTCTTAAATCTAGTTTATCTGCCTACAACACATTACGGTAGTGACGTTATGCTGCCAAACCCTTCAAGATCCACTTTCAAAGTCCTTACGATCGACACACGATACATTTTTACACCCAACTCTCCATTACGCATATAATATTTGCACAACAGAAGTTTTAATTTCTAATTTTTTAAAATACCAATAATCATTCATTCGCTACTCATATTTCTCATTGCCTTTTCTTCTTTCTTTCACTCTACTACACCAAAAACAATTGCACCTATAATGGGTATTGGCGGCATCCAGTAATTGAGGCGTTGGATTTAACTCGACAGACCATGTGAAAGACAGAATCTTCCTTTCTTTTCAATTTTTTTTCTGTAGATTTTATTCTTATTTTTTGAGAAATATCCCAGTGATCGTGTGTCCGTGGAGGAAATATTTACCCTGGACATTAAAAAAAATCATGGTTTCGGTATTGGAACAGCCAGAATTGGCCAAAGAAGGTAAAGTCTTTGTTTAAAATAAATAAATTGAAATCTTTTAATCTTTTCAAAATTCCAGGTTCCACCTTTTTTGTACATTTCGGTTGAATTTTAAAAAATTTTAGCTCATCTTTTTTTTCTATTTTTTTCTTCTCTTTCCTTCTCTCTTTCAAATAAATGAAACATACTTGAAAAGCTTCCCCACAAGATATTTTCATCCTGTAACTTTTCTGTCGAATTGTCTGGCACTTTCACTTCGAAGTGTGCATGTTACTGTTTTTGTTTACATACTAACCATATGATTTTTTTTTGGTTTCACTGCAATTTTAAAAGTAAATATATTGTGTAAACAACACTAAACCAAATCAAAGATTATTGCTACACAATGTGTTTGTGTGTGTGTATAATTTTGGTGCCTTTACGGTTATCAGTTACACTTGAATTGAATGCATATATGGGTGTGTTGTTTATAATCAACCATTATACACACTTGTGATTTTGACCAAATCCATGAAACATACACACACAGCACAATTACAAAGAGTGGACACTTTTCTTGTTATTGGTTACTCATTTTTTAAACAGTTTTCTTGAATTCATATTTCAAATTTTCATGATGAGAAGGTTTTACCATCTTTCATAATATCCTTCGTTCACATTCATTTCTTACTTCTACATCATGATAATTGCAACCTAATCACATCTTCAGGACTTTTTTGTTGAGTCACTTTTATAACTTACTATAAACTTATGATTCATTTCTCTTCCCAAATGTAATTGCCCTTTGTTTATACTTTTGAAACAGATTTTAAAAAAACTTTTGGTTTTTTAAATTTCTATTTGAATGCAAAAAGGATAACAACTTTTTTCAGGTACAAGACCTCAGGATGGCGTTAGAGACATGATCATTATTAGCAACATTGATGAAAATGGAGTGAATACTAATCTTGAGACGAGATATAATAAAGATATCATATACGTATCCTTGAAAGAAAATCTACACGCTTGTCTTATTTTATTTTATCTCTGTGTTAATGTTCCATGCCTTCCAACATAACCGAATTCATTCATTCATTGTTTTTTCTTGACCTGACCTGACACTAGAGGAAAGGAAAACCGGTATTGGAAAGAAAAGGAGAAACCTCTTCATCTTTTTTTCATAACTTTTCCTTTAGATGAGCAGATAATGGGGAAAAACGCACCTATTGAAACTTGGTAGATATAAAACCATAAACATTAACACTGATGTTTGTTGTTAAACGATGTTCTCGTATTTTAAATTCCCTCATATCTAAAGGGTCCAACAATAATTTCTTGGCTTTTTCCATTTTTTCTAACTAATGTTAATGTCAATTATTATCGGGTATATTACTCGACTATTTATTGATCCTGTCTCATACTCGAATACACTAAAATCTTGACAGCATTCCATTAATTAATTGATTTAATGCAAAATTGAGTTTTCGCCAATATTTAAAATCACTTATATGGCCAAAGCGTTCTTGTTGGTTTTCGTATCAGGAGAATTTTTTTTAAAGATTCCTTGAAATGAAGAAGAACTGATGTTGTCAAAAGTTTTGAATAAGATGTAATGGCTGTGTGAAGTGAAATGCGATGATGACTCATACTAGATGTGTGTAAATTTGTTTAGCTTGGGTCCAGAAATATTAATTGTTGTTTAAAATATTTTAAACTTTGGTAAACATTGTGCAATTGGTTCACAAGATATTTTTCATGCACACACACCTATTAATTAAAATGACGTTGATTAAGAGAAAGGGTTGCGATACTTGTTCTTTTGTTATTGCCAATATTTGAATTTAGGACGAAGGCCCTAAAGTTGGAGGATTTTCTCTGTGTGTGTGTGTGTGTGTGTGTGTGTGACTTAAACAGAAATTTTGGAACCACAAACATCATTCATAAAAAGACAATAGAAGTCATGTGTTCAGTGTTAATTCTTTTCAACTGTGTTACTGAAATTACTGACTCATTTAAAGTCGGTCGGTATGACTCGGTTACTCTGTGCTTATGTATATATATATGTGTTTGTGTGTGTATATATGTCAATTTTACATGCATGAGACAAAGAAAAAGCAACAATCGTAGAGACTAAATACAATACATCCAAGTAAAGTCAATATGAAATGTTCAGTGTCATTTCATAAATTTTAAGATACTACACTGGGTTTTTAATAACTTATTCCGCGAAATGGCTGAGCATCGGTGACAACGTGGTAAACGACGCTTTCCTTACACATTTCCCTCAGAATTGAATCATTTTTTATGTTGAATAAAACGAACTAATTTGAGAAAAATGTGACATCGTTGTCAAACTAACAATTTTTTCCTCACTTTATTAATAATTTCAAATTTTCAAGACCTTATTCGGTGTTACTGTAACAGAAGACAAATATCTAAAGAAAAAAAAAATGGGATATTCTTTAAAACTTTGATCATTGTTCGAACACAGGCATCTTTCTGTTTATCTATAAATTGAAAAAAAAAACAAAAACAAAAACTACATTAGTTCAGAGGAGTGGGTCACTAGTAACCATGCGCATTTCAAGTTTTATGCTCAACTGTTTTTGCTACGGAGAACGATCGTTATTTTTATTTAAATTGATTGTGATTTGCTGGAACTTATCCCCCTGACAGAAATTCAGTAACATCACGTTGTCGATTTAAACATGACAATTTTTAACTGATCCAAGGTCAAAATATGACAGATAGTTAACCCGAAAAAGAAAAAAATACGCGCACCAAGAAATTTAAGGTATAAAAGAAAAATAATACAGTATTCTTTTTAGCTGATCATGGGATCCTTAAGTTTTAAATAAAGAGAAATAACACAGAGGAGCAAGTGTTGAAAAAGCACTCGAAATCGTAAAATATGACAAAGAAAATATTGAAATTTTGTTAATCAATGAATGAGCAATCAGTTCAAGTTGCATCTTTTTAGCGATCGAAGCTCCATGTTATGAAACATTGTAAGATTTGCATTTGATCACGTGGGTATTGTGTCAAAAATCTTGTGTAGAGTGTGATTAGTAAATAAATGATAAAATGAAAATTAGATAAATAAATAGCTCTTCCAATTTTAATAGATTTTACACCTTGCATGCATTTATAACCAATTGTTTATTCTTCAGTTTGAAAAATCTTTTTATTTCTAACTGAGACTTTTAAAATTCGAATAAAGAGAGAAGCATTAAAACAACCAAATATTCTTAGTGGAAATCGCCGTGCTTTGATCCTGCATTTAGTGGCCAATCCCTGGAAATATATTTGTCATATTTCCAATTAATTCTTTCCCTTCCTCTCTTCCACCTCGTCTATTTCTTCCGTTCTCTTATTTCTTTACTCTTACTCAGCTGACACTAGCAACAGACGAAGGGAAGAGACTGCCTCATGTTTCTCTTCGTCATCTTACCGTATTTAACAAAAAGACTGGCGTGGAGGGTGATATTTCTCATTTTTCTTTCCTTCGAGAAAGGATGAAGCAGAAAAAGGCAGGAAATATGCCAACCACACAGAGAGGACCCGCTATAATGTCATGTTTAGGATTCATAAGACATGCATATTTTATCCTTGTCTTTTGTTTTGAATAGAAGTTAAATTATTCCTATTTCTTGATTCCACGTGCTTTGAAATTTCAGAATTAGGGAATACCAAACCTTCACTAACTATTTTCTTTCAAACTCGGACTGGCTCTTCTGAAGTGGTATTTATACTCTGAATGAGGCATTTTTATTCAGGTTTAAGTTTTATTTTGGTCCTTTCTGGTTCTATCCATGTCTAAATAAAGGGTGAAATGAATCTCGTTTCAAGACAGCTGTTGTTCTTATGGAGATGGTTGATGAAAACGAACAAAAATTGGTCATCTAATGGAATTAATAGTTTTGTTTTTCAAGTTGAGACTTAATTCTTTTTATAATCGAGCATGATTTAGCGAAGAAAATGTATTTTACATGAAACTAAGAATGCTGGCATTTTGATGGTCCGAGTTGATTCTGTGTTTTCCCAATTCGTTTTATGATTTTATCGTGAAGAGAAAAAAAAAATCTATGCTGTCTTATTTTTATTATTTTTTGTTTTGAATAGTTTTTCAAGGAGTATTCGAAGAAACTTTTCAAAATCGAATTTCACATCACTCCTGGTAAAATAACAACAGATCCCCGTGTCCGTTATTGCTAATCGTTTTACTGTCTTCAGGGGGAAAAAAAACCTATGTTTATTTCACTTAGACATCGAAATTCTCGAATTGCTTTTTCACTAAACTTCCTTTGGTCTGAAACTATTTTTTTTTTCTTGGCATGAACCCCGTTCAATTTCGTTATGCTCTCCCCTTTGAAAAAAAGTGACGACAAAGCTAAGATCTTGTTTTTGATTTAGACATAGCATGTGGACGGAAAATAATTTCCTGTCCTTCTACTCGTCTAACACCAAGTTTAAACGAAGATAGAACTACAATGAATAAGCACACAGGGCCCGGACGAAGACTTACCTGTGAAAGTGCCGAGTTGGAACCCCTCCCCCCCCCCCGACTTGGTAATGGGTAAAAGATGAATTGTTTTAAACTGACCTCATCTTCTGATCACACATTTTTAAAGTCTAACACTTCTAAGGCATCCAAAATTTTTTAAAATATTGCTACTATTAAATTTTGTCAAGTTAGAAAACAAATGTGATAATCGATCAAGATGTTTATTTTCTGAAAAAGTAAAAATGAAATTGTTCATCTATGCACTTCAATTTGATCTAGTTGAAGTACAATAAACAAATTCTACAGTGTAATAATTTCATATTGTATTGGATTTAAATTTGATATTCTATCAAACATTTTTTAATGTAAAAAAAAACAACAAAACTAAATTGAATGAAATTCAATTATGAAAACAGAAAAAAATTGGATAAGTGATATTTATTTTGGCACAACTTGGTGATGGTGGTTCTGATAGGAATTCAAAAACTGGCGTATTTTTGCTTGTGCTGCAAGAGGATTTTTTTCTTTTGTTTGTTTAATGCCTGATTTAGTTGTGTAGTATGCTTCTAGTGTTATTCAATTACATTGTTTAACAAGAAAATCAATAAAAAAACGAATTCCATAAATGGACAGTCCCCAAATTAAGGTGCCAATGTTTCAGTGTAAAAAGTGTCAAGTTATGATGTAAAACAATATTGTCCTGCAATAAAATGATTTTTCCTTTTTAGAAAAGATGTTATATTTTGTATGTATGTGAAACCTGGAAACCAGTAAAATCTCTTTTGAAAACTAATCCAGAATCGGTGAAAAATGCAAAGAGCCATGGTAGGAAAAAAATTTGAGTGCAGACCAAGGTGAAAGATTTCATTCAAGTAATTAAGACAAAAATGGAGATGGACAGGACACTCTGAAGAAAAGACATCAGATAGAGCAAGAGATTATCCGATTGGTACCCTTGGGACAGAAAGTGTTGTAGGAAAAGATTAGAGACAAGATGGAGGGATTAGATGGAAAAATATGTTGGTAAGACATGGCAGAGGTTAGTGTAATCATGGCATGAGAAAGGCATCGGACTACTGATGACGATTCATTCATATATATATATATATATATATATATATATATATATATATATGTATGTATATGTAAAAACACACACATTCACATCCTTATGTTTTTGTACATCTGCCAGAATGTAGTGATATATCCATATTCTGTCAGTAACACATTCATTAATTCTCAAAGGCTGGACTTTTTTTTCTTCCTGATCTTAATGAATTGATTAAGTAAATTCTACTTTTAAGCATTAATGTTAACAAAGCTGCCCTTTTTTTTCCCATTTATAACGTAAGATAATGACCATTTATTGCTAGACCAACCTCTCTGCAAGAGTAGGCTACTAAAATTTGTTTGGGGTGTCAGGGTTTTAGGTGAGTACGCAAAATAGCCCTAATTGATCAAAAGTAATCGTATCTATTTCTAACTACACAGTCACTTTTTCTTCCTTATTTTCAATGCACGATGTATATTAATTGCTGAAACTTCCTAAAATAATTTTATATCAAAAATTTAAATCCAGTGTCCATTCATGAGATTGGTTTCTCCTATTTCTAGAAATTTCTAGTAAAAATTACCAAAGCTCGTAGTGTGTATATATGATAGGGAGTAGCAATAAAGTCAGTGGGCAGCAATAAGAAAAGCCCAAATCTTGTCTATATATACTTGGTTCAAATGCTGTGTTGAAATACAACCATTATTGTTGTTTCAAATTTTCTCTCTACTGTTAGAACTGAGTTCAACATTGATGTACATAATCCACTTAAAGATGATAACTAAAGGAAGATGAGAAAGAGAGGGGTTATGTGCATTGATTTATGTCTGGATAAGTAGGAAGATATCTATCAAAACAAACTAAATCAAACATGGAGATACAATTGTATTGCTAATTTCAGTTTATGGTAAAGCTCAGCTAATAAGTAGTATTATCATTAGTACACCTTGTGGTTGAAAAGTAAAAGTATTAATGATACATTTTCATTTCAGTCATGGAAATGAACCCTGACAGAATCATAATTTGTCACTGACAATCATTTTCCTGGGGTATATCTTTTAATTACGCTTACTGGAAAAAATCCAGTGCATTACCTAATGCCTGTGTTTAGTACTGGGATACCACAAGCATTCTCAAGAGATTCACACATTATTGAATTAAAAAATTAACACTTTCAGCCCAGTACCTTTGCTTTATAAAATATGTTGCTCTTCACTAAAACTGTTATTATCATGGATTATCTAAGTAGATCCTGTGATACTAGAATTGTTTTCATTCTCTACCATTTTAATGATCTCTCCATGTTTTTTTTCATCTTTCTCCTGGCTCATATTTGATCCTAATCTTTGAGTTGGCCATTTCCTCATGTAATACCTTTTTTTTCATTCATAACTCTTCTCTTTGCCCTTCTTTCTTTAACCCCTTTGTCAGTTAATTCAACTCAATTTCTCTAACTATTGTTTTTTTCCTTTAGTTATCACATTATTCCATTTTATTGGTTGTCTACTCTATCAAATTAGCTCTTTCCAAACATCTTGCTATATCATATGATAAAGTCCCACAATATTCTAGATATCTAGTGAATGTTTACTAGATCTTTTGTTAATATAGAATTTATCAACCTTTTTAAATACCATAATAAGTCACATATGGAAAATGCTTCTGTCATAGATAGAAGAATGTAAGGTTTTTAACTAGTTTAAAGAATGAAATTTTGTCTCTCTGGCAGTTCAAAAATGAGGGATGAAAGTAACTAAAAAAATTCACAGCTCATCGATGATATTTGATTGAAAAACTAAAACAAGTGCAAATTATTTTATTGATATTTCAGTTTGATATAAATTTTTTAACCTTATTTAGTCGTTGATACAAACAGACATTGAAATATTTACAAAATCCATCATACTTATGCTTTGTTAATATTGATTATATACAAGTGACTTACAGAATTAATCGAGCTAACTTTTAATTTTTAATGTTTACTAAGTATTTCTAATGTAAATTGTTTAAAGAGATGCCCATAGACATTTTTATTTGATAATAATGATTGCTTTCATTTTTGCTTGTCTAACAGTTTGTGACTGTGATGATAGAGAGATGAGCTAACCAAAATGTTTTGCTTTTAAATATCAGCAATATGTTTGTATGCTATTCAAAGTATCTATGTGTAGCAAATTCTTTTAAATAAATTTTCATACTGATTGATGACATTCTTGACAGTTATTTTTGTTGTAAGTCATCTTCAATACCTTTCTATTGCAAACCACTGCTACTACAATTTCTATGGTAAATTTATTTGTAATTTGTACTTTTAGTTTATCTGTGTCTATGGATTTTCAGATCATTATTCTCATGTCATATGATTATACATCTTCTGATACATTTTTCCAGGGAATCATTTGTAATGCATTTCTGAGCTGTAACTGCAACATAATTCTATAAAGATATTTCTACTGCATTATTATATGAAATAGTTTATACAATCACAGGATCAGTTCTGAAGTAGATAATTTCCTTGGATTTAAAAAAATTTTTTTTAATTATTTTGCAAATAATTTTCAGTAGAGTAGTAATAGTATATCAAATGGCAAGCATGAAACTTCTTGATTATACTTTTTTAGTATATTCATTTTTGGATGCATTTTCTCAGTGCCTCTAATGCTGTCTACACCAAATCAAATACTCCAATTTCAACTGATATGAATGAAGTGTCTTAATGAATAGATAATGTATTTATCCAGCACTTCCACTGCTGAGCGACAACACAAAAATATACAAAAACCTGGACAAGTTTCTTTCATTCAGGTACTTTGTTATGTCTCCTGTTAAATGAAATATTGTTTGTTATACTGAGCAGGCCTCTGCACTTAGCTGGGGCATATGCTTCCGCAGTGTGTTTCAGACCTGCACTTTAATGAGAAAAAATATGTGTATATATATATATATATATATATATATATATATATATTTTCGTTTTGTTTCAACCATGTACATAAGGATACTTTATTTGATAATTGAAAGTGTTGAAAAAACATTTGATGGTATAAGACACGGAAAAATTTGACTTTAAGGTCAAATTCTTTGGTTAAATATTGATAGAGAATTGACTTGGAGGAGTTTTTCTGTGTAATTAGTATTCTGAGAGATGATATTGTGCTGTCTGAGATGTTTGCATGCCGTCTGAGATTAAAACTGACACAATCGATTCAATATTCACATGAGTGAACATTCAATAGAAATGTCATGAACAGCGAGTCATGTCTGTTGTTATACTAAATCCTTCATCGTTAAATACATTTTTTGAGTAACCTACATAAGTCAGCCTAGTTTAAAAAATTAGATGTAGTATAAAATAATATCAATATACTATACGAAAAAACATCTATAAAATGACAAACTATCTAGTATGAAAGGAGTGCCATGTTGATATAACTGTTCTATTTTTTAAAATCTCCATAACTGTTACAGGGGCAAACAAGTGATGATCCCAACTGGAGACAATTCATACGGTGTACCATGATAACAAAGTATGTATGAAACAGGGGAAAAAACACTGAAAGAAATTATATCATTTGCGTTAACAGATATTGGGAGATAAGTGACTGTTTAAAGAAACACCAATTTTTGAAAGTTTGTTAATGATTAGTATTGAAAGCTTTCTAGAAATATATATATATATATATATATATATATATATATATATATATATATATATATATATATATATATATATATATATATATATGCAAATGATATTCTCGGAGCCATTAGAAGGTTAATCTGTCAAAAACACAAGCAAATGCTGTACAATAAAATTGGCTACAATCTGGTTTCTATAATGTAGGTTTACCCCTGTGAGCAGGTAGCAGACAAGTGCACATCTGCTTCTGTTGAAGTATTTCTGATCTTTGCTTAGAGTTGTGGACGGCTACTGTCAGGATTTTCCTTCATAAGGATGGTAAAAATTTATAGCTAGACATTTATGAACAACAGAGTATTTGCATTCTGGGGTTCAACTATCCAGATCAACCATACTGTCGGTGTAGTCCTGCAGAGGGGCGGCAGATCACCTTAGCCAAAAGGAAACTCCTGTCAACCCTAGGGGCCTTGCTCCTATTTGTGCCTCCTCAGTGAACCATAGGATGATAACCCTTAGTTAAAAGGATAAGATCAGCCATGCGCATGTTGCCCTTTACCTTAAATCTTCATGTGGGCTGAAGGGTTATTCTGTGCATTCTCTTGCTGCGTCAGGTCCTCAAGTCGTGGTAAACCTTCCAAAAATCTTCATTTGCCGAGCCAAGCCATTCATTCATTCAGCAATTATTTTGGTATTTGATACTTATGCTCTTTCTAGAACTGGTAACATGAGAACAGGTGACAACTAGGTAGAATTAATATGACACTGTTAGGCTGACCCAGTTTTATGTTTATTTTATTAATAGTCTTTTACCAAAAAGTTTTGCTAATGAGAATAAACAAGTGTTGATTATAAATGATAGAAAAGTTGATATGATTGTTTCTTGTATTGACTTCTCTTAACAGAAGCTGCATTTCAGCCAGTGTTTAAATATTCATTCTCTCATTTTCTTCTTTTGGATTTAGTATTTTGACATTTACCTAATATTATATTGCAAACAATTTACTATAAAAATTTATTCATTGGAAATATTTTACCAGACATTTTTGATTTTGTGATCTGAATAGTTGTCTGCTGGGCTGCTAAGAGAAATTTATCAAACACTTCAATATCCCTGCACAAAATATACCAGATCTGTAGTATAGTGTCCAATATGATAATTATGATAGGTCAGTATATGTCTTATTGGAAATTTAATAAAAAAAATACCTTTTTGATTAGAAACTTGCTTCTTCTGCTTCTTTTTCTTTTTCTTCATCTTATTATAAAGATCTTGTCATGTGATCTGGCTTGGAAACTTTTTGAGAGTAGTAAGGCATCTACCATTAAGATTTTTCAAGAGGTGTATAATCTTTAAAAAACTTTAATGTTGTTCAATAAAGAAAATATTCTTTTGGTTGCAGCTGAAGATTCAGGCAATGAAAGGTGATTCAACATCCTAGGCAAAATTTGAACCAAAATATATCTTGTTTGGTTATCTTCTGCAAATGGAAAGATGTTGTGATAAGTTAATTCTCTCTATTCATTTTAAAGTTTTTTAAAACTTTTCTTCTTGAACAATGTTCTTCGATATATATGCAAGATGTGTTTTTGAAATTAATGGTAAACTTCAATGAAAACATGAATATTTTGACCATATTTGGGGTGTAGTACCAAATGTACCAATGAATGCAGAAAGTAGCAACTTGTTGCAGTGGTACCAACTTTGGCAGCCCTTGTTCTGTGGGTTCCAAAAAATAACTTTAAAGGTCAATTCTCTGTTTACTTCAAATGTGACATAGTTAAAGAAAAGTAAAGAGTTCGCGGACTTGAACTTTGTAAAATATGCAACTAGAACTTTGAGATTCTACTTGTAACACTAGTTTTTGAATTGCGTACCACCTTCTAATTAAACATCTAGATCAAATCTTGGTGTATTCCAGCCTGCACATAAGTTCACTTACAAGAATTTATGAATAATCAACTAGCCCTTTGACTTGTTTCAAAGTTTTGCAAATTGATGATCACCTCTGTCAATGAATTTGGTTGTCTTTCTGTTCGTCCATAAGATATCTCCAAAAGTACTCAATGAATTTGAATGAAAATTTGTGGAAGGGTGGGCACTGGGGGGCAAGGAAGAGTTGATGAAATTTTTGATTCAGAATTATTTTTCTGTTTTGAATAAAATAAATACATTTATGCATACTCTCAGGTCTGTCCACACAATATTTCCAAAAGTTTTCAATGGATATTTGTGGAAGAATGAACAATAAGCTACAAAAGAAGTAATTAAATTTTGGAGTGGATCCATGCACAATTACTTACCCCTGCCAATGTCATTGTTTGATGTGCTCTCTGAGTGTTTTCTAGTTTATTGTAATGAGTTCAACTTATCAGGTAGTTATGTTGGAATTTTAGACCTGACATAATTGTGTTCTTTTTTACACTTGAACTAATCCTATTAGTTTATCCGTGGTAAATTGATAATTCTATCTACTGCAATTAATTCCTCCCTTTTTATACTCTTGATATCCACCTTTCCTCAATTATTATCAGTTTAATCTCCCCCACTCCACTAAGTATCTCTGGTTTAGTATAACAGTGGTGAAAATGTCCTTTTTGTTTATTTTCCCCACCCCTGTGTTTATATCCTGCTAAATAAGTTAAGTAAAGCTAGATAAAATTTAGTACATATGCTCGGCTGCCACTTTTCCAGGCCGGGGGCGGGAGGTATTTATCTGGGGGGTGGGGCAATAGGACATATTGGGGAATATATTTTTGGGGCAACTCAGCTGTGAATAATTTATAGGGAAATGTTAAATTAGGCTTACCTAAAAGAATTGTACTGCTTGCACCATTATCTTTCATTCACGTCAACTCTAAAACTCCCACACCCTTGGTGAGAAGGCCTAATACAGTGGGGAGGGCTACCTGCATGTATTTGGTTGCTTCTATCTGAAAGTACTCAGTGGATTTCAGTGAAATTCGTGAAAGGGTGGGCAATGAGTTATGGAAGAAATGATTACATTTAGGGGTGAATCCATACACAATTACTCCCTTTGTACTTTCTTTCTAGTTTCCAAATGAACTGTTAGTTTCAACTTCATTTTGATATGGACTGCTTGTTATAACTTCATTTTGATATGGACTGCTTGTTATAACTTCATTTCGATATGGACTGCTTGTTATAACTTCATTTCGATATGGACTGCTAGTTATAACTTCATTTTCATATGGACGGCTCGTTATAACTTCATTTTCATATGGACGGCTCGTTATAACTTCATTTTCATATGGACTGCTCGTTATAACTTCATTTTCATATGGACTGCTCGTTATAACTTCATTTTCATATGGACTGCTCGTTATAACTTCATTTTCATATGAACTGCTTGATTTTAAAAAATTTTTTTTTGTTTCAATATGAGCTGCTTGCTGGTAATGCTAATGCCCAAATAACTGCTTTGGTAAATAACGGGCGACTGTTTAGCTGAATAGTAAGAGCAACACTACATTAGAAGAGCTTCTTCATTGGTCACAGGCTCAATTCCTGCAGCAGTCTTATTTTCTTTGATTGTCTATTCTATTCATGTTGTCTTAGCCAAATGATACATTCACTGTGTAATAATGGGGGGGTCTTCTCAAAGTATTATAACGCATTAATGATTGTCAGATTATAGATCCATTTATATTTATATTTATATACATATGTGTGTGTATGTGGAATCCGCTTGATATGACCCTTGGTTATTTTGACCAGTCTTGTGAGAACTGATTCAAATGTTTGTAATCATTGCTAATTTGCGCCATTCATTCCGACCAAGCAGCAGTGCTACCAAGTTATCTCTAAAAAAAAAGAAAAAAAAGATAATCTTATAGAATTACTAAAATATATTTTTGGATTCTCAAAACAACTCTTTCAAATATTTTTAGCTTATGACTCAAATTTTCAGGAGAAAATTAAACTTGTTGTGGTTTTTATGTGATGAATTGTAAGAAATGTTGTTGGTCGCACATAGAAAATTGAATTTAGTTATTTGAACAAACTGGTTATTGGTTCCCGAATTGTTGGTCCCAATGTAGTCCTATTTACTGGAATCCTCTCTGTGTACGTGTATATGTGTATGTTGAGTGAACCAATTTTATAAAGTGCCCCACTCTACCATCAATAATTTGGCTCTAACTTTGGTCACAGGTTATCTTGGATCTGAAATTAGGTCTTATGAAATTTTAGCTCAATACCTTCTCTCATTCAGTCAATGTGGATCCAAGAATAATGACTACTTTGGTGTAATGATAACAAAATGATTTTCTCCATTTTCAACTAGACTTCATTCCTGATGTTCTACTGAACTGAAAATTTGTTGTTAGGATCAACTTTTTATGTAAATATGGAAAATGTTATGAACCTAATTCTAGAAAATATCATTTTTTCAGAAAAAGATATGAAAGTGGGCTCATAATTTCATTGGTATTTCTAGGAAATCATTTTCGAGTAATCAAAACTCTGGACATAACCCATCTTGTGCCCTCTGACTGACTAGGAAGAAAGTGATGACAATACTTGACAGAATGTCACAATCTAGATCTTTCTAGCCTTCCATGATCCTAAAGTATGAGGTATCCGAAATGGCCCGAATTGAAAAAAAAAAGTGCCATTTTTAAAGGTAAAATTGGAATATTTCCTGATTCCTACATGTTCTAATCATTTTTGGAAATGGCATATACCTTATCCTGAATTTGCAGGTTTTTGTACATTCAATGTCTACTAATGGAGACTTTACTTTATACCTAGTACCCAAAACCCAGCCTTACTGTATACTTTGTTCTCAAAACTCGTTTTACATCACTTGGTTCTACCGATGATTGGTAAACAGTTCGGGGACTTTTTTTTACATGACTTCAAATTTTAACTCAACAATTGTTCAATAATTGACTGTGATGGCGAGTTATTACATATAATTAACTTTTGTTTTTTGAGTAGGATTAGTAATCTATTAGTGTTTATTTCTGCTCAGTTTCCCCCTATCGATAATTCAGTTGAATATTAAAAAAGGTAAAAAAAATTTGATAAATGATCTTATTTTTCAACTTGAACTGAGCGGCGAAGAAAGCTTAAAAACTTCATTGCTGGTGAGAGAGTTGATTGGACTTGAATCTTACAGACTGGTTACATGTATTCAAAAACACATTTAGAGTTCTTAAGTTCATCAGAAATTATTCATTAGTATAATAGTAATGAAATCTGGTTTGTGAATATCATGTAATCTGGTGAAATCAGATACGCCAAAAAATCTGGCACCTGAACTGAAAAGTTCTCGGCCGGCAGTTCAGTCAATGATCTCAAAACAAACACAAAAATAAGCACGAGGAACCTGCAAATTGACAAAATAACTCTGATTTCAGAAGTGAATCAAACTGGGGTCATTCCCTCTTTTGTTTGGTCGAGAACCCCCTTGTAAGTAGGCATGTAGCTCTCAATGTATTCAGGCAGCAAGTTATTTTTGTATTTTGTTTATCTTTTTTATCATATGTCAGGAAGTGCATTAAATCAGGTTTTCCATATTTTTTCCATATAGCTTCATATAGAAAACTATGAGTTGTACATTGGTGAAAGCCTTGTGTGTAGAATATGGTACACGACTGAAAGGCTTACTCCCACCGATCGCAGTGATTTGACTTAGTAATCCATTTCTCTCACAATAGTCTAATTGAGTTAGAAGCTACTGCTACTAAATTTCTAACTTGACCGTGATATTTTTAGACCTTACAAAATTTCTTTATAAGCTTACAAAAAGATTTGAGTATTGTTTAAGGTTCAACACAGAATTTCCACTACAACAGACTATGCATGGAATTATTTTGAAATCATCTGTTGTAGCCTATGAAAATGAGTGATGTGAAAAGAAATGCTCAAATGAATGCTCAAAATATGGTGTTATTCCATCTGTAAATAAGGAAGTTATCAATGTGCTTAATATTTGGAAAAATGAAGGGATGAAACCATTCAGAATAATTGATCACTTGAAAATACAGCATCTAGACAAAGCAAAGAAAGATATATGCCACTTACATTAGTTGAAAATTAGATCTGAAAATAGTCTTATAATTGAAGGACAGTTTTTAAAATAACAAAACAAGGAAGCTGACTCGAGAAGCGACTTATTGCGTCTTAAAAAATTCTGAGGCTTATTGTTGAAAGCCACATACTCTCATTTTTACTACTATTATACATTCTACTGCACCTGATATAACCATTTTAATTCCACCTTAATCGTTCAGTATCAGTCAAAATTGATGAAATGTCAAATGACTTCGATAATAAACTTTGAGATGACCTGAAAATCACTGAAAACAATTGGAGCTGTGTTCTGTTTTGTTTGGCATTGTTCTGAATTTGCTGTAATTGATGGAAAAAAAAACACCAAAAAAACCTGGATTAAATTCTAATGATGCATGTATGTTGAATGACTTAAAATGCCAGTGATTTTCAACTGCCCAAGGAGGAAAAGTTGTTACAAGCATTGTGATCACTGATAAAGTTTGACCTTGCAATCTTTTAGCGAGAGATCAAATTCATTCAATAACTCTTGTTCAAAACCTTGTTCTCTTGTCCCTTTTTCTTCTTTTCTTCCCTCTGTCTCTGCAGTCCTTCTATTTTGTTCATTTTCTTCAGCCTGATTTTAATTCTGAATTTTATTGAATATGAAAGAGATTCATGAAATTACTACAGGTTGATGTGAATGCAGTTTGCTTTTAATATTCTACTCACAAAAGTGTTTATATGTGTATAATGTCTGCTGTGCATGTAAACTATGTATATTTCTACAGACTATAATCTGTATGATAATGTATACAAGTGCAGCAGATAACCAGGATGATTATGCACTTTTTGAAAAATGCATGAAATTTCTATCATTGTTTGTACATACCATAACATTAATTTTCAGAAGTCGTGGGAAGTCTAATCTGACCTCTGAGGGCTATGAGAGGTCAAATTCAAGATGGTCGCCAGTTAACTTGTTCAAATGTTTGAATGCGTTCAATTTGGGAATTAAACAGTGTAGATAAACACTTGACAAGTGGCATTTCCTACCAAGTTGGGAATGCCCTTTGATTTGGTGATACTTTTGAGATCACAAGAACCCTAAGAAATGCATTTAGATCAAGGTCAATGGAAAAAAAAATGTCAAGACATTCTTTTGCTAATACATTCAGCACTAGCAGCATGTTGATCATATTACAAGCAATATCAAAGTACATATACAGCACATGTGATAGAAACATGGTGCCAATTTTTTCGACAAAAAGTGATGAGTAAATTATTTATTATGTCAACATTTGCGAACCCACTTGAAAAGTTGTATCCATGGCTTGTAATATGTCTTTTTCTAGTTTTTTCCCCATTGAGTTGAAAAAAGAACAAATCAAAAAGATTGGAGTTATCAAGCAGCTGGGAGAAATTGGCACCGCGGAAAAAAGAGTTAAAGAAGGCTGAAAAAAAAAACAAAAACACGGTGATCATGGAGAACTGCAAAAATACAGCGGTCTTATGACTCCTAACACTGAATGTCTTGTCTGAGCTTGATAAGAAGTAGCCGTTAGTTGAAGTTTCATATCTAAGGTAAACTATTGTCCTGCATACCTGATAGATGAGATGTGTAAAAATGGATGAAAGGAAACATGAGATGAAAAAATTGGCCATTGATGAACTCAGAACCTCTATTAGAAATACTTTGCAACCAAATTACCATAATTTCATAATGTTATGGAGAAAATAAATTGTATGAACCCAATTTACTGTTTTTATGTTATTTATTTTTATTTTTTTTTTATTGAGCAGATTCTAGTCATTTTGTATTTTGTGGGTACAGCCACACGGTTTATGGTACCCTGAAAACCTTGGAAAGGACATATTACAAGATTTGAGTATGAATTATCTAAAAAAATTTTCTGATGTCATTTTGAAAAAGTCCACTGAACCAGATGAAATTAATTTCAAGCACAAAAACCTGCTGGATTCATGTTCAGGAGTCAAAATGACCATAAAACCACTCATCTTATGAAAGAATTCAATAAAATATTCTCATTTTCCCAGTCTTAGTATCAGGTTTGCCTATAACATAGAAAAAGTTTACCACAGTCTGACCAATGAAAATGTATAACTTTGAAGATGGTGTCCAAGATGGCCACCAAATATTTGAACTGTTACACGTTCATTATTCATCCCAGCCAAACTTTTCCAATGGTTGTTTCTAGTATCAAATTGCATGATAACATATCAAAGTTTTTGAACTCATAGAGAGACCAAAAGAAAGGTATAATTTTCAAAATAGCGTCCATGGTATGCCTAAAAATCAAAATGCACATTACTCAATCATTATTTATCCTAGGTAAGTTCTTTCAATAATTTCTTCTCATATCAAATATGCTTGAGAACATACCAAAAATATTTACCATGGTCTGACCACTTGAAATAAGTAAATTTCAATTTGGCATTCCAAAATGGCATTCCAAAATGGCCACCTAATCTTCAAAATTCCCATTACACATTTTCTGTTTATTCTTGGTAGGTTTTTTCAATAGTTTCCACTGGTATCAAGTGTGCTTGATAACATATCAAATTTTACAACAGTCAGACCACTGGAAAGGTATAATGACCAAGTTGACTGAATAACATGTAAGGTGACATTTCCAAGTTAGTTGAGAATGTCCATTATTTGGTGATACTTTTGAAATCACCTGAACCTGAGGCAGTACATTTAGGCTTAGTTCAAAGGGGGGGGAAAATTTGAAAGATATTCATTTGAGCTTGAACAATGGATTGGAACTATGTAATATTGTGAAACTTGGCCTCATTTCACTCTGTTTTAATACGATTTTAATGATGGTAATGGTAATAATTGAAACTCAACAGAAGCACAGTGTAGTGCACTCTTTCTCTCAGTGACACTGGATCTATTCAAAGTGTGATTTTGGTGGTTATGGCAAAGTGGTTGGAAATGGCTGCTATCCAGTTGTTTCTCCTGTCCAGCCCCAGTCTGATGGCTCTGAGGTCTGTGGATTCCGGGCCAATGATTTGGTCTAACAGTTGCTGTATTTATCTAATCCCTTCATTTTATTTTGTAAATTTGAAATAGTCTATAGTTTTTGTAATAGGAATCACTTTTACTATAATTTGAATTCTCTAATTGGATTCTTATATCCCTAAAACATGGCATTCGAAATCAAAATTACTTGTCTAGAATGAATAATGAACAAGTAATGGGGCATTTAATGACTTAAAAGCCATCTTAGATGCCATTTTGAAATTATTTCTTCCCAGTAGTAGAATTTTGATGTGTTATTAAGCACACCTAATTCTACAAAGACTGATGTAAGAACTTGTTAAAGGTGAATGAGTAATGGGCATTTTTAGAATTTGAAAGCCTTTTTGAAGATGATTACCTTCCAGTATCAGACTGTTGTAGATTTTTAGTATGTCTTTGAGCACACCTGATACAACTAAAGACTGTTGAGAAACTTTATTTTTTTGGATTATTTTTTGTGGGGTGGATGGATTTTTTTTCATGACCAACTAATAAGGCTGTCAACTTGGATGCAATATTGAAAATAATACCTCTCCAGAGGTAAAACTGTAATACATTATCAAGCATACTTGACTTAACAAGAAATCAATGAAAGAAATTCCTAGGAGAAATGATGAATGAGTAATGGGCATTTGGTGGTCTTCTTGGATACCATCTTGAAATTTAAGTCTTTCCTGTGGTCAGACTGTGGAAAACTTTTATGTCATTGAACACACCTGATACCACAAAAAAACAAGAAAACATTAAGAAACCCTTATGGGATTTTTTTTTTTTTCATAAAACTGTGATGAATATGAGAAATTACTGCAAATGATGACATCATTAATTCTGGTCTGTAAATTATCCATCACATTGTTGAAGAAATTAGCAACATATTTTTCACGTCTGCTATACGTGTACTTTGATACTTCAATAAAATATTGTTTGTAACATGATCGGCATGCTACCAAGTACTAAATGTATGCGCAAAAGAATGTTTTTTGAATTTTGTTTCACTTCAACTTTGATCGAAATGCATATCCTTGAATTTTGGTCATCTCCAAAGTATCAGCAAATAAATGGGCATTCTCAACTAGAAATGTCACATTAAATATTTTTCTGCACTATTTGATTTTCGAATTAAACAAGTTTGAACATTAGATCTTGTTGACTGACAGTCATATTGAATTTAACCTTTCACGTCCTCAGAAGTCAAATCTGAAAATCAATTTCATGGTATGTACTAACAATGGTAGAAATTTCATATTTTTTTTTTTCCAAAAGTGCACCATTGGTCAAAATTTGAGAGCTTATCCACTGTACTCGACATATACATAATATGTAATATGAATAATAGGTCTGGTCAGTCACTTAATAGAAATCGTCACGTGACCAACGTCTTTCAGCAGCATGCCATTTTGGGAGTATTCAATTAAAAATTGTAGAGATGTGATCAATAAGAAAAAGTTCTTTATCCTACCTTTATTGGGCAGTGATCACTGAGAAAAAGTCTGAATTTTGGAAAAAGGCATAAATGCTGCTTGACACAAACAACGGTCTGATTGTCATAAATTTGCATTGCAAATTGAACCTCCAATCAAAAAGCTAGCTAGGCCAACTCAAAAATTGAAGAAACCTATGTTGACAGTTTCTTATGACATATATTTGTTCAAATATTTCCATTTACATAATAAAATGATTGGTGAGTTCAGTGGTTAGACTATATGTTCATTTCAGTCACTTGACTGTTGCTAGCTGAGATCATCCTCTTTGCTAGTCTATCTGCGACTTGCAGTGAGAGTCTTGACACGATTATGTTCACTCTTTCATGTTGTTGAACTTGCTCTTCCATTGCCACCCTAGCCTGCACTCTTCCTCGATGGTACCTTGCACAATGGTCTTGCATAGGCTTCATCAGCCTTTGTTTTCAATCAGTTTAAGATAATATGGATCATAAGCTTGCTGGGATTGCTAATCAGGCTTATGGTCCTGTAGTTTTGGCACTGCTTCAGGTTCCCCTTTAGCTAACTGAAAATTGATAAACAAAAAAGACTTTCTATGGGTGTATATCAATGGGAGACCTGCACAGAATCATCCTCACTCTCCCTTCCGTCTTATTTTATGCTGAGAAAGGCTTGCATGTGTATTGAATTAAGCCATACATAATGTTCATATTAGTTGCCATGATCTATCAGTACCAATACCATGTTTGAAACTACTGTTGATAGGGTAGGACATAGAAAGATTTTGGTTCATACATTTCCCAAGGACATTAACATTAAATGACTGGTTGCTAAAAATTGTACTAATGGCACTTAAATCTTGCATTTGACCCTTTTGCCCTTGTATCCCTCATAATTAAAATAGTTGAAATAAGACACTCTCTTCCATCGAGAGGGATACATTGAAAAAGTAATTTTGTACTCAAACTGAAGTTAGGCGCACATTTTACCTCTTTATAGTCATGATACATCAGATATTTTCATGCTTGAAACAATTTTTTTATTATTCATGAAAATGCCTATGGTAGCTACTACATAGAACTTGAAATGTATGGATTCTCCTTTTTTCATACAGTAGGAATGAATAAAATGGATCCCTGCTGTTGTGCCATGTTTGTTTTTGTTTCTGTACTGGTAGTTTCAATAAAGTTATCTTTTATGGTTTATTCTTATTGGAGGAGGGATTGTTAACTATTAATTTTTTGACTACTTATTATTTTTTTTAATCAATTCTACCCTGTATTGAAGAAAAAATAGCCAATCAAAAATTAAGCTATTATATGAAAGACTAGTCTTGAATAGCAAATCCAACAGAAAAATGTACTGATTTGAATAGTAATTATCATGGCAAAGTTTTGGCAATCTTGTAAAATCTATTTATCTTAGACGTGACCTGGCGATTCGTTCCATATTAGTACAGCTGAAGTGGTAGGTAAGATTATATATATATATATATATATATATATATATATATATAAATGCTCCCCTCTTCAGGGTTGAGCATTCATTAAGTGAGGTAACTTGTTCATTGTAAGCTTATGCAATGCTCCTCCATAGGAATAGAGCCCTCTGGTGGATGGGGAATTTATATGTAAATAAATATATCGCTTAAATTCAACCATACTGACCGTCCAGTTCCGTGGAGCAGAGGTAGGACACCAACCTCTGGGTCTGAAGTGAAGGTTTCAATCCCACCTCATGGTACTGGATGGGATAATGGATAGTCTATAGCCACACTCAAGAGTTGTAATACAACAAAACAGCTGTCTGTGGATGCAACAATTATATATATATATATATATATATATCTATATCAAGTTGAACTTTTTGCATATATTTGTGCTTATATTTTGCTTCTCTTTTGAAAGTTTTCATTTTGTTAGTTGTGTAATAATCATATTCATTTTTAAAGCTGTTCACTGTTTTAACTTCTATTATTTCTGGGTCTTGATCCATTATTTTGTTCCAATTGTTGACAACAACAGATTGTTGCAGAAAAAATTCAAGAACGGGATTCTTCTCACTATATTCAGTTTTTTAAATTTATTTTTCAAAATTTTTTCAACATATATTTTGGTATCATACTACTAAGTGTAAATTTTCCATGGTTAGGATCATCAGTTGTTTATCCTGTAACAGTTTCAGAGATTTCAAAACAAAAACCATTATATTAACATGGCACCCAAGCAATGTTGATCAAACACCACCACCCTTTCAGCTATGATTTTTATAGTTTGTTGTTGATGTCTTTTATAATTTCAAGTATTTGTATCATGTCTCCTCTTGTTCTCCTTTCTTCTAGTGTCGTTAGCTTTGATTTTTCAAGTCTTTTTTTGTTGGGAGGCTTTTTAGTTCTGGTGCAAGTTTTCTTATTCTTTACTGGATGTTTTCAAATTCTTTTATATCTTTTTTGCAATGTTGGGACATCCTTCCACTGCATATTATAATTGGGGTCTTTTGTATGTTGCGAATAGTACTTTAAATTATCATATTACAAGAAAATCGAATCGACTTTTTATCCCAGTTGATTTTTTGGTTATTTTTGATATATGATTATAGATTGAGAGTTTTGCTGTTATGATTATGCCAAGGTCTTTTTCTTGATCAGCATTTTCTAGTTATTTTATCATTCATGAGGTAAGTTTTTTTTTCAAATTTTGGGTTGGGCTGGGGACCCCACGGTCAATCACAATCCAGAATTCTTCTCATGAACTGCTTTCAGGTACCCACTCTCATATGCAACTAATACACTTTTGTGCTTTTAGCTCCTTATGAGTGAGAGAATATTTATTCAAATTGTTTATTCCATTTATGCAGTCTAGGCCAAATGATACATTCACCATGTATTAACAGGAAGTCATTTCAAATAATTGTATGTGTGTCTATATATGTATGTAAAAACATTTGTTTTGCAGAGGGCAACTATTCTTATTGCTACAATTGCAGTCTTGTTTGTTTGTCTCCCTTGTTGTATTCTTTCTAATAACTTCATCATGTTTCCTAATTAGTGTTAGTGTATTGAAATTTTCAGTACAACTAAAGCTGATTTTCAGTTTGTTTTTGTTAAATATTTTGCTTAGTGGGTGGTTTTGGGGGAAGTGTTTTTCTACTAATCCAATGAACATTTCACATAAGTTAGTCTTTATTTGTAGGTTGAAAACCAGATGATTTTTCCATTTTTTTTTTCTTGTTTCTCTGTTTCTTGCAATTGGATTTCACCTTTTTGTCGTAATCAAAGTTTGTTTCAGTGAAACCACTAATTTTTTAGGGCTTAGATCTAGTCATTTTTAACTTGGTTGAATATTGTTTCATTTGAGGAGTTAAGTTGATCTTGTTCCTATAGAATTTTGGGATCTTTTCAATGATTTTATTTGAGTGCTTAGAACTAGTATTGATGTATTGAAAGTTTCCTTTTCTTTATGGTTCATAAGTGTTGTTATTCAAATAAAAAGAAATGTTTAGGAAGTGGGAAATTTCAATATTAGCCTTGATTTCTACTTTAAATATCATTTATTTTTTTGTTTCATTTCTTTTGATATATTTTTTTAATGTTTTTGCATTTTTGCACATTACTGTTTTCTACATGTTGGATTTATTTGGTTTGAATATTCCATACAACCTTACCCATAAATTGGATTCTAAAAATATAGGATTATACTGAGATGATGGCCTACTAATTGTAGAAAATAGAAATAGAAAAACATTGAAAAATTTATCATAAAAGAAATGAACTTTAAGATAAATTAGAAACAATACAATTGACCATGGTCAGAAAAGACCCTAACATAATCAATAAATCTAATGTGAGAATCAAGGTTAGAATCATAGTATTCCTTACAACTTAATTCAGCAACCACTTATAGATAACTCCTTCAACAAGTCCATACCTCTTGATTTGTAACTTATACCCACCAGCAAAATACACGCACTATAAACTTAACAAATGATAGAAGAATATGAAAACCGCATGCAATCACTCACAAAAATTTCCCCAAATTCACTTAACAAAAATTTGCAACATACATAATCATTCGCCTGAAGAGACCCAAATAGGGCAGAAAAATGAACATGTTTGTGTAACAAATCTACTTTCTAATATATATATATATATATGTATGTGTGCGTGTGTATTATGTATGTGTGTGTGTGTGTGTGTGTGTATTATGTATGTGTGTGTGTATTATATATGTGTGTGTGTGTATTATATATATGTGTGTGTGTGTGTATTATATATGTGTGTGTGTGTGTATTATATATGTGTGTGTGTATCATTTTGTGTGTGTGTGTGTGTATCATATTGTATGTGTGTGTATCATATTGTATGTGTGTGTGTATCATATTGTATGTGTGTGTGTGTATCATATTGTGTGTGTAACATATTTTATGTGTGTGTGTGTCTCATATTTTATGTGTGTGTGTGTGTATCATATTTTGTGTGTGTGTGTGTATCATACTTTATATATGTGTGTGTGTGTGTATCATACTTTATATATGTGTGTGTGTGTGTATCATACTTTATATATGTGAGTGTGTGTGTATCATATTTTATATATGTGTGTGTGTATCATATTTTATATATATGTGTGTGTGTGTGTATCATATTTTATATATATGTGTGTGTGTGTATCATATTTTATATTTATGTGTGTGTGTGTGTGTGTATCATATTTGCATATATATATATGTGTGTGTATCATATTTCATATTTATATATATATATTTGTGTATCATATTTTATATTTATATATATATATATATATATATATATATATATGTGTGTGTATCATATTTTATATATGTATATATATATATGTGTGTGTATCATATTTTATATATGTATATATATATGTGTGTGTATCATATTTTATATATGTATATATATATATGTGTGTGTATCATATTTTATATATGTATATATATATGTGTGTGTATCATATTTTATATATGTATATATATATGTGTGTGTATCATATTTTATATATGTATATATATATATGTGTGTGTATCATATTTTATATATGCATATATATATATGTGTGTGTATCATATTTCATATTTGTATATATGTATATGTGTGTGTATCATATCTTATATTTGTAAAAATATATGTGTGTGTATCATATTTTATATTTGTATATATATATGTGTGTGTATCATATTTTATATTTGTATATATATATATGTGTGTGTGTATCGTATTTTTTATATATATATATATATATATATATATACACACGTATTATATTTTATATTTATATATACATATGTATCATATTTTATGTTTATATGTATATGTGTATTATATTTTATATGTATATGTGTATCATATTTTATATTTATATGTATAGGTGTATTATATTTTATATTTGTATGTATATGTGTATTATATTTTATATTTGTATGTATATGTGTATTATATTTTATATTTGTATATATATGTGTATCATATTTTATATTTATATGTATATGTGTATTATATTTTATATAAAGTGCTCGATACATTTTACTTCATACCATGGAAGTTAAGTTGTTTTAGTGTAGAGCTGGAAATAGATAGTAGAGTGTGGATTTGCTACATAAACTAGCTCATGTTTCTGCCCTCTCAGGGCCTCATCAGCCCCATGATCATCTATGTATTTGGATTCTAGTTTGGGGGAATTTGGTGAGAATGTTTGAGTGTGGTTGTGAATGGTTGGGGTTATTCATTTTCTCAAGGGATGTGAATTGGATCTACGGGTCATCTCTGAAGGGATGCTTAGTAGTTTTTTTTGGGTTCTTATCTTGACCTTGGTATTTTGGCATTGGGTTTTATTGTCCCTGTTGATATCGTCTGTGGCTCTAGTGGATAGTATTATTCTCATATTTTAATTTATCATATGTTTTGGCTTATTCGGAAGTAGAAAATTGTGATAGGAGGATTCAGGGATGATGGACATGGGAGCCAATTGTCTACTTTACTTTTAATTTATTTGTATGTGTGTTGCTGTTATTTTACATTCATTGATAGGAATTTAAAAGAATGCCTGCAATTCAGTATTATTTCATTTTTTTCTATCTAGTAAATGTTACTTGGATTTTTTGTGATTCTAGAGAAGTTTAAAATCTCAAATTTCCCATTTAGGCAGAGATTGCAAGAATTTTCTAAATTTTAGCATGTATTCGATTGTTTAAGAATTTTCCACTTAACTGTTGGCTTTGGTGTAATTTTCAGTTTGAGCTGATAAAGAAGTGCTATTTTTGTATCTTTGATTTGTGAATGATGATATATGATTGGCTAATCTAAGTTTAAATGGTGTGATGGATATACCGATATAGTAAGGGTTTTTCCTGAGTTGATATCTCTGCCTGGTATACTATATTGGATCTAAGGCATTTGTTTTGCAGGGGGCAGTTTTTCTTATTTGGGCAGTTGCAGTCTGATTTTTTTTATACTAGTATTCTCTTTACTTTTATTATTTCTAATAATTTTATTGTTGTGTTTAGTGATAGTCCTATTTTCTGTACAACTAAGACTAATTTTTAATGTATTTTTATTAAATATTTTGCTTAGTGGGTGATATGGGGGGAAGTGTTTTTCAATTAGTTGAATGAAAATTTTTCCCAAGTTAGTTCTTTTAAATTAAATGGGGGTGTATTCCTGATGATTTTTCTATTCCTGTTTTTAAAATTTTCTCTTTCTTATTATAAGAATTAACTTTTTCACAGTACTTGAAACTTATTTCGGTGAAACCACTATCGTTTAGGGCTTTGTGGTAATTATATCTAACTTTATTAAATATTGTTTCATCGGAAGAATTGTAAGTTGATCTTGTTTCTTTTTTTTTCTTTCATTTCTTCAGAAAATTGTAATTCACAAAAATGTGAAAACATTAAAAAATACATCATAAAAGAAATGAAAAAAATGAGTTTCGAAGTCGAAATCAAAGCTAACTTGAAAATTGTAAATTTTTAGACATCACGTTCAACTTAATCAACAACACATGTGAACCATATAGAAAAGAAAACTATTATTAAGTACATCAGTACCAGTTCCAACCATCCAAATATAATAATAAAAAAGAACCCTAAATCCATAGAAAGTAGATTAACTAATAATAATAATTAATAATTGTGTCATCCACAGACGGCTGTTTCATTGTATTACAACTCTTCAGTGTAGCTATAGACCATCCAATATCCCATCCAGTACCACAAGTTAGGATCAAAACCTTTGCTTCAGACCCTGATGCAGACATTCTACTCCCGCCTTACACAAAAGTGGACAGTCAGTAGGACCGGATTTAGC
This sequence comes from Thysanoteuthis rhombus, assembly GCA_963457665.1. Lineage (NCBI taxonomy): Eukaryota > Metazoa > Mollusca > Cephalopoda > Oegopsida > Thysanoteuthidae > Thysanoteuthis > Thysanoteuthis major. The sequence goes on from OY735230.1 coordinate 30,383,779, forward strand.
GATATATTCACTTACACATGATTCCCCATCCACCATAATGCTCCATTGCAGAGTTGGAAGAGCATTGCATAGAAGCTCATAGTGGATGAGTGCCCTGCTTGAGAGTGCTCAACCCTAAAGACGTGAGCGTGGATTATAACAATTAAATATCAGTACAGTGAGGTAGGATCGAAATCTTTGTTCCAGACCCTGATGCAGACATTCTATGCCTGCACTACACAGAACTGGATGGTCAGTAGGACCGTATTAAGTGATGTATTTACTTACGCACAATTCCTCAGCCATTCCAGAGTTGCAAGATATATATATAAAAAATAAAATATATATATGTTTTATATGTACTAGGGTATAACTATGAAAATATGTAATTGTTTATTTCAATTTTTCGTCAGTATATTTAAAAAAAAAAATAACCAGAACAGGTGTATATTTTGATTATCATAATATCATATACTTTTTCTATGGATAATCTCTTTATCCACAAATATTTTTGAAAAAATTGCAACAATTATGATTTATCCAGATGATTTTTAAGGTCATGCATTCATGTACATAAATATTAAAAGAAATATTTTCATATTCAAATAAAATGATTGTTGATGGTCATGACAATGATTACTTTTATAATGGTGAAATGCTTATTCTCTCTCTCTCTGTATAAGTGTGGTTATATATTACCATGAGACAAAGCTTGCCCAGTGATTAAGGTAGTTGTGTTTTTTCTTCTGGTGTTTTGAATGCTGATTTCTTAGGTTAATGAGCCCTATCTATTTGTAATATTGTCAGAGGACAAACCTACTACTTCTTTGACAGTCAATACACTTCCATTTTTGTGAAAGTTGCAAGACTTTGTACAAATATTGATCTCCAAAATGCAACATAGAAATTAATTTGACAAACTGACACAGGAATTTATCTGCATACTTAAACATCTACTATAATTTTGTGTGTATACTTATGGACTTGAAAAGTAGCCAAAAATGAACCTTTATCCTGAAAAACACTTATAACCTTTGCCTTTTCTTGTAGATTGGTTTAGGTACTAGTAGGAAAAAAGTAAATAACTAATTGAATTATTTTATGAGTTTATTTAAAATCATATTTTTACATTTAAAGATCTATTTGCATTTTCATCATTGATTTCAAGTTCCAACTTCGAACATTATCATAAATGTATCAATATGAATATTTCAAGAGAAGCGATTACATGGCATTCAAAATATTTATGAATTTTTCATGTTTTATTATTTGACCTTATTCCTCATATATGAAGGGCAATCTGCTTTTTAGAAGTTTTTGACTTGTCAGCTTGTCTCAAAGATGGCTGTTGATAAATAGGTTATGACAAACAGACATATCAGACATGTAAGGGAATATCCCAACAATTGTAATTATAACAGGTACCCGATGGAGAGAGCAGGTGACAGTAGATACACATAGTATGTTATGTGGATTTTTTTTTCTGCATGACTTCTTACTGAGAGATCATGTGCTCTCTGAATACTTTTCTTTTTCTGCATGACTTATTCTGACAGATCATGTGCTCAAAAAAACAAAGAAAAAACTAGACAAAACATGTAATGTTCCTTGGAATTCAGATCTAAATATTGTGAAGAGAGAACCAAATCAGGATTATTTACCTTTCAATTACTGCAATATTGTTTTGAAAATATATTTTCTTGTCAAAACTTTTTTCAAGAAGAAATAAATTCTGTCAAAGTCATCTGTAATCAACTTTTGATTAATGTATGCATGAGAAAATATTCATGTTGGCACATCTTCAATTTAATCAATGTTGTTTCAATGAAGTAAACAAATTTAATGTTGAATTCTTCAATGATTATTAACAAAATGGTATCTACAAATTCTCTTTAAACAGAATGACTTTCAATTCTTGTTTTAAAAAACTGACCATTTTAAAAATAATATACGTTTGAATTAATAAACATGAAGATAGATCAAAACTATTTTATCAGGAATGCTGGTCATAGTAAAAAAGAATTGGAAAAAATTACTGCAGGTAGTAATTTTAAATAAAGGAAGAAAAAATTCCGACATTGATGAATTGAATAATTATTATGGATAGATTATGAATGAGAATCTGTGTATACTCGAAATTATTTAATCATATTTGCAGTTTTACTTGAGAAAACTTATAAAAAGTAACATGTATACTGATTTATAATGAAAAATTGCTGTAGGGATATAGAGACAGAAGATGAAAGAGAAAAATATATAGGTCAAATGAGTATTTCAGACTTTACATAAACTATTTGGAATTCTACTCTCTGATGTATTAATGAAGAGAAAGTGTGATTCTAGTACCAGCCAGATATTTACAAATAAAGCTTTTATTTAGAAGGGGAGAAAGATTGTAAGCCACAAAGTCATACCATCATCTTTTGAAGATCATTTCAATTGGGATTTTATTCTGAAAATGAAATTCTGTATCAGTATATTACCTTGTAATGAATGGTGTAGTTAATCATAACAATTATAAATTTCTACAGGGAAAAAATGCGAGTGCCCTGATTTCATTGAAGAGAGAAGTAGAATTAGGTTGAGGATTCTAGTTTCTTCCATATATTTGCCAGTGGTAGTTAGAATGTCTGCTATACTTGGGAGTTATAATTCAAACATTACAGTAAATTAGTACGTCTGATTTATTTTTATCATTTATCTATCGTGAGGCAACCATAATCTTGATCGTACTTTTTTTTTGTCCCCCCCGCCCCACTTTCCATACGCTACAATCTCCTTATTTCTTTTTCCTCCTATCTTCTGGTTGGTTACTAGAGAGAAGCAGTTGAAAATGGTAGGGGTTGAAGGGAATTGTTTTATGGGTTGATGAGTAAATTAGTGGGATATGAAGATATTTTAGTTTTTGGAAAGGGTTTCATGAGAAAGCAGTGATGATGAACTAAGCTAACTGATAAAGAGGGGAAAGGAGGAAAACATCAAGGTAGGAGGGATCAGTAGTTTTTGTCTAAGTATTCGCTGACAATACCTGTGCGGGGTTTTATAGTGTCAAGTGAATGACAAATATTTTTGTGACACGTCGTGAATTCCGAGCTCAAGAAGAAGGCTGAATGAAACTGGATTCTCTTATTCAAGAACATTCTACATCGCCCATAAATAATTACACACAACCAAACATATCAGAATTTTATCATTTCGAGTAGAGTATTTATCAAAACCGATTTATCATTTAGTATTATTTACTACCATATTCTACAGCGCTGAAACTCTGTAACCCAAGTCAATTAGCATCATCAGTCGTTTAAGGTTTGTTGTTTGACGTAGACCTTCCCCATGATTTGCCTCACCTCTCTACCGTGGGCGATGCGGAGCCAATACTTTCTGAATTTGTTTATTTCGTCTCTCCATCTTGTATTTAATCTCTGATGTTGGGAGTCGTGATATCTATTGTTTGTCTGCCATTCAACATGACCAGCCTATTGTCATTTGAGATTTCTAAGAGTTGCTATGTTCTGTTTTCTTTCTGTTATACTGTGCTGTGTCTTGTGGTCTCCCCATATGAAGTTGAGCATAATTCTTTCATGTGCACGTTGCATACATCTCAGTCTGCAGGTCTGTCTCTTGGTTAGGTTCCATGTTGCTGCTCTATGAGTGACTATCAAGTAGATGCATTGGTTGTATACTCTTCTTTTCAGGACTAATGGGATCTTTTGAAGGTTGAATTGGTTCTGTCAAAGGCTTACCATCCTAGAGTGATTTTTACCTCGAATTCTTCTTTTTTTGAGGATTTCATGGAGATTTGTTGTCCTAGGTAGATGTAGCAGTCCAAGAATAAGTACACCCTTTATCAAAATCAATATTTGGTGTAGCTGCCTTTATTTTCTACTACTGCTTAGTCTTGATGACATATTCTTTGTTAGACTTGCACAGTCACTGGAATGTTTTTCTATTCTGACAGTTTGTTGTCTTTCGATTCTGTCATGTTGGATGATCGTCATTTTTCTACTTCATGTTCAAGTATATCTCACAAGTGGATCCAATAATTGGATTTAAATTCAGTGATATGCCAGGCCAAGTGAGCACTTTAACCTTTTGCTTCTTCAGAAACTCTGTTGTCTGAGCTGAATGTTTTGGATCATTGTCATGCTGAAATATAGCTCTTCTTTCCAAGTATTTGAGTGGAGGCAACAGGTTTTCTTTCAATGTTTTGATGTAATCTTCAGCATTTATGATTTTGTCGGTGAAATGCAACTCACCAGTGCCATTAGAGCTCGTACAACCCCTGACTATGATGTTCCCACTATGATTAATTGTTGAGACCAAACACTTTTCCTTGTAAACTTTACCATGATGTTGCCACTCATGTCAGGTATCATCAAACCAAAATGGGTTGATTTTTGTTTCATCTGACCACAGGATGTTGTTCCATGACTAATGACATGAGAATTATGAAGACATATACCCGGTGAATATAAAAATTTTGTGTCTTGCAATCGTCAGCAATGGTCTTATGTTGTACAACAAATTCTACAATTATGTTGAGTGGCAATACAGCTAGCAAAGAAGGAATGAAGAATAATTTTGGATTCTGAGCAAATAACAGTCCCCATAGCAACAAACTGCTCTGCAAATTTGAAGATGATCTTTTGAATATCATATTGAAACTAAATTTTCGAGATTTGTACGACTTCCAGAAAATCTGAACAAAGATCTTAAAGTCATTCAACAGCCCAAGGATATCTTTGTTTGAGCAGATAAATCTCGGAAAATTTACAAAATCACTAGTGACACATACAAAAAAAACTACCAAGAGAAAACACTCCCCCAAACTACAAATTAGTCATGAAAAACTATAACTAATGAGGTCAATACAATAACAGAGAACCTAAAAATCTGAAATAGAGTTGGATCTATAGACAGCAAGAAAGCACCTCTACTTTTAAAGGATCACAAGTTGAAGACACATTGAAATTCAACCTATGGGAAAGCATCAAAGACATAATTGACTTGGTTGACATTGCAGATTAAAACGATGTCACCCTCATACAGTTTGATATTATAGAGTTTCATCCCTCTATTACAGTAAAAAACTTTCAATGAGGCAACTGAGTTTGTATAAAGATAAACCCAAACCACGGACATGGATATTGGTATAAACATTGTATAAGGTCTATCTTAGTCACTGTGACAAAACTTGGATTAAAAAAAAAGGCAACAAAAGAACTTTTGATGTTCCTATGGGGCAGAGATTTAAGATTTAATTGAGCTTTATATTTTATACTTATTTGATAGGTTCCTATTAGGTAGATCTAGGACTATATAAGGATGATGGGCTAATGATAGAGATAGCAATAGCCTGAAAAGCTTGGCAAAAAAAATAGCATCAGCTTTAAAATTGTTGATTTTGTAGACATCATTTTGAACCTTTTAAATGAATCCTACAAACCTTCCTTCAAAGAAAGTTAACATCCAATTTGTATTAATAAGAAATCCAACCACTCACTGAAAATCATCAAACAGTTATCTAATTCTATCAACGGTAGAATGGCTAGAAACTCTTCTAACATTGATATGTTTAACAAGGTCAATGACATTTATGAGACACTACACAAGAGAGGGTTTAATACCACTATAAGTTTTATAATGACAACAGAAAAAGGAAAATCTTGTGGTTTAATCCACCTTTTTCCAAGTTGGTTTGATGTAGCATTAGCATATTATTCTTGAATCTAATTAATATTTCACAAAGATAGCCCTCTATATAAAATTTTTGTGAGAAATTCTATGAAAGTCAGTTATAGTTGCACAAGTAATAGGGCAGAATACATTATCATAATGAAAAAAAATCCCAAACTACACAAACCATTGATCAGCAATTAAATGAAATTACACAATTAAAGCCAAATGCCCTTTAAATGAAAAATATCACAAAAAAAAATCATTGCATTGGAAATTGAGATTTAATCATCCCAAGTTTATTCCAACAATCAAAAGGTAGATATAGAACAGCCCTATCAAAATATTTTTGGCCTTTGAAGGATAAAAATTTGAACCCACTAATTAAATGGAATGTTCTACATAACTCTAGGCTACCCAGCAGCTTTAACAGTAAATGTGCGATCTGTCTGTAAGAAAATTTTAGAATTATGATTTTCAGAAATTAATCCAATTTATTGAACCAGCGAAATGAAGTCTCAGCTGTCACAACGAGGAAAAATTTGAACTAAAAGTTGAATGAACTATTATTCTTCATATTTGAAAGCATACATGCTGGTCAAATTATTGAATTCTAAATTTCAAGTTGCATGAACTTATCCGTATAGAATGTTAAGGAATGATGTTTATACTATGGTATATATTTCTATAAGTATAAACAGAAAAAAATTATATTAATTAAAAACTTGATATGATGAGCCAACAAACTGGGTCATCATTTTGCTAATAAAAGGTCTATATCACTAAAATGTACCCAATTAACTTTGATGTGTCTAATCAAGATTAAATGAAAAATTGAACAGTAGCAATGCCAACACTGTACGTTGATAAATTTCATCCAAGATGTGATTTTATACCAACATTCGCAACATAAAATGAGGAAGTACTCAAGTATTGCAAAATTAGAGGTTGACCTGAGGTACAATTGACTAATAGATATACAACAACTGATAAATACAGAAGGCTATCACCCTATCCCACTTAAAAAATGATCTCCTAATTCTTTGTTTAGAATAAATAAGTTCCAATTCAGAAGAATCGTTCAGTAGAATTATTCAAATAAACTCAAGTAGAATTATGGCATTAAATGTGTCGCAAGGTAATTACTAGTTCTAGCTCCTGAGATGAAGATACCGTAGTGAAAGATAGAAGAAAATCCACCAATATTGATTGATATGAACCTCTTTGCTACTAATCAAGTATTCAGATATAAACAGAATAATAAAAAAAGGTCTTGAGCATAACTTCATCTACATGCCTTAAACATACATGAAGTTTGGTAAACTATTTCTCTGATAAAAATGTCATTAAAAAAATTTATTGTTGAAAATGTAATGAGAACAATATCAATAAAATGGATATTTGCAACGGACTTGGAAAAAATAGGCTTCTTTTATCAACTACTAACAGCCTTAGCATAGAACTGGAAAGTATTAATAACAGAATGATGAATATTGATAAACTGGGAATGGCCTGGGAATGAACTGAAATTATATCAACTAATAAATCAGCTGTATTATATGGTTATCATAAATGATTATACAATGTGAGAACTGAATATGAGAGTGAAAATTAAGTACAAATTATACTAGGTTTTAATCTAAGCTTAGAAAATAAATTATTGGACACAGATCACGACAAGAGAAGGGCTAAATAAAAGTAAATAAGGAAAGACAGATAATGAAATAACACTCCGAACACTAAATAAATTGCTTCAAAATTTGTTATCCCACACCAATTCATCTACGAAAACACCTAAATATGAGTTATATGAAATATCTCAATATTAGCTAAACATCTTGACAATTGTAAAGTTTTTATTCCATAACATTAAGAATAGTATACTAATTAGGGTAGATAAATTAGTTGGATTTATCTATATTCATCCTCATTAATCTCAGGTAAAATTGGACATTAAATCACCCATACATAGCAACATAGCTGGTAGCTACATCTTGTGTATAAGAATATTGTAGAGCATATCTACAAAGTTTCAAAATAACTGCGGAAATATAAAAACAAATCCCCAACAGTATACACTAGATGTTTTAGAACCTCTATTGAGGAAAGGGAAAGTGTGATAACTTTAGTAATATAGTAAGACTGCAACACAGCATTTTCTCACCCAGGACAGATTGCAATGGGAAGCCACAGCTACAGGTGGCTCTAGAGAGGCACATACCAGACTTGACTCCTTGCAAGAGGTACCAACATATATATTTTCTTTACAATATAATTATATATTATATATTCAGTTTCAGAACCCTTTGTATTATTTTCATTAACAATTTATGATAAATAAACAAAATGAGAAAATATAATTCATGCTTACAATAATTCTTAAATTATTAAAAATCATTTAAGATCTGTGATGATGCAACTAATTTTCATCAGCAGTTATAATTAAACCAAAGTAGTTCTTGGAAAGGCCTCTTGCTCAAGAAATACTGTTTTTTTTCAAAAATCTCTGTACTTTCCTTGATGCTATTCCTTGAACCCTCTTTTACCAAATGTTCAAATATAAACAGTTAATATAGGGTGTTAGATTACATGAAAACTCACTAAAATGAGTGTGTGATAAATATAGCAAAAAGACGACAGAATAACCGTGTAGGTTTCTTTGGGTGATTCAGGAAAAAAGGGAGGTAAGGCTAATAGACTGACTAGAGGAAATTCAAACGTGATTGGATAATTTTAGAATATGTTAATCAAAAGTAAATGGGCAGTTTATTTTCATAATCCACAAGAAATAACATATGGCTAGTTGCTGATGAGTGCAAGAGGCACAAAATATCTACTTACACTTGATACATAACCATGTAATTCTTTTTCCATAGATTTTTTTTAAACATGTACAACTGATAAAATCTGTTTTCATTTGTTTTCTGTTTGTTTTTTACAAATTGGGAAAATATATGTCCTATGTACTAGTATATATGTATGCATGTGTGTGTATATATTGCTGTATTTCACCTGATTAATTGCTTTTGCAATTTCTTGTGGTGTTGGTGCTATATCCAAACCCAGCTCTGCTGGTTGTTGCTCGATGCAATGAATAGCCACCTTCTGGATCATGCAATAGTGCTAAAGAGTATATGGAAATTGTAGTTGGCATGCATTTCAGTTCCATCTGTATTCCATAAGAAGCTGTTGACCTGGTAGGAAAGGTCATCTTTTTCTCCTCTTTTTACTGATCAATTGCTTTTAATTTTTGCGTCTCTCTGTTTCTCAGCTTGAATATCTTTTTCTATTTCATTCTGGCTCTGTTTAGACATCTGTTTCTCTCATATCTCCCATTGGGAAAAAGGAATAAAAAAAGATAGTGGGTTGTATTTTAACCATTGATACCTGTAGACATTCAAATAGTTCAATCATATGCTTGTTTAATCTGTACTAGATGCTGTATATTTTTTTTGGATAATTTTTGTGTCTAGATCATGTATTTACATAATGACACGTGCATCTATATTTTAGCTTGTAATATTTGTCAAGAGAGCAGACTCTCAAGTGTTAATTATAGAGTGGCCTGTCTTATTTTCTGTGCAAATGCATAACTGAATTTTGATTCAGTCTTCTTGAACATTGGCAATATAATGGTTTTAGTATTTTTTAAGTACAATACAATCACAAAATTATTTGAATATTACCATCATTTTCTTAATTTTTAAATAATACTTGTAAAAAAATTCAGTGTCTACATCTTTTTCTCCCTTCATGTCCATTGATTTTCATTTTTTTTCTTTTTTGTATTTCTCTCTATCCTTCCTCTTCAAGATTCTTCTCTCTTATCAATTCCACTTTCCCTGTGGGAAGTATATTTTATCACATCCGTCAATGCTAATTTCTCCAGTTCTATGTTATCATTCTTGACACTAGTTCTCCCCCAAGTTAGTCACCCTAACATTCCCTCTTATTTATATACTATCTTTTTGTATAGGTGAGATGGCTGATGACTCAGGGTTCCTGGGCAGAAGGTATTAATAGTTGGAGGAGGAGGAGGAGGAGATAGCTTAAGGCTCCAGACAAGATATCATCTATTTATATTTCTAGAAAATTCCACAAACTGAGAATTGAAAAAGTAGGTAGGTTCCATAGGGAGATAAAGAAAGAGAACAGACAAATTCTGGTAAATTTCATAGTATCTAGATTTGATGGGTATTCCTTGGTAGACATCTTGATGACAGTGATAAGATGGAAGTTGAAAACCCAAGTCAAGTTTGGAAGTTCGGTGGTTGGACTGGAAGTTTGCTGGATGAGAAATTGGACTTCTTAGATTAAAAATCTGTGGGTGGAGATTCTGTTCTCATAATTCATGAAACTTGGTCTGCACAAAATAATCAATGTAAAGGTGATGATAGAGATATTTTAAAAATATTCTTCAAAAATAAGAAAATAATGGAATAGTTTTCCTGAGGAGGAAATACTTTGGATTTTAAAACACCTGATTATTGCCTTGAGTTCAAAGCAATAGCTGTCAACTTGTACAATAATTCAATTATTTACTCATATTCTTTTAAATACAAGACTGATACTAGCTTGGAGTCATTAGAGATCCCCAGGAAAATTATTGGACAATTAGATTGTTGATGGTTAGGATACATGAATATAGGCCTTGAGAGAGAGTGAGATATGACGGATGACTTTGGTGCTTTTGATGAATATAACATTATAGATTTCGTGAGTCACTCAAGAAAAACTGTCATGTACCAAACTATTTAAACTACATGATGTGCTAGAGGTGATCAATAAATTGGAAATAGTGATCATCAATGAATAATTTACTTCAATTGCCTTCTGTAGGAGACCATTAAGAATGCAAAATACCCTGAAGGACACATAGTTTTAGCAAAATAGTTCCCTTGCTATCATTAAAAATTGAAACCTGTCTCCCTGGAAAGAAATTTTATATTATATATATATCATGTATATCATTATATTGTATATGTGTATATATGCATGTGTATATATATATGTGTGGGTGTATATATATATAAATATGTGTGTGTGTATATATATATGTATATATGTGTGTGTGTGTATATATATATATATATGTATATATGTGTGTATATATGTCTGTGTGTGTGTGTATATATATATATATGTGTATATGTGTGTGTGTGTGTGTGTGTACACATATATATGTGTGTGTGTGTGTGTTTGTATATAGTCCTTGAGATAGACAAAAATTGAAGAATGAGTATCAAATCACTTATGAAACATTTTTACACTAGAAGATTTAATTTTTTCTATAGAATCAGAATATGAATTTCAAGAAGATAGTTCTGGTCGTATGTCCATGAAATCAGGTTTAATCCAGGTACTAATGTGTGAATCTTTCCCTTCAATTCATTTCAAAGTTTGGATTACTAGCACTGTACCTAAGGTGAAATTTCAAGCTGAATTAATCAGTATATGAAAAAAAGTGTGAATACTTGCAATACTGGTAGATTATTTTATGCTTTTTAATATAGAACAACACACACATGAGATGTCCGAAAACGTGGCTGGGATCTTTATTTCAATATGGCTGCCATAAAAAAAGGGAAATGGCAATGCAGAATAATTTAAATCCAGCTAGTATTGTCCAGAAAAAAAGTGAAAACTCACATACTACATTTGTCAATATTTCCTCATATAAGAACATGACATACTCCATCTGATGAAAATTGCAGGTGTCACCTGATTTAAAAATGGTCACTGTGAAAAAAAATCCCCGTATCTATTTGATGAAATTTCAACTAAATTGTATAAAATGTGGAATAAGAAATGGTGAAAACTTGCAAACTGGTTGATTCTTGGTATATTCTTTCATATAGAATGAGAACAGGTCTGATCTGACAAAAATTGCGACTGCCATCCCAATTTCAAAATGGCTAATATTGAAAAAAAAAGAGTGTAGATTAATAGAAATTTCTGCCATAATTTTTTCAGAATTGAAAGACTTGAAAACTTGTATACTTATAGATTTTTCGATTCTATTTTTTCTAAAACAAGATATGCTCAATCTAACTAAAGCTGTAACCACCATCCTAATCGCAAAATGGCTACCTTGAAAAAAATGAAAAATCACAATATAGTACCATAGAATATTTGAAATTTCAACCAGAAGTGTTTAAAATGGAGGGAAAAGAGTGAAACCTTGCATACTGATAGAATTTTTAATGCCTTTTCATATGAAAAGAGAACACACATAATCTGACAAAAATATATATATATTCATATGTCTCAATTTCAAAATGGCCACCATAAAAAAACATAATTAGCAATTTAAATTAATTGAAATTTTATTTGGAATTGTTCAAAATATGAAAAAGACTTGGAAACTGGTAGATTATTTGATGTACCTTAATGTAAAAACAAGATACACACAATCTGACTGAAATTATGGCCAGCATTTTAATTTCAAAATGGCTACCATAAATTATAAGAATTAGCAATGTAGTACTATGTTTGGAATAAATTAATTTCAACCTCTCAAAAAGTTGCCACTCTATGGTAGGCTTACAAAAATAACAAGCTTTGTTATAATGGCCCAATACATCTCAAATCTAGCCAAATTCAAAATGGCAGATTTTGAGATTGGGCAAAATTTTAATGGCCCAAAGTATGGACGTGTTATACATCATTGGAAAGCTGTGTAAATGCTGAATAATATTCACATAAGAATCATGATGATGAAATCAACACAATTTCTATTATTTGTGGTCAAAGCTTGATCAAATTGGCTTCTGGAAAAATTACTCTGCTATGAAAATATAATCTTTTGGCACAATAATCACTTCCTTTATAGAACATGTAAGGATACTTATTTCATGTGTGAAGGTACAGGAAAAAATAGACAGAAAATGAAACAATTTTTTTAAAAAATTCATTTCTTCTATCTTTATATTGAGAAATCTGCAGTAATTGAGATATAAGTTTGTTTGAGATTTAAACTTTTCTGAGATTTTAAATATTTGAGAATTGAATTTCTCTGAGATTTAAACTTGTCACAAATGAAGGTAGGAGCACTCCTTATTAATCTCACTTTATTCTATTTCTTAATTCATTCTTCAGTTATAAGGTTTGTTTTTACTCTGATATTTAATTTACAGGATACTTATAAATACAGTGTCATTAACTGGTCATCACACCCCCAGCTAACTTTCTATCTTTTCAGGGGGTGAACATCTTTAAAAAATAGTGCTACAGGAATATTGAAGATATAGAATCTGTCTATCCATTGGATTTGAATTTTCTTTCTTCCATTGCTGAGAACCTGTCTAACAAGAGACAAATTTTTCTATGACCTTGTGAAGAAAATGAAACTTGAAACTTTTATGGCCCTGAACAAGTCTTGACAACACAAGTGCAGGGATAAGATGGTCACATTACAGGCAAATAAGGAAACTTCTTGAAGCTTGTAATAATTACTCATTGGAGATCTGTAGACATGAAAGAGCTCTTCAAATGTCCACTTGGTCCATCGCCATTAGCTTTGGCAGAACCTGACGGTTCATTGAAGAAAACAGTCAAATCCTCTTTGATACACAAGTTTGAAGGAAGGTTCAGATCCTATGAAAACCATTATTAATGCTATGCATTCATTATAGATGTGTAGATGGTTTGGTGAGCATATGTCAGCTTGAGGTTTTTAAGTCTATGTATAGTAAGTCTGCTGTCAATTTGTTGAATTTTATCCTGTCACTGACAATGAAGGCCAACTGTATTGATATGATATTTGATGTATATGTTCTAAATCCCATTAAACATGTTGAACGAGTATGCAGATCATCTGGTTATTCCAACTGCAGAAATCAAACAATGGAATATACTACTATTCCACAATGACAACAAAAACAAGCTGGTCATGTTTATTCTGGATTGGTGGAGATAGCATACTAACCTCACAAAGGGGGACTAATTTTCACCTGTAAAATAAGAGCCTTCAAATTCAAAGGAAAATGTTACTGATTTTCCTGGGCTTTATTCAGATTTTGAAGAGACTGATTGTAGAATCTTACTTGATGCATAATTGGCAAGTTTCAGTTCCATGAATATTTATGCTGATATGCTGTTCATAATTTGTACAACTTTATCAACATTATTTCTGTTGTATCTTCTATCAATAAAGAGCATAACAGATCTGGTTATTCAAATGAAATGTTCTTCAAATCTCTCATTTGTTTCCTTAGTTTTTCTTGATGTGACATTATCAGTTCATTAACTGGCAAAGGAAGAAAAAATCATTTTCTATCATGAACTTAAGTTCAGGTAATTTGAAAGCATTTGCCCGTCTTGTAAATATGTTCCACGTTGATGACCACCTTATATCAAAGAGCATAAAAAAAATGTGCCATCATACCTTTTCACATTTTGAACAATTTGGCTTGAAATTTCATCTTATTTACTGTACTTGTATTCCAAACCCTTATATAGATTTCGAAGAAAAATTTACACTGTCTCTGCTGGATTTTCCCCAATACCACAGATACATGACTGGAAAAGTCTTGATAACATTCTGATTCTATATAAAATTACTTATCTTTTTAATGTATAATTTGTTTGGTTAGTGATTTGATACCCTCAAAACCTTCATCTCATGGACTATATTGGAAAAAAAATGAACCCAATATGAATATTAACATAGATGGTTATAAACTACCTATTTATACTCATCCAGAGGCAACTAGGGTTGGTGTACTTATGATTATAACAAATGAAATAAATGTTGAAGCTAGACAAGATTCAAATATTTATGAATCAAAAATTGAATCTTTTTTATGAAAATCAAAAATGAAAAAATATAATCACATAATTGGTATTATAATTACGCATCCAATATCTTGCAAAATAAATTCATAAATACTTATTTCACAAATCTATTACATGAATAAAACGATTGAAAAATTAAATATGTTTATTACAGGTGATTTTAATTTTGATCTAAACAAACACAATTCACCAAACATTTTCATATGCTCTCTACAAATTTTTCTACAAAAATAAATAAGGAAGCAGATACCTTGATGGATAATATTTTTACAAATTACTGTAATCGCGATAGTATTAGTGAAAATCTCAATCTCTGATCAACTTCCCTCATTTACAATTATTCTGATATCCAATGATATGCCAAAAAAACACATCTAAACATGCCTCTACCAACTTTGAGACAGAAGAATATTATGATATTATTAAAAATGAAATTAATGATATTAACTGGGATAGATTATTACAATTTGAAAAAGATGATGCATTTTTTTTTTAATGTATTCTATGAAACGTTTGAAATAATCTTGGATAAATAAATGCCACTTGAAAAAATAAATGCCTATCTAAAAATAAACATAAAACCATGGATTACTAATGGAATTCCAACAAGGATCCAAAGAAGAAATTTAATCTTTGCAAAATACATAAGAGCAAAACATGAAACCAACAAAACCTCTTCACGAAATGAATACAGAAAAAATGTAAAACAATCATAGACCTTATTAAAAAGAACAAATTTGATTACTTGGGAAATTCAAAAAATCTTTGGTAGAAAAATCAGGTGGTTAATGTAATTTGTAATTTGGATTTCAAACTCAACCTTCTACTGAATTTGCATTAAATAAACATCACAGAAAAATTGAAGAAACAATAAATATTCAGATGAATTCCAAATACAGAAAATAGACATGTGGTTTATTTGTAGATTTTCTAAAAGCTTTTGATACAGGAAATCATAATATTCTTATTGAAAAACTACATCACTGGAATTAAGGACCCTATAAAAAACTGGTTTATGACTTTTTTTCTCTTAAATAGGTTTCAAATCTCAAATGAAGACATTTGAATGTGGAGTTGAACAAGGATCTGTACTAAGACCTCTTCTTTTTCTAATATAAGTAAGCAACTTTCATCTTGCAATGAAAAGAAATATACTATATATCATTTTGCTGATAATACCTGTTTTATATTTTCATTTTTTTTTTTAATTGAAAATTCTTACCCGAAAACAAAATCTAACTGTGATCTTGAATATCTCTATAAATGGTCATTAGCCAATGAAATCTCTTCTAATACCAAAAAAAAAAGAGAAGTAATCTTCTTTAGACAACCATCAGGAAAATTACCTCAAAATATTGAAATTAATGGCCAAAGAATATTCCCCACTTCCCACATTAAATATCTTGGAGTATATCTAAACAAATTTATTAATGGCTTTCTAGTTCATTAGAATGAGCACTAGAAAGTCTTCAAAAGGCTATTCAATCATGTCATGTATTCTTATTGAAAAAAATTAATAAAACAAAGCTATTCTAGTTGAGAATAGTTTCATAATTTTTTTTTCAAAAATAGAATAAATCCAAATAGAAATAATTAAAAAAAATCCTCGAGGAATACTTCATAGATACATATTGTAATAATTAAATTATCAAATTGTAAAAATACCTCACTCCATTGAGGTAAGGTCTATTCTGAAAAATATTCTAATTTAATAATAAATTTTTTTGTGTTTAACAAGAAAATTTTTAAAAATGGACCATTTATATTATTTATTTTTTTTCTATTTTATTAATTTTTTTTTAATTGAATCTTGTTATAAATTATTTCTAAAATTGATTAAATAAAAATTTTACTGTTTATGAAAATATATAGGTGGGTACTGCTTGTAAGGTTTAAAGCCCTAATTTGCATGCTCCTCACCAAATGTTGTATTGGTAAAAAAAATTGATAATTTATTGTTTACTTGGTGAAATAACATTTATTTTATCTTATTCTCTGAGTAATGATTCTCTGATGATGTCATGGAATTCTTTCTTGGCATCAACAGTTACGACTCCTGCTCCCTAACCTCATAAGACTAACAGAAGACCTAGAAAAATATTTTAATCCCAAATGCTTGTAATGAATATGTGTAGATCAATTGGTCTCTGGCCTGATAGAATTATTTGCTGAATTTTGAACTGAAATTTTCAATGTATAATGTTTGATGTATAGAATTAGGTTCAGGCAGTCGTCCGCGGGTGCAGGTGTGAGGAGGCTCAACATTCCCTCTGACCCACAATGCCTCTTATTTTAATAATTATGACTTCTCCTAGGATATAGTGCAACTATCTCAGGTGCTGTCAACCTCTGCTTCTGGACCCCTGGGTTGAGTGCTTTGACACTATTTTTAATGGTCTGTGAGTGCTGAACATACTCCCATGTCAATTAGCTTCACTGCTTCACATAATTTTATCTTACATAAGTGTTTTTCATAAAGAATGCTCTACTGCTCAAATAGCAGAGATGCCTGTATATCCATGAATTTCTTCATTGGAATCAACTAGTAAATTTATGCAATCATTGTTGTGATAACAGCAGCCGTGCCTCTATCAAAGCTTTCATCAGATGATTACCCTAGGGTTGAGCTTGATTTCAGAGCTGAAACACTAACTCAGGAAATCCCATCAGTACATGATATTACTGGGCTTTGTTGATCCTGTCATGGATAACAGAACATTGATAGCCCACAATTGATAGCTATACACATTTCAGAGTGAACAGTTCATAGCTGGATAACCTTTTAACTCTAAATCTCAGGATCTGGTGTTGCTAATTTAAAGAAACTTAATTTAAAGAAATGATGCTTATTTTTCATTTTCATTATTTGAGCATCTGGTGTTGCTAAATTGAGGAAGAGGAGTCAAATATAACAGAAGACTACATGCAAAGGAAATATGAACAAGACAGAAACTTCAAATAAAAAATACACTCATTTAATTATGAACAAAAGATCATAAATTAGAAAAGTAATGAAAGAGAAATCCACATTGAATAACAATACAAAAATTCCTTGGTTAGATTAAAACATGACAAAATTTTTAATGATGGGTGACTGTATAATTATTTTATTTAAATGTTTAATATCAATGATAGCTTTCTTTTGCATCAATCACATGGTATTTAATTTAAAGTCACACAGAAGGAAATAAAATGTCATCGATTGTTGTCACTCAGGATCCAAAGACTTATGAGGTAATTACATCTGGTGCCTCCCAAGAGTCTGGAACCAAAATCTTTGTCTGGGGCCCTTTTTTAGGACCATGGTTACCTATTAGTGACACCAGTTCAGTGAAATCTAGTGATGCATGGTTTGTTATCAATTTGCTATGGCTGTCTATTGTTTCCTAGTAACTTGCCAGATGCCCTCTGTCACAGCATCAACTGTCAACTTTCTCCCATCAAGATCATTTTTCTAACTTAACACACTCAAAATATGAATTTTTCTCAAATTGTCCTTATCTGAAATTTATCCACTTTTATTCTTTACTGTGTTATTGTAAATGCCATACCGTAAAGTAATCCATTTCTCACATCTAGTATTTTAACAGTTTTTTTAATTTGACATTTTTTTCTATATCACTCGCAATGAGCTAGTATTGTAACTGCAATTTTCTTTAGTACTTATGTTCAGTACTGTAGTACTCTCGTGCTTTCGAGTGTTACAGTACCCAGCACTTATCTTCAATAATTTGCTCATGAAAAAACTTTGTGGGTACATGAACTGGACAAATACATCAGTGCTCATGGTCAACCTTCTGTAACCATACCTAACCACCACTTTCCCTCATACTGACACATAATATGGTCTACAGAAGCTCTGTTAATTGGTGGTTCCTTCATCTACTTCAAGAGGTTGTAGATAAGGGTAAAAACTTCATTTTCAATGCAATGGTTCCCTTTGATTCTGCTTCATCATCTGGAGAAAATACATGAAAGCTTCTTGTACCAGGAACTGAATATATATTTTGAAATCAGCCTTCTAGAATTTCACGGGTCCAACTAATTTCCTTCTTTGTTATAAAAATGAAATTTCTTTCTCTAATTTGTTAGTCTCATGATATGTTTACTTCAATCTTGTTGGAGGTTCTTTATTACTAATCCCTTAACTGTCCTACTGATACCATCAAATGGCGGTTTTCCATGTCTGGTGGTGGAAAATCTCCAATTATCATCGAGGGCCAAAAATTCTTGATGTAAACAGCAGGTCTAGAAGTCGCCAAGCACCATAGTGACAGTTTGTTTTTCGAAAAAAATTGAAGGCAGGGTGAGGCAGGAGGGAAGAAGAAAAAAAAGGATAAAATTTAGAAATGTAAAATTAAAAAAAAAACGACAATTGATATGAGGGTTGTTTTTACTGTTAATATTCTGGAGTTGTTTGGAAGAATACCTTTGAAGTAAGACCAGGCTCTTCTCACAGTGCATATGTTTTGTATGGTTTCATCTTCTGACTGATGTCATCTTTAAAGTAAAGGGAAAGTGCAAAGCTGTGATGCATTGGTAGCTGGAGAGATAAGGAATCAGGTACAAAAGGTTATACAGGGTTGCCAAATTAACCATTTTTGAGCTAGATCTAGCTGATTTTTTCTTTCAATTTAGCTAATAAAAATCTGTCCAAGAGATCCCAGTGTTTGCTTGGTATCTTATCCTGGTAATCTTCCAGGTCCTTCATGTTAATGTTCTTCTACTTCTCTGTATTCCCAGGTGGCTATTGGTAAATTGGAGTCAGTGTTCAAACACTTCAGTTTCCACTCCGTCTCCATGCTCTAATTTTAGTTTGAGTTGAATAAATTGTAATGAAAACCAAAACTGAATGGATGTGGGGGCTGCATGCCAAACTTTATTCAACTAAAAGATTTGGATACAAAATAGTGTTCTATGTTGCAACTTTTTGATAATATGGTCACTCAGACCACTTCCAGCTTTATCATATGATTCCGGTTGTGTGTATAGAAACCCATACCTGCATACTACTTGTACTCCATATTACCAGTACAAAAAGTAAATGTTGATAATTTGTTCTGGAGTTTTAGTTATATCATTTGAATGAAAATATAAAACATTTTTAGTTATGAAGTTTGCTGGAAATTAAAAACTTTGGCCATTTTCAAAGACAGTTTCAACTATAAATAACAAACCATACTTGGCAACACTGAGTCAATCACTAGAATCTCTCATTCACTAAGCAAAACTTGTTTCTTTCTAAAGTCGACAAAATATCTTTTAGAAAGTGAAAAACTAAAATGAAAATTTAGTGCAATAATTATTTTTTGGTGACTTGAACTGAAGGCATATTCAGGGAAATTCTGACTATTTTGATCTGAATAAGATAGTTGTTCCTATTGTAATTTGAATGTATCAACCTTTATATTTGTAACAAAACGAAAATCAATGATTGAATATCAAACCTAAATTATAGTTTTCTTGAGGATGTTTAGTATACAAAGCTGTTTTAGTTTCAGAGATATCAATTCAAATTTATATGGAGCCTTGAATTGGACAATTTTGGGTGTCCGATAGATTTTAATTTTATCTCACATTCAGGACTAAAAATGAATTCAATGTCCGAAGTTGGATATATCTGGGAACCCTGAGTGCCAGTCTTGTCTGTTTTTGTACTAAGTGACCAGTATGAGTAGCTGACATGGCACTGCTTCATGCCTCTCGTTCCACCGTTTCTACTTACATTCTTTATGAAAGTAATGTTTAACTAATTTGCTCCCTTTTATGATCCCTGGATTTATTGTGCTCTCATACGTTATCATCTCCAATGGCTTCCAACAGGTGTATTATGCAGAATTGTGTATTATCAGTAAATAAAATTAGTGTTATTTCTCTTATTTATGTTTTTCATATTCTCTTACAATCTTATTTATATCTATCCACTGTGCCTTTTATGCATTTTTTCTATTTTTATGGTTTATTTTTTCTCACTATTTTAGCCCCAAGGGTGGAGCTGTCTGGATGGTTATTCATACTTGCAAGAATCTTCATAATAATAGATGCATACTTTCTAAATAAAAAGAAAACTCAACTACATTTATTAGTAGACTTTATCGTTGAATGCTATTTGATTGCTATTGCTTAATCCAAATTTTCAACTGAATGAATTCAGATTTTTGAGAAAATGACTTTTTCCCCCTGTTTATCAATTTTTCTACGCTTTGAAAAAACAAAACTGATTTTGTTGTAGCTATGTCATTATTGTTCATTTTCATCTTTATAATGACTCCAACATACTCTAAGTATCTCAATGGTTTGGTCACCCACCTGTCAGTCTAATCAATGAAGTGGCACACTTTGAAAGGTAAAAGCCTATGTATAATGGTTAATAGCCTTCAATTATCCTAGTTGTTATTTGAGACTAGTAATTTTGGTAGCTAATTGTTAGTTTTGTTTTCTTCTAAGAATAAACTAGTCAATCCTGAATTTTTATACATCAGTAATCAGCATGTTTGTTGTTTCATATATTTTTGAGTCTCTGTTGCTAAGAATAAAGTTTATAAGCCAGTAGTTGAGCTTCCTTTATTCCATTGGCACTTGATTCAGTAGGATCTAAAACTGTTTTAAGTTTTGAAACGAGGTATTATTATTGTTATTATTAGATTGTTTATTTGAGCTAGTATCTTCCTTTAAAAAAAATTGTTTTGAAACAGAAAGCCCCCCCCCCCCATTCTAGTCTCAATATTCTAGATAGTTATAATAAATCATTTCAAAATTTGTCCATGTGGACCCAACTTCTTAGTTTGGCAGTCATAAATGTGAGTAAATAATGTCATGTAAAAACTTACCATTTGAGGGCCATAGAACTAACCAACTGAAATACAACTAAAGAATGAGGATTTGCATAATTTCTGTGGGAACTTCTTGGATGAACAGTTATCATTATTATACTTTAATTTATTCCAAATGATCTTATCTTGGTCGTTTAAGTGATATTGTGACTGTTGTACTCTCCAATCCCTGTCTCGGAATTTCAGACCAAATTCTTTATTCAATTCGTGGGGATAGATTGTTCTCATTCCCCTATTTTTTTTATGATGAAATCAGGCATGGCTGATCATGTGTGCTGAGAAAATGGACATTGTCATGCAGTCTTCAGTATGGATTAAGCCAATCAATGTTTTTATTTATTAACATAATTTGTCGGTAATATTGGTACCTACTTGTCACCTATTTAGCAGTACTGTACCGTGTTTCATCAGCACTAATTATACCTTGTTGAGTACATCTCATACTTTTAGTAAGAAATACTATACTTAGGCAGTAGTCTACTTTGAAGCCTCTCTGCCGTGATAATTGAAGTGCAGTTTTGTACAATAGTTCTTTGAATGAACAGATTGCCCTCTCTTAATGGCTTGTCATCATTGGATATATCTTGGCTGTTTCTAATTGTGCATTACAGTCTGCAGAAAACTCTTTTGGATTGTTATGAATCTTACCCAGTGATGTATCTTGATATTTTCTGCTTGTGGGGAACAATTACTTCTGTCATAATTGACTCCATTATGAGAAAAATGGTTGACTAATTATATAAACAAAATGACAATATTAATTTAAATTTAATTGGATTTTTATGGAACTTTCCTTTCTAATATTGTGGTTCAGATCTTTTTGCCTTCAGTCAGATGAATAAACTAACTTTATCAAAATGATGGTTTGGTTTTATTTTATGTTTTGGTGTTCAGTTTAGTTCAGATTGATTTTTGTCTGATTTTTGCTGATTAATCTTGTTTTGTCATTTATCAGATCATTTGATTTGCCTGTTGATATTTGATTTATGAATCAATAATCAAACTTCATATATGTTCAGTTTTGTTGGTAAATGATTTCTTCATGATGTGTGGCTTCACTGTTGATTATTTTATGCACTAAGTAGGTTTTCATTTGATACCAGGGATGGATTTCCATGAGATGTCGTTTTGTCTTTTGCTCTGTAGACCTATACATCATTCAAATTTATTGACACTTAATTTTATACATTGGATTTTTAATGTCTGTTAGGTTTGATTTTGCTGATAACTTTGTTATGAATCATTAATCATTGTTTTTAAACACTGTCTTCAATATAGGCCCATTGATGGGTGGATAGGACAGTTTTTTGTTGAAGCTTGTTAACCGTAATGTAGTGAAAGAATTTTTGATTTAGAATGTGGATTAAATCTTATTTTTCTTTTATTAGCACTGGTAAATATTAAATTATTTGCTGTAATATACATAATATAGAATAATTCTTTTATGTCTGAAATAGATTTTTTTTCTCTATCTCTCACTCTCTTCTTGGATGAACCACTATTTCATAACCGTATAATGTTCTTACACCCATTGTCATCTTTGATATGGGACCAGTATAATGTCTCCATCTCAAAAGTGTGTTGCGTACAGAAAAGCGTACATTCTAGTTCTATCAATATCTTCTAAATATTAACATATATTTTCCAAATATTTGGTACATCCATGTTAATTCTCAATTTTTGAGTTTTCAGGATTCTATAAAAAATTTGTGTCAGATGTTTTTTCATGTTCTAAAATACGAGTGATTTTTGTTTTTTATATATGTGCAATGTTTTAAGCAAGCATGCTTTTGTCCAATCGTCATTTGTTGATTTCTCATCTCACTTGTTACTGCTTAGGTCTAGCAAACCCAAAATTGTGAGTTCATTTCTTACAGGCTGTTCTGAGGTTGAATTATAGAAAAGTAATGAAATATAACCTTCTATAAATGCCCACCAATTTGAAAAATTAAAGACGTGCATACATATTCTCATATGCAAAATCTGGATCTATGTGTGTGACTGTAGTCTCTGTATATATTCCCTTTCATCTATATTTGTGTGTATATGAATTGTTGAATATTTACTATGAAACTGTGTGCATACCCATGAGTATTGCTGTGTAGTTTAATTTTTGCGTAGTGTTTGGATTATTGCTCAAAACTAAGCTTACTTATGAAATTTTGCTATCAAAATCTGAGCAGTATTCTCTTTCACAAGAAATTGGCTTTAGGATTAACATCTTGTGATAAAACGCAGCAATATGAGTAAGATTTTGCTAGACAAGGAATTATTCAAATTGTATATTATTTGTATGCGTGTGTGTGTGTGCACGCTGCATTAATACTGGTTGTTAAGAGTAGATCTGTCAAAGTTGAAATTTATCATTTTTCTCCAATAAAACTGAGAAAGTTTTTCCTTTGTCCTGAGAGTAATGTTAGGTTTGACCAAAGTTTCACCTGCTGAATTTCTAAACCTGTTCTTTCATGTAAATGTTATTATCATACAGCACTTCACCAGAATGGGAGAATGAGCAGAATGAAAAAAAAAGTATCTGACTGTTTCAAATCTCATGAATGAACGTTTGTCACTTTTAACCTAATGACTTTAAGAAAGTAGTGATTTCAACTTTTGCTGTACTCTTGTCTTATTTTCGAATTGTATTCTTCTTGAATGTTTATTTTAAAAAGTCACATTTCCTTAACCATGTCTCAGACTTTCACTGGATCCATCTTGATTGCTGTAAACCCCTACAAAGCATTGGCAATCTATGAAGAGGTGAGTATAATTTTAAAGAAAACTTTTTGTTTGATGTCTTAAATCTTTATTTTGAAAAGTTATTGTCATCAATTTCAAATGTTTAATAGGAAGTGATTTCCTAGAAAGCTGATGAATTACTATAGCTGTCTTAGAACTGACTCATCTACTGACTAAACAAATGACATAGAAAGAAGTAATGTGCTTATTCTGCAGAATATTCATCCAGTGAAGGTTTTGCCATGCATCTGGAGGAAATGACAGGTATAATGAATAATTGATAATAAATGACATAACAGAAGAAAAGTACCTAGAAATTTCACCTTTGAAAAAATTTTAATGCCTCCCTCTTGGAAATGTTTAAGAGGAATCTTATTCTGTTTTGTAGAAAGACATTAAAGCATACAGTGGCAAGAAACTCAGCGTGGTGGAGCCACATGTTTTTGCCATTGCGGAAGCTGCATTTCAACACTTGCAGAGTCATAATGTCAATCAATCTTGGATTATCAGTGGTGAGAGTGGTGCTGGAAAGGTAATAAACTTTTTACATCTTCTCTTGTCTATTTGCTGCTAGCCTTAAAATAGAACTGATTTTGTTGGCATGTTCCCTTTCATTCATTCATACATACACATATACGCTAATTTTCAAGCACATGCTAACAAGAATAATGATGATAATAATCATTCTGTATGAAATTACACAATTTTGGGAAAATTCCGTCATTCCCCTGAAAAAATCTTAGATGCTCCTATATGACACAGAAAGAGAAATTATTCCGAATAGTAGATCTGTATCTAGATTTGAAATTGAAAATCTTGAAATTTTCATTCAGTTTCATGCCTTTTCTTTTAGAGCTCAATGGGTTTTTTTTCAGTGCGTTAGTCACTGACACTATTCTGAATATTTAATATGAGGGGGCGCTGATGAGTTCTCAGCCTGACCAAGTAGTGATTGACATAGAAACTAATTTTCAAAAAGTGCAAGGATTCTACAAATTCCCAATGAATAATATAAAGAACACTCTTTCTAGTTACAGTGACAAAATAATGCACACATGAATTGTAATCTAATTGTTGCTTTAGTTTCTTCTGCGCAAGGCTTTTTTTTTTTTTCTTTTCTTTTAAATTTCAACGTTTCCATATAAACTTCTAGAGCTGTATCCAATATTGTAATATGGTTTCAAACATAGTTCCTGGTAGTGTCCAAATACTTTCTACTGCTAGTTTAATTTTTCATTAAAAGACTTCGTAGCATCAATTTTTCAAATAGTATCCATACATTATTCTTTTTTTGATTTTTAGACAGAGACAACTAAATTTATTTTGCAATACCTATGTTCTGTTACCAATCACACATCCTTCTGGGTGGAGCAGCAAATTCTTGAAGCAAATACAATCTTGGAAGCATTTGGTGAGTTTGAAAGAAAAATTAAAAAAAGAAGTTTTCTCATCTATAAGAATCCAAGAATAACTGAATTTGTTTGTTTGTATTCAAATTTTCTAAGAAGAATGCAGTTGAAAAAAAATTATTCCTTTGTATTTTGAAGATTGTTTTTTTTTTTAGTTGTATTAAATTGGCATGTAAAAAGCAACATAACATATTCAAAATGTACTGATACAATTTTTAAATTAGACCATTGTTCCCTTGGCAAAGAATAACAGCATTCTCAGAAATAGCAATGAAGGTGCGAGTTTGATTCTCACCAAAGGTTTACTCTTTACTTCCAAATGCACTGTTATTTGTTGCCATAAAAATAATGGCCTGAATTGAAAGTTGTGTAAAAACACTGATATTATGAAGGTAAAAAGTGGTCAAAACTTCATGAAAAATAACTTTTTAACTGCCGGTCCTTTGTTTCTAAGATGGAAAATAAAAGAATGATTCTCAGAGATACCAATTATCTACCTATAGCAAGTATGCCATATGTAAGAGGTTTGGCTGAAGAGATCCAAAGGATTTGTGGTTATAAGATAAGTGGTTTTCAATCAGGAAGCCACTCTTCAGTTATCTGGAAACACACATTTTCATGAAATCCTCAAAGAAAGAAGAAATCAAATGAAAAATCGCATTAGGTCAGCAAGATTTCAACTGAGCAAGTTCAATCTTCAAGAACAAGACCCCATCGTTCATTTAAGGGAAGATCTGCATTATCATTCGCTTTTTTTTTCAAAATTGACTTTTAAACCCCATTTAGAATATAAATATGTGAATAGTTATACATTTTTTCATGCAATTTGGATTCTAGATTCATTGTACCACTCTACAAAGTAAATTCTTATAATTTTTGACCTCATGTGTCCTCAGGTTCACTTCAAGCAAACTACCCCTAGATTGTGATTGATCCCAGGTGAACTAGCATTCCTTTCAAAATTTCCTGTTTCCTACGATAACGGGTTTCAAATTGAACTGGTTACTCTTGTAATAGTGATTACCATGAGTCCTTGGCTAATATTGTCATCGTGGGATCTGGTGAAGAAATGTCCAAGTAGAATTTCATGTGAAAGATACCTCCATAAGTTGCAATGAAATAGTAAAAAAAAAGTAGGAATATTGAGAAGTGCATTCATTAGGAAGAAACCGGAAAAATGGTGAAATTCTGTTTCTTCAGCATGTCAGAAAAAAGTGTGGACGAGTGTATTCAAATTCAAAGAATGTTGGTAGCACTTTATAAAAAAACAACTATTGGTATTTATCATCATTATTATTAATGTCAATCACTTCCTTACAGGGAGCTTTGACAGGCTTGTGGTGTGCAGTCCAGTCTTAGCAATGTTAGAACTAAGCTTTATGAGTTGGGTTTTAGTGCCTGCAAACCTTTGAACACGCTTAGAATGAAACATTCAGTAAAGAAAAAAGGCTGTCCTGGTAAAAGGCCCATCAATACTAAAAATCTGATGATTGGACCTTGATTTGGTCATTAATTTGAAGAATATTTAATATTCATGTACCGAATCTTAAATATTCCTATTTCTGCTGCTGCTGGTGAATTCTTTTATAATCTTTGAGGAAAGTGAGTAAAGTAGCATCAATCACTTCCCTACTGTGAGCTTCAACTGGCCTTAATAGATTTTCCAAGCCCTTAGATGATGCTAATTGTTTTTTTGCAAAGTGCTACCAATATTCTACCTTATCTTTGAATCCTGCTTTTATAAACACTTTCCGGCTTGCCAGTTTTCACCATTTTTCCAGTTTCTCCAAATGTTGACTGCGCTTCCGACTCCCCCCCCTCCACAAGGTATCTTTTTGATAAACTTTCACTTGGACCTTTTTCTTTGGATCAAAACTTTACCAGATCCCATGATGATAATATTGGATAAGCATGCATGGTAATTACAACTACAAGAGTGGCGTTTTGATTAGAGAACTGCTTCTATAGATTAAATTGAATGGACACAAAACAAGAAACCGGAAGACATTTAAGGTCATGCTGTTTCATTTGAGATCAGCTGCAATCTTTGGGAAATATGAGATCACTCCAAGGTCACATGAGATCAAATTCTCTGAGTATAGAATTCTAAAATGAATGCAGAATCCAAAATGCATCAGAAAATGCAGACTTCATTGTTTCGGAGGACCGAGATTTTAACCATGCAAAAATTTACTCTTTTGGGACTCAGTGATTTCATTACACTATCTTTTTTTTTGATGCAACTGATGCAGCATAAAATTCACACTTTCTCTTTTGAAATATTTTTAATATATCTTAGCATTTCATTTATTTAGTTTTTTGTTTCTAAAATAGAATAGACTAGTCGAACTTCAATTATTATTTTGAAATATACATACAGAAAAACCAAGATCTAATAATTGTGAGCAGAGATGATCAGAAAATGAGGACAATCGAATTCAAAATTCTCTTTATTCACCAGAGAGACCCTGTTGCAATCTTTCATTGTGAATAAAGCCTTTTTTAAAAAATGTTGACAGCTCTAACATTTAACAATCTCTCTTTTTTTCAAAGATGAAAATCTATTTCAGATGAATGATAGTCAATATTTGCATCTCAAGCAACATTTCAATTTTTTTTCTTCCTAATCAAGAAAATATCTTAATAATTATAAAACCATCATTTTGTTATTTGTTATGTGAAGGAGATGGTTTGAGTTTACCAAATTGCAAAGTCTTCAAAAATTGATTGGGAATTTTCCTGGCTTTCTAGGAAAAAATCATGAGGCAGAATTTAATGAGAACTAATGTCAGATATAATTCTAAAATTTTGGCAAGTTAATTTAATGATTTGTTTTCAAGAATTCTGTTAACAGGAAGTGGTAAATTACAGAAATAACTTAGTTAATTCCGTCCACTGATCCAATTGATTAGACGTTAGGATTTTTATATAATTTGAATAAATGTTGAATTTTATTTTTCACATTAGGCAATGAAATATTAGTTTTATTTAATCTTGAGTGAAAATCAATGTTTTATTTCCTGAACGATTTGAAAAAAACATTTTTATGTGAATATACAAACTTTCATCTTTGAAACAAAAGCATGCTCAATTTGGATTTTGTCTCAGAACTGAAAACCTTTTTAATTCTTCTATATCTATATTTCAAAATAAAACTTGAATTAAAATTCTGGTGAGAAATGGAAGTTTGGTTTGTCTATTCCAGGCCTGCCCAACTCAAAAGTATCTTGGGTCATATCAATCACAGAAAATTAGCTGTGGACCGCAAGAGTAAATATTCAGACTAAATTGAATGTATATATTTTTTTTTTCAAGTAGAAATTATATGTATATTATTTGTTAGCAAGAGAATTATTTACCTTGATAAGTCCAGTCAGTTCATACATAAACTTAGCTCGAGTTCTTGATGATAGGCATGTATAAAAATTTTGACGGAAATTGATAATCTATTTTGAAGATGTAATCAGAATTTTTTCTCGTTTTTACTCAAAATTGATTGGGCAAACTTTTCGTTTGAAAAAATTTTTCTAAAATTCCTATGTAGAATTAGACTTGATTGCAAGGTTTACTTTAATCAGCAATAAATCCTATCGAGCACCATAATTGATAGCAGCTAATTGAAAATTAGCTGAACTTTGAAATCTGTGGTCAAAGATCTACCAAAATAATCGTCAAATGAAGATGGATATGAAGAGAATAATTACAATGATAATTATGTGAAAGGAAATAAATATGATGCTTACAGGATTCCATACATGGCTTTCAATTGATAGCTACAAAAAATGAAAAATATATGAAAAAATATATATATTTGATCATTTCAGTATTGTTATATCATTGATAACATGATTTCTGTCAACCCAGGGAAGGGTAATTATTAAAAAAAAAAATCAAAGATGAAGTTAATTGAAATATTGGGAAAAAATTTTTGAATTTCTGATGAAATTTTGTGGAAGGATTGGCAATAGGCTATGGAATTGATCAATTTTTTGGCCAGATCCATGCACCAGGACTTAGTCATAATTGGAAGAAATGCACATTCACAGTCCATTTTGAATTTCAAAAAGATAACTTCCACTTTTTGATGGACTAATAACAGTACTATAATACCTACTTCCACCTTTTTGTAACTTCTTTTGCACAACATAAATGAAATTCTCTTTCTAAGAATATATCATATCGTCTGTATAATCATTGGTTTTTCTGGCCCCAAAGCACTCCTGATCTGAAGTTAAAGCAATGCATTTAATTTTTTCTTATTTGGTCTCACATTGGGTTAATTTGCTTTGACTATAAAAGTGTGGCTGTGAAGAAAATTATCTGCAATGATTTGATTGTGGTCTTTTAATTGTTGTAGAATGCAGTTGGCCTTGTTGCCAAGTTTCAAAATGATGGCTTATCAGTGTAAAGAGTTGGTTTCTTTTTTGTTTTTTTCCTTGATATTCTTTTTCATGTTTATTGAGTTGTTGGTCTTCTGGCATATAATGTTTTGATTGTTGTGTCTAGTTTTCTTTATATGTTTGATAATACAGATTAAGTTTTACTTTCATTTTTTGCATCTGCACTGAGCCTGTCATTTTAAAATTCAAGCTCTAAAACAATATATTGATGCTCTGTTTGATTCTAGTAAAAGATAAAATATAGTGTACGTAGTTTGCTTTGATAGTCAGTACTATTACCATTACAGGTATTCGTGTTACTTGAAAATTTAGAACATCGGTGTATTTAATGAGTAAACATCTGTAAATATGATTGGAAGTATTTCCTCTTAAATTGGCATCATACAGTTCTATATCAAAAAGCTCAATCTCACTCGTTGAGTGGTATAGAGTAAGCAAAGCCCAACTCTTATCTAAAACTGCAAGATTTTTGAAACCCACTTGTAAACAGCACTCTGCCATTCATTAAAACTGGAAGAAAATTTGGTCCTGCAGATGCTGTTCAGGAAGTAGGAAATAGGTTAGTGATAATTATTTAAAATTTTGAAGACTTTTCCAACTTCAAGAACATCTGATGAAAGATTTGTTAGAGATACTGCTGTTTTTTTTTCTCATCTTTGGGTGTAGTTATTTTCTTAGTTGATGCATATCACTAACTGTGTGAACCATGAGAAACCGAGGCCGACAGAACATAAAATGGAGAGATGAACAGGACAAATTCAGGAAATACTGGCTCCATGATGCCCACGATAGAGAATTATGGCGAATCCTGGGGAAGGTCTATGTCTAATGACAGACGTTAAAAGACTGATGATGACTAACTGCGATAGTTCATGATACAAGGATTGAGTCCTTCTTTATCTTGTTTGTGCATTCTCTTTGGATAAAGTCATTCACAAAACACATGAAAGAAACTACAAAGGAGATCTATTTTTTTGATTGACATCAATTTTTTTATAGAAGTTTTTTTGTAAATATTTTCATGTTGATCATACAAATAATCTCATGGTATTTTCAAATTGACTTATTTTTAAGCATTTTCCTGTTTGCCACTTTCCATTTTTCTCTTTCAAATGTGTCGTTCATTTATTTGAATGAAAAACCGCTGGAGATCTATGCATTTTGATAAACCATCTCTAAGATTTTACTATAGAAATAATGAGGGGGTTGATGAGTGTCATTGGTTGAGGTGGGTTATGAGGAGGAATCACATGATGTTAGGATTGAGTCCGACTTTTCTTTTTTGTTCGAGAGTTTTTTGGGATGTGGTAATTCATTGAAAGAACTTGGAGAAAAAAAAAAAAAAGTTATCAAGAAGAAATCTGTCAATCTCTACTGAATTTTAATGTTATTGAGATAAAACTTGGCAAAAGATATATTAAAAAGCATTTTTAAAAGTTGAATAAATGCCACAATATCATTTTGATTATTTAATGCTTATCATTTTCAGGTAATGCCAAGACAGTACGAAATGACAATTCCAGTCGTTTTGGCAAATTCATGCAGGTTTGTTTTGATGACCAATACCAGATCATTGGGTGCATAATCCAAGACTACTTGTTAGAACAGTCGCGTATCACATTCCAGTCTCCCAATGAACGGAACTACCATGTATTTTACCAGATTGTTGCTGGTGCTGCTGCAAATCCTGAGATAAAAGAACAATACTATATCCAAGATGTGGAGTCCTACAATTACTTGAACCAAAGTGGGTGCTATAAACTGGATGGTCACAATGACGTGACCATGTTTGATGCCTTGCGTCTTGCCTTTGGTGTACTGAGTATTCCTCTTGATATGGTCAGTGGAATATTCTCAGTCATTTCTGCCATTTTACTGCTGGGAAATTTACAGTTTGAGGACATTGATGGAGAGAAGTGTCAGCTGACTGAGACTGACACAGAAATTATAAGCAAAGTCTGTGATTTACTTGGCCTTAACAAAGAAGGACTCACAGAGGCAGCTCTTTTTCGACAAATTCACGTCCGTGGAACTGTCACAAGCATTCCATTCAAAATGCAGGAGGTGGGTTTAGAATCTTTTTTTACTGTTGTGGAATCATAATTTTTCTATTATTTACAAATTATTTCATCTTGACTGCCAATGTTCGCAATGTTTCTCTTGAACAAAGTGTTAGCATTACAGGACGATAAAAAATTCCTTCTTCAATTGTCGATAACTGCTTGTCCACAGCAGGTTGATGTGTAATGAATTGAACAAGGAGGTTAATGTGTTGAGAGTTTTCCTTGAAATTGAAATGATCCCTAGTTTGTACCTCACTGAGTACTTAATGAATCTAGCTTTGTGCCAAAATTAGCTTTTTCAAATATTCATCTATAAAAGAATTGGTCGGAGCACCAACTATAAAGCAATGTTAGTCTTCTAAGTCATTACCATTGGGTGCTCAATGAATTTGGCCTTGGACCACAATTGGCTAAGTTAAAATATATATCTACTTGAAGATTCTTCAGATCACAAAACTTTTTTTCATCATCATACTTTTTTATCAGTTGATTATTAATTAAGCGGAGAAATATTGTGTAATGCTGCTAAATGTCTCAAAGGCTTAAGAACCTGCCAACCCTTACATTCTTCTGAGGTATCTTAAGGAACAAAACTATGGCCTTGAAGTAAATTGTATATGAAATATGTATGTCAACTTTGGCACTGGGTTACATTCATTGAACACAGTTAGGAACAAACTCCTTGAGAAAAGATTACACGTCTAGCAGGCACACACTGAACTACCGTGTATATTCTTTTGAATTAGAGACAGAAAATAGATCCTTCTGTAGTTAGAAGAATATCTGATGCTTATGTGATTGCAGTTCAAAACAAATATTAGTTTAGTCTTTGTGGCCTATGAGGCAGTATTTAAAATTTTGAATAATCAGCTCAAAGTGAGGGTATGTCTGAGACATCAACTATAAAAACAGAGCCTTTCATCTTTAGCTTCAGACTGTCACCAATGGTGATTGGAACAACCTCCCAAACTGTCTGGGCTAAGTGATACATTAACTAAGTAGATGAAATGTCTACTTATGTTGATTATATGTATTCAGTAAGCTTTTTGTGGTAAAATGCCAGATTTGTGGTAGCTTTACTCTGTGAAGTTGCTTTACCAATAATATTTTTTGATACATATGTAGTAATTATTAGTGCTGAAAAGGCTGCTTCACTTGACTGTTGTAAAGTATAAGTAGATATTTGATGGACTGATCTA
>OY735230.1:30431869-30434369 GCA_963457665.1 Thysanoteuthis rhombus
ATATATATAAAAGATAGACAATGAAATCTAGATGACACACTTTATCATATATGTATTCATCTATGTATGTGAGTGCGTGTGTATATATATATATATATATATGTATATATACATATATATGTATATTTATTTTAATTATCATCGGTAAGATGAAGGTAGCTTTGAATAATATTTGGATAAATGATTCTGATATTTTTATATCAATCGAGATAATTTATTTCGGTTTTTTCTCTTCCAATGATGAAATTTTGTTATTCCACTTCAGTTTTTCACTGAAGTAAATAGCTCATACATTGCTCATTAGATGTT
The DNA here is from genome assembly GCA_963457665.1 of Thysanoteuthis rhombus. Taxonomy (NCBI): domain Eukaryota; kingdom Metazoa; phylum Mollusca; class Cephalopoda; order Oegopsida; family Thysanoteuthidae; genus Thysanoteuthis; species Thysanoteuthis major. Next base: position 30,432,179 of record OY735230.1, read on the forward strand.
TGTGAAGGAAATTAGTCTTTGCAATGGATTTAATATCATGCACAAAATTTTCTTTCTAGCTTACAGATAATATTCCCCTTCCTCTTATTCGTCATTCCGTCTTGATTGGTATGCAACACCATGTCCATTACCAGTATAGATAATATTTATGGTACAATACAAATCTATTATGATGTTTATTTCCAATTTTTTCCATTTAGTTGAATATTTCAAAAATCTTATTTATATACATCTGAAGTTCATCAGTTTAAGATTTTTGGTGGGTTCTCAAATCTAGAAAATACCATTGTTCTCTCTGTTAGTCCATGCCTCGCTAACCGTAGGTTATTGTCAAGACCCAACCAGATCATATCAAAATCAGTTCTTGCTTTTCTGAAGTTTTTTGATTGAAGCAAGTTGGAAACTTGCGTATTCCAGATTTTCAGACAGATGTATTCGTGTAACTTTTGCTCATGATCCAAATATACTAAATTCGACCTGTTCTTAAATTTGCACTCCATATCTTGTATATTAGGAATGCATTATAACGCAATATTTTTGAAAGTTTTTGGATAGTAATGAAGGTGGAGTAATTCAAAATCTTCATCAAAGGATGTAGACATTTTGTAACCTGCAAGTAATAGGACACAATTTTATGTCTTCATTTTCAAAGCAGTTGACAACTATTCTGAAAACTTCTGTCTATGTAAAAATTATTACAATTTCTTAGTTCATATCTACTTGTCTACTGCCCCTTTTAGTGATTGGTCCTCTAGCTCTAATCTGCTGTTTTTCTTTCTCAATATTTGCGCATTTATTTCTGTTTTATCATGTGTATGTATGTGTTTTTATAAATTCTGATATACTTAGATACATGTAACTACTTTTTCTATTCAAATCATACAAATAGATACAAAATTTGCTCACAATTGTTTCTTCAAGGGTGAGAAAGTAGGAGGGAAAACATCTCAAAACCTCTGAAAAATTCAATTGCAGGCAACAATCTTTCTCCCCCCTCTATGAGGACTCTAACTCTTCCCCTTGGTATAAAAGTGTAAGAGCTGTGTTTTTTTCTCTCTTTCTTTTGCTGTTGATAGAACTTCTGCTTTAGATAAAACTTTTTTTTTTTAAAATCAGAAATGGTAACAGTTAATAAGAATATTTTTTAAAGAAAATATCTTTAAATAATGAAATGGATACATTAGTATGAAACAACTTGATATACTTAACTTTCAATTCTAAAAATGACCTATAAAATTGCTTAATGGTCACATTTCGTAAATGTTATGTGCAGAATTTTTGAATGAATTTTTAAAAATCTTTATGATTGTAAGGTTTCACAACCATGCCCAATCAATATGAAAAAACAGCACACAAATAATAGAAATTGACAATATGATTTATTCAAAACAATTTGATTCGATTTAATTCATTTATTCTATTAGACTAGACTAAATACTTGTTCTAACAAAGTGAGTAAATTGTTGTATAGAAAATAATTCATGAAATAGAGATAGGTTGATGGAAATCAGATAGCATTTAATTTTTTTTTTCAAAGTGAATTACTGGAAGGAAAACATAAGTATATAAATCAATTAGAATAGTATTGTTCTTATTATTTTTCTACTATTTATCTTCATCTTAATTGTTGTTGCTTTTTATCTCAACTAAACTTGGGATGGGTTCCCTTCAGTAGTGAGTAAAAAAAATTAACAGCACACATCAGAATAAAGAATATGTCCCAGGTAAGGATGAAAGAAAATGGAAATTAAATTATCAATATAATTTGAATTGATGTAGTCACTTCTGTTGTTAATTAACTCTGTTCTTATTCTTTTTCTTTTTTAATTAAATGCTGCCTGATTCCCATCAATTGATCTCTCTATTCTATAAATTCATTTCTTGGACATCAATTTACCTAACTGTTATGGCCGGTATTTAGTCTAATTTTTATAATTTCATAATTCATTGCCATAAGATTCAGTGATCTATTACCACAGCTTCCGCAACTTCTCTGAAATCAAACATGCAGTAAACCTGCTCACATTAGCAAGACAGAACCAAGTACTAAGATTGTGCAAAACATGCACAGATTGCTCCGAAATACATATTGATAAATGATTTTTTGCTTTATAGATACTATCAGATTTATATATGTTGAAAGGTCACCAGTCTCTGGTGGTTTTAAAGTGATTGAGGGAGCGTAGTGATG
>OY735230.1:30439369-30459369 GCA_963457665.1 Thysanoteuthis rhombus
ATGCATCTACCTATCAAAAACTAAAAAAAGAGAAATAAATAGTTGATGCAAAGAATGATCAAATGAAAATTAATAAGTAGAAAAAAGAGCAAGCAAAGAAATGAAATTTATAAATAAATTAAAATCTAAAATCTTGTGTTTTGAAAAATAGTGAAAATCTGTACACCTGATAACAGCAATCATGTTGAAATCACGGGCCAATTGTTGTGCGTAACTCATATAATGAAATATGTATTTTAATGTATAATGTGTACACGTGTATATAAATGAATACTGTATATGAGCATCTTGGAAATGTACGAATTAACTATTTTTTCTCGAGTTGAAATTTTCAAATATTTTAATCAGTTGTAACTTGAATAAGATTACTAGAATTAATGAAAGATTAATTTCATGGCAATATTTTTTAAGGCCCTTTTGTGTCTTATTTTTATATCTGCACTTCATAATCAGCTTTTTTTTCATGGTTTTTTTCTTTACAGACAAATAGTTTTGAACAGCTCTGCATTAACTACACAAATGAGAAGCTTCATAAGTTTTTCAACCACTATGTTTTTGCCTTGGAACAAGAAATTGTAAGTCTTCATGTCATTTTGCATCTAATAGTTTTTACGCTTGTTTTTTGGTTTGAAATTTTTGATTTCAAGTTTTCAATTTGTTCAGTGTTGTATGATAGCATAAAGTATCTCAACATAATAATCCAGTAAATGAAGAAACTAATAAGTTCTTTTCATAATGGAGAAAGGTTTTATCAGTTTTGAGGTCTTTGTGGAAATCTTTCCATGAATTATAAGATGTGACATTAATTTGGCTACTTATAATATTTAAGATAGCTAAGAGACAAAATGGCAATGAGGGATGAAAATCTATTGCAAAAAGTAAATTCAGTCTGATTATATTTCAAGTCATTCTGAGAAGATTCTTCCATGTTGCAGTCATTGTTACTTGGAACACGTCTCTCTTTAAATGTGTTACCTGTGCAGCTATGTTAATTTCTTACCTTCCCGAAATTTTGATTGAAATTCATTTCATACTTGAAGAAATATTGTATGGACATATAGCTGAGATATAGGGGAGTTGAGTGTAAAAATTCATGGATCTCCTCCTAAATTTAATCACTTCTTTTGTAGCCCCATGGTTCAATCTTTCACAAATATCATTGAAATTCGTTGAGAAATTCCAAAGATGTCATATGGTGTTAAAATATAGCTTCAATGCAAAGGAGGTAACTGTACATGAATCCACCCCAAATTTAATCACTTCTTTTGTAGCCTATTGACCCCAACTCTTTCCACAAAATTTCATTGAAATTCATTGATTAATTTTGAAGATATTGTAAGATGTTGACATATTGCTAAGATACATGGGGGTAACTCTTTATGGATTGGTCCCCCAAATTTAATCTCTTTTCTCTTATCTATGGCCCACCCTTCCCCAAAGGAAACTTTTAAATCAGTGTGCCAATTTCAGCATGCTTATGACTGGATTATATTGCAGTGATCTTGACCTTTTGTGTTTGAAACTATGTTGATTATTTTTTGTGCTATACTCACCAGAGTGAATGTGTAGAGTGCTTGGCGTTTTTTCTCTCCCCAACTTGAACAATGAAGGATCATGAGAAGCTGACATGATCCAATTTTTGGCAATGTGTGAGACAACCCTTGTTCCCTAGCCTCCTAACTCTCTGGATTTGGCTCCTGCTGTGATACATCTTGGTTCCTAAAGCAGAAATTCTCCCTTGAAATTTGTCAATTTCAGTCAATAGAAGAAAATGAGCTATGATACCAGCTCACTATCAATCAAAATAACTTCCAGAATTGGACAATATGCTTGGAATGGTGTATTGACAGTGGAGAGGACTATTTTAATGTAGACTATTCTCATAAAGTAGATCACATACCAGTTTTATATTGTGTTACTCTGAAATAGGCTTGTTTCAGGATACCATCCACAGGAATTTTATGAATATAACATTTTACACTTGACTTACAAATATGTAAAAGTATTTTTCGTACAAAAATATTTTTCCTAATTCTATCTCTTACTAGCTTAATAAACTAATAATGGTAAACTTTCGTAACAGCATGCATTCCAATGTCACATTTGTTCCTATATTTTTAAGACTATTGTTGGAGATTAGCAACAACAAATGAAAATTCAAGTGCTTTATTTTAAAAACTAAAAACATATATGGGGCATTACACTGTAAAAGGTTAATAAAAAAAATCATTTTTGTCTGTCCTTCTTGATTTCTCATTATTTATTCAGTCTGTATACAATCCAACCATTATTACAGCTAATTCATTATAGTGGTACTCTTATATCCCCGAGAGTGCTATAATAACTGAAGTCTACTGTAATTCAAATATTTTTTGCTCATGGAGTACGATACAGCAACTTAGGTTACAAACAGCAATAGAAGATTGAGATATCATATTCACCTGATCAAAATTCCTTATTTGAAGTAAACAAAACACTAATATCAATCTGTGAAAGTGAGGCTAGAAATTAAATGTACCAAAAAGTAGGTATGGGAAAAACTAGGTTAAGTGAAAGTGATAAATGAAAAGTCGAATCATAAAATTGCTATAGTTTCCGAGAGCCCACCTCTGTACTTGACTGATTTACTTTTTGATTGAAAGTTTATCATTTCTTTAATTCTCTACTCCATCCAGGAAGTTACCCATAATATTAGTTGTAATATTATTTTCATTATTCAGATTTTTAAAAGATCAATTCATATTTTTATTAGTATTTCTTCCATTCTATGGTCAAACTCCTTGAGTTGACTTATTGCAATTAGTCAGACTTTTGAATTTAAGACATTTCGATTTCAGCATTGATTTTAGTCGGGAAAGATACTAAAAGAGAAATGCATTGACATCATGTTGGAATGAACTCCACAGCCATTGTTCGAAACAGACATCTTAACGTCAGTTTTGACCAATTTTTATGACATCAATAAAAACGTGTTTTTATTAAAATGATTTTTTACGTCTTCAAAATGGGATTAATTTAAAGGTAAATTTGTCATCATTTCAAAGTAAATCAAATGCAATTATGTTTAGCAGAAGAAAAGATTTTGTATTATCATCATGACTGAAACAATAGGCATTTTATTCTAAAAAGAGTTTTTATTAGTTTTAGTACATGAAGTATAATCAATCATTTTTATAAATTTCTGCTACTACATTTTAATTGCTTAGTTGTGATCAAAAGCAGCAACAATTAAGATGAAGGTGAATAGTAGCAACAAGTTATAATGATGGTATCTATAAATACTTTGTTTCTCTTTTCGGTGAGAAACTGTGCTAATGGATATGTCATTAAAAAGGTTCAAAACCAAAAAATATCTTTCATAACCGCAATACACTTTTCATCAACATATCTATAGGACAGTGGTTATAGCCGTTCGCTTAGAATCTAATCCACTCGAGAGCAACATTTTACTTTTATCTTTTCTTCATTTTTGAAGTTAGTGGTGGATTAACCTTCATGTTAAGTAGACTTTTTCTTGCTTTTTTGCTTTTGAGGCCAGTGGTGGATCAACCATTAGGCTGAGTACACTTTTTCTGTCTTTTTCCTTTCCTCACTTCTGAGGTTAGTGGTACATCAACCATTTGGCTGAATAGGTCTTTTCTTCCTTTTGTCGAACTCTTACTGTTGAGTTTAAACTTAACATTGACTGTTGACAATAACTGAAAGCCACTGACATAAAGTGTTAAAAGTAGTGACTTCATGACGTACACAAAAAATAACATATATATCCATCAATTCAATAGATAAGATAGACCTATGATCAGCCTGTGAGATTTAACTTGCCCATTTGACTCATTCAAGTTAACACTCTCTCTCTTTTGAATGTAAGTTTCTCAGCTTTCTTGACTGCAGTTTAGATTGACAAAATTAGATCTAATATCATATTTTTATATTTCTATATTTCATTTAATATTCAATTGAATTGTTATCAGTAGTGGACTGAGTGGAAATAAACACCATAATAGAATCCTTGTCATAAGAATTTTAGAGATGATGACAATGTTAATGTATCCCCCACCAAATAACCTTGATTTTTTTGTATATGAATCCACCCCAAATTTAATCACTTCTTTTGTAGCCTATTGACCCCAACTCTTTCCACAAAATTTCATTGAAATTCATTGATTAATTTTGAAGATATTGTAAGATGTTGACATATTGCTAAGATACATGGGGGTAACTCTTTATGGATTGGTCCCCCAAATTTAATCTCTTTTCTCTTATCTATGGCCCACCCTTCCCCAAAGGAAACTTTTAAATCAGTGTGCCAATTTCAGCATGCTTATGACTGGATTATATTTCAGTGATCTTGACCTTGAGGAACAGGAAAGGTAAAATGACGAGATCAAGTCACAATGATATATCCAAGTTGACTGATAGTCGAGTTACTTTTTAAAAAAAACTTGCAGGCTGCCCAAGTTCATAAATTAGAAAAAAATGTAAAAATTTTAGAAATTTTAGAATTTTTAAGATTTAAAAAGAAGAAAGTAAACATGTGGAACACTGAAACTAAAAGAAAGTATTCCCATTTTCATACTTCATTATAAGTCAAAATCTGATAATGATATTTACTCCTGTTGATTTGTTATTTCTACTACAGATTTACTTTGTAGTAGAAAGCCTCCATGGTTATAAGTTTTTATTTACTGTCATTACAAAATGAATCTAGATACAAAGAACTTTTTTCTTTCTTTCTTTTTTCCAAATCATTCTTCCATTTATTGTTTTTTTCTAATATTTCAATTTGTATCCTCTCTTTTTCTATGAAATGTAATTCTCCACTCTCCCTCTTTACTGTTTACATTTTTGCTCTCTCTCTTTTCATTCTTCCTATACTCTCTGATTTTAACTAAGTTGCTTCTTCTGCTAATTTCTCTTGTTTTTCCCTCTGTTTTTTCCGCTTTCTTTTTCTGTCTGTTTATCATGTACAATAGTTCCTCCAATTTCGCAGACTTCAAATTCATGGACTTGATTATGTGCGTTTTTTTTATCAACAAAGGGAAGCTACTCTCACAGACTTATGAGAAAAAAAGCAATATGTTCTGCTGAAAAAAATTCAGTTAACAACCATATTTTTGAAGTGATGAAGAGGCGAAGACCAACAGAAATCAATGTATTTTCTGAAGGATAACTGTAACGTCTATGACTCTAACCTCCTTCACTCCTTCCATGCCTATACATCACAGCCTATGCTTTCTTCTTCTTGCAGACTTTGTCCTGTTTGTTTAGAAAAAATAACCAACTTCAACACTCTATTTTGAAAACATGATTAAAAATAGGAAATTCTGATTCTCAAGTGTTTCCTTGTTTTTGCTGGAAAGGAAAAGACTAAAGTTTTATCAAAAAATGAAGAAAAACAGATTTTCAATAATTACAATGTAAAATATAGCTGTTTTGTAATAAATTTTTACTCCCCTCTCCACATGCATTTGCAAAATTTTCGTGCATCAAAAGATGGAGATTGACAAATTATACTACAAATCACATAATTATCAGATTTTGATAAAATTTTCTGTACTTATTCAAGAAAAAGTTGGAATTTTTTTTCCTTTTCTATCGTTTCCATTCCAATTATTGGAAGTTGTTTTATTTTTTTTTCTTCTCTCATGAAAATCTACCTTCCATACGCCCCCTAAATTTATTTGATTTAGTTTACTTGTAATTACCAGAAGGTGATAATTTCTACGCATATTGAAGATAAGTCCATACAAAAATACGTTCTGTTTACCATTTTTTAGAATAGTTTCCTTGGTTCTGTAGAAATATTTTACTTTTGGAATGGAAAAAATGGAAAATCAAGTAAAATATTTCTATTTCTATTCAAGTTATTTAGTGTTATTTTCTGAAAAAAAAAAAATATCAATTTTGATTTCTTTTTTTAAAAATATTTTTATTCCAATATTTTGATGAGTCTGTAAAATCATTTTCATTGTTCCACTTAGTGGATGATTATAACAAGTTTTTCTGTAGATTCACTGAGGGTGAATATAAAAATATTATAATTAGGAAAAATACCTACTGAAATGAATTTGTATGTATTTTTGTCTTTTTTATTGGACGATATCTTCGGGTACAGATCTGTGAACTTCCGCCCAAGTAGTGATGAGAGATACACCTTAGAGCTAAAAAAGATATTTTTTATTGTTCTCTAACGCCGAAAGTAGGGGTGTTTATGGACAATTTGATTTAGTAAAGATGACACTAATTATTCATAAAGAAATGAACTTCATTGGAATAATAAAAAATTTAGAGTTGAAAAATTTTCTGAATTTTAAAATGTGTGAAAAGATTTTTCAAAACAAAATGGTGTCTTTTACCTATAAATATAAACATCGAGGTAAAAATGACTAAATACTATGTTATAATAATGAAAATCTGTCCTTCTTTTTATTGACGAAAATTTTTGAATGAAGTGTGTGAATTGAGGGAGGTTTCAGAAGTTACTGACAGAATTTCAATTTCATGAAATTCGAGGGACTACTGTATTATCTCTTTTTTTTCTTTCTTCTCTTCCTTTCTTTTTTTTTCTTCTCTTCCTTTCCTTTTTTTTCTTCTCTTCCTTTCCTTTCTTTCTTCTCTTCCTTTCCTTTCTTTCTTCTCTTCCTTTCCTTTCTTTCTTCTCTTCCTTTCCTTTCTTTCTTCTCTTCCTTTTCTTTCTTTCTTCTCTTCCTTTCCTTTCTCTCTCTCTCTCTCTCTCTTTCTCTTCCTTTCTCTCTCTCTTCCTTTTCTTTCTTTCTTTCTTCTCTTCCTTTCCTTTCTCTCTCTCTCTCTTCTTCTTCCTTTCTCTCTCTCTTCCTCTTCCTCTCTCCCTCTTCCTCTTCCTTTCTTCTCCCTCTTCCTTCCTTTCTTCTCCCTCTTCCTTTCTTTCTTCTCCCTCTTCCTTCCTTTCTTCTCCCTCTTCCTTTCTTTCTTCTCCCTCTTCCTTTCTTTCTTCTCCCTCTTCCTTTGACTTCTCTGTTTCCCCCTCCCCTTTCGATTTTTTATAATTCCTTCTTTTCTGTCTCATACTTTTTCCTGTGCTTTCCTATGTGTGCTATGTATTTTCTGAATTGTAATACAAAAAAATTTCGAAATCAGTTTGTATTTGACTTGAATAAAACTGAAATAAGCAAACAATAATTGTGTTTTGTATTTGTTCGTCTCTTCAAGAGAGAGTTGAGAGAAGTGGAAGAAAGGGAAGCAGAATCTGTGAATTTGTTAAAGTGTGAAGAGAAAAGAAAATTACAAAGAATAGAATTAAAAGTAAAAAGAACTTTTAGTAGAGGAAAATTTGAGGGGTGGTAAAAAAAAAATTCTGATTTTAATGAATTCAGAATGAGATTATCAAATTTCCCATTGTAACTTACTCATTAAGAAATAAATACAGAATTTTTTCTTTTCAACCTTGACATAATTTTTCAAAATGCCTTCATCAGGAGAATGTCACTTCTGTTAAAAATCAGAATACTTTTGAACTGAACTCATTTTTCTCTCATTGAAGTCTATTTTCTATTTTTAATTTTCATTACTTTGCTTGTCGCAGCCAGTATCCCTCTTTGAGATTGGTTTATCTAAGCTTAGCTTAGTCCAATGAATCACTAAATGGGGATAAATTACCGATAGAAAGATTGTGATACACCAGTGGGGAGAATATTCTGCCTTAAAAATCTACCTCTTTCCTTCTGACTCATGTATTAGCAAGTTGACAAGGCTGTTATGGCTGATGAGCAGATTGACAGAAACTTTATAAATGCAACAAAGGTGAGAATAATTGTCTGCATAAATCATATGATAATACTTTCTTGACTTGGAACAAATTTTTTTTTGTGATTAAATATAGTGCAGTTGGAATGTTCTCCTGTACACATAGACACTGTGAAATTATCTTCGCAAAGTGACTATTGGGTTTTCCTTTACTAGGTGTTTGTTCAATGTGAGGTATAAGGATAAAGTTTTGAATACTTTTCATGTCATATATATCCACCATCAATAGATTAGTGCTATACAGTCTGTGCTATAAAAACAAAAGAACAAAAATATCCATATCTATATTATCCAATATTAATTCATTTCATTTTTACTTGAACTCTCAGAGGAATAAATGATTATCCAAAGGTGCAACATCAGTTGAATAGGGCAGATGAATGAAATCTCCCTAATTAAACTTCAACAGTTCTACCCGATTACTAAAGAATCCTGTGGTCAAGTGTTATCCTGATGGAATATTATGCTCTTTCTTTCCAATATTTCCAACTGCTTTTTTGTTGATTCTTGCCTTCATTTGGTCTAATTGAGAACAGAATTTGTTTGAATCAATTGTTTGGTTCTCATAATAGAGAAATACCTTCCAATGCCACCATATTGCATTCTGCGGATGGAGACTGGCCTTTGGTACTGTTTGTGATGATTCACTTGCCCATTTGTTGTTTTACATTGTTGTAAAGTATCTTTATAAAAGATACAATATTTCCATAATGCTTCACTTGGATATTTCGACTATCTGCTGCATTGTATTATCTTGATTATTCTCAAGTAATGTCTTTGAATCCCTATCAACCTCAACATGTTTACTCAACCATGGAGCATTGTTCAGTGAAAAATCTTTAGCACAAAACTTTGCTGACAACTTTTGACTTGTTCATTTATTCAGAGTGCCTTCTCTATAAACTGCAGAAATCTTTTTTGCATTTTCACCTTTCTTAACTTGAAAGAACATATACTAAAATGTTGCTTATTCTCTACTATCTTCAATATTTGAATCAATAAAGAAAACTATACCAATTCTGATGGAAGGAAAAAAAATGCTAACTGATCTGACAATTGTCGCAATATAATCAAAAATTATCTTTTTTGATGAAATTAATTGAGATGACATGTTCTCAATGCCATCCACCCACTATCCCTGAACAGACTACTTGGTTACCAGTAGATCTCAACAGAGGGTCCCATCATATATTATTATTATTATAGACAGCCTTAATGAGAATTACTGTATCATACATAACGTGTTCGAAAAGAAAGCAGAATGTGAAAATGAGAATATTATCAAGAATAAAATGAAATATTTTGAACATCTATCCACTTGCTGAACCTGTCATACATGATCAGGAACCAATTGTTCTCACTTGGACCTGCATGGTTTAGGTACAACCTTTGCTAAGGTTTTGTGCTTTACTCTCATGGTTGAGGCGGTGCTCTAGCTGGATTATTGCTATTTACAAGGCATTTTTCACATGACCTCACATACCGCTCTTTGTCTTTTGTAATCCCATACCAGTGGACATAATTTCTTGCCAATATTTTCTTGTACACCTTTTCACTATTTTAGGACTCCTCAGGGAATGAGGTATCACTACCTTAGACTCCCATAGCAAAACACTCTCAACTGTCAAATCTTTTTTCTTCATTTTGTATTATTATTTCTGTGGCTGTCATGGAAGCCCTCTTTAACTCCAATGTCCATATTGTATTTTTCACTTCTTCCTTCTTGGCTTGGGTAGGTAGTCTTGGAAGCCCATCAACGTTTTCATTCAGTTGATCTGTTTTGAATTGGAGTTGGTAGTTACACGCAGAGATGATTAAACACCACCCCTGAATGCGTGCTGCTGCTCAACTTGGTATCGGTTCTTCTGACCCTGCAAATATTGGTGAAATTTTCGTCGTTAGCATTTGTGAGGCATAATCAATGGGTTTCCCAGATCTCATTGGTACTGCTTGTGTCAACACTGCTCCCCTTATGTTGGGTGATGCATTACACTTGACTGTGATTGGGAAGCTCCTGTCATAATGGATTAACAACCTAGTATTAGTATTTCTTCAACCTTGTGAAAGGCCCTTTCCTGTTCCTTTTCCCGAACTGGCCTCCTATCCTTGTGTAATAGCTTTTGAATTGGTTCAATGGCTGTCAATAAATCTCTTAGATGCCTGTGATGATAATTGATCATCTCTAAAAATGACAGTGATATTTGTTGGGGTTGGTGCTCAGTAAATAGCCTTAACCTTCTCTGTGAGAGCCTCTATGCCCTTTTACATATCGAGAAATATTTGTGTTGATGAACCTGGCACCACTACCTGCAGCGGCCCCTCTTCTGAATCTAATGTCTACTTCTGCTATGCAGATAGTCTGGCAATTTAGTCAGGACAATGTTCTCATCACAATGTCTGTACCCTGTTAGTCAACATTCTTCTTATTTTCAAGTTCCACTTCACTCATAACTCACAAGCAAGCACCAGAACAATTTTCAAATTCCTGTTGTTTATGTTTATTATAAATGGATCCTCCCTTGACGAGTCCCATGCATATAGATCAGATACATTGTCTTCTAATAATTCCTTGTCATTAATTTCTTCTGATTCTTTTGCTATACCTTGCTTAAACTTCCGCTTATCTCTACGCATTTTTGCAATATGACTACTCTTATGACAATCATAACACCCGTTATCCTTGGAACCACAGCAGGCCTCCGCATCATGCATCTTCGACTCACACCTGGAAGAAACTTTTCCCATTTCACCAGATCTCACACAAGCAAGGTGTTCTCTTGATCTGCATTTGAAAGAGCCCTTTCTATTTCCTTTCCCTCCTTGACTCAAAGGCAAATCCTGCTTTATGCTAACTACTCCCCTTTCTGTGCTCTCCATAGCTATAGCAATCTCGAACATGTTCTCAAAAATGAAATCTGTCCCTCTACATAACAATTTCTTTTGTATATTAACGTCTCGGATACGACACATGATCTCTGGTCATCTCTTTCATCTTATTTCCAAAATTGCATGTTTTTGCTAATTTACTGGAATCAGCTATGTGTTCACTTGGACTTTCATTTTCATGTCTGTTTCTCGTGTCAAAATATTATCTTTCCATTACTTTATTTGGCTTAGGATTTAATTGGCCCTCTAGAACATTTTTCAAATCATTTACTGGCATCTTACTAAGCTTCCTCGGATGCATCTAATTTTTCAATAGTTAAAGAATATGCAAGCCTCTTGTCATCAATGTCAATGGATACAGCTATGAAATAAAAACTTAATCTTGCATATCAAAAATTTATTCCAGTTTTTAATTGTGCTATTGGCCATTGGACTGTCATTGTAAATTATGGCTCACTCTTTTTCTGGTTCAAATGTCATTGCAATCACTTATATTTCTTGTAGTTCAAGCTATAACAGGACATCAATATTATATACAAAACAATTTGAATACTTGATACCTCTTTGCTGTATTCTATGTGGATCTGATCAAAATTCTTCTTCTAAACTCTTACAAGGTTGAGATTTTTTGATTCCTTGAAGAGTTTCCCTTGAACAAGGGATGTCATTCTCTTTAGATAAACAAGGGGCATTACTCTCATTCAACGCACTTGTTTTGACTGAATTTCAATAACTCAACATTAATTCATTCTTGAAATATCAATGGAACTGATTGGATATTTGATATCGAAGAACAAGCAAGCAATGTTTATTCATACTTCCCTGCTCATCATAACATTTTTGTTTGATTACCTACAAGAATGTTTTTAACTATAAGTCATTCTTTATACTTTACTGTTGTCTGATAAGTTCTTATAATATTTTATTTCTCTATTGAGTGCCAATTATCCATTTGTTGTTCTGGAGATGTACATACTTAAGGTAGAACCTTTCATCTTACAATAAATACTTGTATGCACATTTCGAAATTATAGTAGTATACAAGTAATTTTAGGTTAGCATAACTTATGTGTAACTTTTTTATTGTAACAAAATAAGTCAATATGTGCTGTTATATCAGCTACACTAGGACTACTTACCAAACTTTGGTAGTTATATGCTTATTGTTTTGAATAAATTGCTCAATTTTTGAAAGATCAAAAAAACTTTCCGTGATATCACAGCTGCTAGACTCAAGCAATTTGTTATACTTTGACAATTATATTCCATTTCTCCAAAATCTGACTTGATGATTAAAAAAATGTTTCTTATGTTGATGATAGACTGTAAAAGAATTAAAAGGTAAAATAAGATGGTAGTCTCGAGAACAACTTTGCATCCTAACAGAAGAGGTCTAGGAAGCACACAGATTTGTCAACCAATTTTGACAAAACATGGATGGAAGTGAAAAAACAAAACAAAACAAAAACAAAGTAGGAAAGTGAAATTGGCAATAGTGATAATACTCTCTTCATTGAATTTTAAAATCTCTAATTGGATAAAGAGAAAGTCAAAGTGTTGATAGGCCTTTCCAAATTATCAGTTTTAGATGTCCTTTTTAGATTAATTCAACAATGAGCTGGGTTATTGTAAGGGTACCAGTGATCTTTTAATGAATACAAATGGCTGACTGACACACATGAAACAGCCATTGAAAGAAGCAGGTATAAAGTGGTGTATCGACGACCTTGAATAGATAGAATTATAAACCATTAAATAATTATGTGCCTCTTGATGTTTATGTATGTGTACACACATCTTCATTCACAGATTATTTTTTTCTGTCTGTCTCTCTCTCTTGATATATGCATGTATCTATTACACACATATTTGTAACAGATATATGTATGTGTGTATTTATAGATGAAGAGGTAAAACAAATGCATATGTGATTGCATTCATATAGCCATATATTCAAGCATTCTTGTATATGTTTTAAGTTCATTTCCACATTTATGCATATGAATATTATATCTTATCTGAAAATATATAATTAGCAAAGTTTTAACTATTTTTAACAAAAAATAGATAACTACATAGTTTTGGTTTGATCAAATGCTTAAATACATTTAAAATGAGGATACAGAACATCTATTTTTTATGATAAAAGTGAAATCAAACTTTTTTCATTAAAAAAATAAGTAAAATTTTGCCAATGAGGCCATTTTACCGATTCGGTATATGTTTATATAGCTAATTAATTGCACACATTCAAAAATATACCATCATACATACACAAAATATATTATCATTTATAGTTTGAATCGTACATAAAAGCTCATACATAGTATTTACATTAAAGCTTACTATCAACTTTGTAAATTCAGGCCTGCTGAATATTCAAAAAGGGTATGTGTGAATGAATGTATATAAAGAGAAAGAAGATGTATGTGTAACAGTTTTCTATTTGAGATGTATGTGTGTGAATTTGTTCATATATGATCTTAAAGAACAAACAAACAATAAATACCAACATGCTTTAAGAATTCTACTCCCAAGGAATGCTACTAATGTTTATTTTGTGTCAATCCAACAGTTTCTGCTAATGATAGAAGTACTACATATTCTTTCACGCATTATATTGCACTTACACTTGCTATATTTTTTAGAAATGAAAAAAGTGGAATGAACATTAACATTAGTTGAATAATTAGAAAGGGAAAAAGTCAATAAAGTGACTTGGAATGAGTTTTTATCATTTATCATTAGATGAAGTAATGTAACCCATTATTTATTATTTTTTTACTACTTTTTACCTTCATCTTAATCATGATTAAAACAACTAGACATTAGGATGAAAGTAAAAAGTATTACAAATTGATAAAATAATGACTTAGAACAGATTAAGATGTTTGAATCCTTTTAAAAAGAAAATCATTCTGCATTTCTGTAATGTCCCAATATAGTAATTATCTGGAGATGAAAAAAATATATAAAAAAATTAAATGTTAAAAGACTTCAAAATTGTTCATTTGTTCAAATCTTTTCTCCAAGTTTCATATCTTGAAGTGACATTTAAAAAAGATTATGAGAGCATTAATAGTCTGGATAGATATATCTCTAAGAAAATCAGTGGCAACTGAATAACTGGTTACTAGACAGATTTGTACATTCATACTGATAGCATTTTTCTTTTTTCAGTTGCATATCTCTTTGCTTACATCATTTCAGCAGAAACTTCAGTGATATTTCAATGTCTTCTTTTATACTCTTAATCTATAAACTACATTATATTAAAGACTATACAAACTGTATTAACACTCATAACAAAACAAAAACATCACCATTAGAATTTTCTTTCTCTGTGATTAGTACTATGTTTCAATATCCATGACCATGTGTCTCTGTCTCAATAGATTGAGCAATTTATAGATAGATAAATCTGTAGGGGTCATCTGACATAGAGTAGTGTCAATAGTGAAATTTTTGCTTGAGTATTTGATAAAGTATATAGATGAAAAATTTGTATGTTTTGTAACTGAAGAGTTGAGAAAGTGCATGAATTATTAAAGTAGACTTTTCTCTTTTTCAGTACCAAAAAGAAGAAATCAGCTATTCTCACATCAACTATACTGATAACAGCCTTTGTGTGGAACTTATTGAGAAAGTAAGTATCACCAACTGAAAAGTGCTCTAAGATTTTTGAAATATGAAGATTGCAATCTACCTTTTTCCCTCTTGAATAGTTTAGGCAATGTATTTGGTTAATATTATCACTCTATTATCCACCTCCTCATTTTAGGGTAACTTCTGATTCATTATATTGGTTTTCTGTTGAGTACATTTAATATTTAATCTTTGATTTTCATATAAAGCTGTTGTGCATTTAGCCAGATTTGAAACTTGGGTTTTCTTTCTAAATGACCATAGTTAATTTCCTCATTCGATTTTCAAAAACCAAGTCATATTTTTTGCCACAGACGATTCTAGGAAAATGACAATAATATCGATAATTGTGTGAAATCTCACAAGAAAACTTCACAAGCTCTTTTGACATTACAGACATAATTCATTTTACATACTAAATTGTTTTATCAATTATAGGCATGAGATATTATTAGTAAAAATTCTGTTATTCTCTTGTGGTCTGTGCTGGATTACCAAACATATGTTGGGTTCTACTTGTAGCTTCTATTGAATATAGTAAAAGGTTCTATTTTAGATATTTGCATGTGGGTTATTTGATTTGTTGATTAACTGTATCTAGTGCCTTTTCATTCTATACTATATGAAATAAAATTTACCAAAAATGTTGAACATTTTGAGTTAGTTGGCAAGGAATTTTGTTGAATTGTAGGTGTAAAACCATTTGTGAGCAAACTTTTTGCCTCTCTGATAGCAGAGAAGAAAAGGATGAAAATGATCAAATTAATGTTGTAGGTTGATGCAAAGATGATTGCCTTTTTTTTACCATTAACTCCAAAGCAGTACATCTAAGCTCAGAATGAAAGTCATATATGAAACAAATGAATCTTCAGAATCTGCACATTTTTACCAACGAGAAACAAGTCCAGCCTAGAATTTCTGGTGTCCTGAAACCAATGAATTCATTGGAGGCATTTTGAGCGTGGGCTTGGTTGTTGAAGATCCTCCCTTGCAGGAAGTTATCAAAATGCTTGTTTGGCTTTTTAGCTTTTCCGATTTGGTACAAATGTTGAATAACTGTTGGATGGTCAACATTTAGTTCCTCTGCAACTTCTTGATACTTGGTTGATATTGTGAACAGTTTCTGCTGATAAATATACCATTTTGAATTCCTAGAACAAAATTGCTTGAATTTTCATTTTTTCCATCTTTGATTTGACAGCTTCAAATGAACCAGAATAAATGGTGAAAAGAAAATGTTCAGCTTTGATGATTCAAGTGAAATTCACTCATCAAAATAGTATATTCCATGAACATGATTGAATTATAGTTTGTTCCAAAATAAGCATCAGAATTTAAAATTACAAAAATATATGTGAATTACTACAAAGCAATAAACTGTACTGAAGCTTTGTTAGAGCACAGAAATCAGTTTGATTTTGAATATATATTGAAATATATCAACAATACCTGAAAACAAGTTCAATATGCTGGAATTCTTTGTCAAATTAATTCTATTCTGAATACCTATGATTAATAATTATTCTCTTTTATACTGTATTTGTTTGGAATTGTTTCATTCATTTGAAAAAAATTAATTCAGTTTATTCAAACCTTTCCCTATCATTAATCTAGATTATTAGTTCCCAAACTTTTTTTTGGGGGGTGCCACCCTCTTGTCTCCTGGGCCACATCCCTAGCACCCACCAACGCATCCAAAAATACACAAAAATGGCCAAGTGAAAAAAATTGTTTATTAAAGCATTGCAATACTTCAGGAGACACCAAAAATTTTGACTACTGACCCCTTCATGCAATCTTTGATCCCTAAGTGACTCCCAGGAATATACGCAAAATAAAAATAGTCTAGTACACATAATTTTGTTTAATTCACTTCAGTATTGAAAAGGGCCAAACCAAAAGGTTCATGGCCAAATGTTTTTTTAAAAGGCCAGATTTGTCAAATTTGTCCATGAAATGGCCGGATTTGGTGTGTGTGTGTTGGGGGGGGGTAAAGCCCTGTTCTCTGCTTTCACCACCTTGTGTGTGAGAAAGTATGCCAAATGTATACGTGTTCACTCTTTTTGACTCAGGATACTTTGTAATTTGCTAAACTACATAAACCAGAAGTGTATACGCTGTATATGTTTGTAAGTGTGTACTTATTTACTCATCTCACTACTTCTGTGTATGTTTGTCTATGTGACTCCATGGGGCTAAGACCAAGGTGGCCAATTTTGACAAAAAAATAATTCTGTGTGTGTGTGTGTGTGTGTGTGTGTGTGTGTGTGTGTGTGCATGTGTGTGTGGAAACACTTGAGACTTGATAAAAACTGCCTGCTTAGTTCTGAGCTACTCTACTGCTCCCCTTTTTTTTCACTGACCACCAGATCTTTCAACCTCCCTAAGAGAATTTAAAGTACATTGTATTCTCAGTGCAGGAAAGAGTACCTGCCACTTCAGTCACTGAATATCAATCAAAGGTATTAAAGCATCAATGTGTTTACATTGATGTGCACACAATATAGATTATTTAAATAGGGTTGTGGGAAAAGCTAATTTTGAACAATTTCATATTGTTTCATGATAGAACCTTGATGAAAGTAGCTGAACACATAGGAATTGAAGCGATGGGTCATTTTTTTTTTTGTAAATTCTAAAAAATTTACGAATATTGTGCAGGCTCTTTTTAAAAATTAGATAAGTATATGGGTATTCATAGCTGCCTGTAGTTAAAGAGATATTAAATAATTAGAAGTATCCTCTTCTATTTTAATATCAATTATAGTTGTAATAATATAATTAATATAAATAATATAATTAATATAAGTAATAAAGTAATATAACTAATATAAGTAATATAGTTAATTTCCATTAATGGAAAAGTTTTTCATGTCACTTACAAATATTAATCTAAAAAGCTATTCCAAGTTTTTACTGCAGTTTTAATAAAAATGATAAAAGGCTTGTGAGATGTGTTAAATCATTGAATAGTATATATTCGGCTTGTTACAGTTTAGGAGTATTCAATGTGTTAACTCATCACTAGTATAATTTTAATTTGATGGACTTCTTGGTAGAACCTCTATTCATAGAATTTGTCCATGCATATCCAATATTTATGTTGTTTTTTTTTAAAGAATAATTTCATTTCATTATTTTTTTCAGGCTCCTAGGTGTATTCTCAAAATTTTGGATGAAGAATGTCGGTTCCCACAGGTGACCAAATTTTCTTTCTCTTTGGAGTTATACTCTCTTGTGCTACATTATTGGTGCCTTTGTATTGATATAAATTATTAGTTTGAGATTGCCATCTTTTTTGTATAAATTATTTGGAATTCTTGAATGGCTACCCATTTATTATTAAACAAAGATTCTTTGGGACTAGCATCCTTATTTTGGTTGTTTTTATCACGTTTCACCCCCAATGTGTGCAGACCCCTAAGAATCAGTGTCTTATGATGATGATAATAACAACATTTTGTCCTATAGAATTCAGACAGAAATGGCCATTCACTGACAAAACAGGATTCTAGTGTAAACGCTTGAATTGTGTTGTTAGACATGAAAAATTTATTACCAGTGAATTTCCAAAAACTGAGGAGTTACTTCCCTTGAAGTATTTCCAAGTATTAAAGAAGACAGCATACATGAAACTAAAAAATCAGATATTTTAATGCTCACTCCATCACCATCAGTCTCTAAACGTCCATCGTTGAACATAGACCTTCATCAGGATTCATCATACTTCTCTATCATGGGCGTCGCGGAGCCAGTACTCTCTGACTTCTCTTTCATGGGTATTGCAGAGCTGGGATACAATCATTAACATATCCACTGCGTTTGAAGCTTTTAAAAAAAATTTCAATTCACTCAAACAAGTTTTAGAGACTAGAGCAGAGAATGAAAATGTATAAATAAAAAACTGGAAATTGTATTATAAAAATATTTCATTATAGACAATACATGACTGCTATTAATTAGCATTCATCTCATCATTTTTGTCTTTGATTATGATATTTCCACTTCTGTCTAAAAATGAATCACCGTAGCCGAGTTGCTTCATTATTCTCACAATACTCCTTCTCTGTAAGTTCTTATCTTGACGTCACCCATGATTTCACTACCCGGCTTCTCCAACGGGACTCTTTGGACAGTGGTTCTAAGTTACATAGAGCCATACATGACTCTATAGAGATCAAAGGCACCAACTGATTGGAGTTGTTAGTTTTAAGGGAACCAGTGTGGCAAAATAAGATGGATAAAAAAGATGCAATTTTTATCAAAAAATCATTTAACCATGTATTCTCTCATACACTATACCTATCTCTCTATCTATCATTCCAATCAAGCTTTTCTGCAAATGCCTAAACATCATTAATGCCACATCACAGCTCTATGCAAAATAAGTGTCAATTTTACATTATTGTTGTAAATCACCCCCCCCCCCCCCCCGAAAAAAAACAGGTGAAAAAAGATAGTGATAGTGTCTTGATAACAGTGAGAACATATTCAACTCCATCCTTCCAGCATTGAGCAAGAGAATTTCATTCATTATAAGCAATTTCATTGCTCCAGATTCCAAAAATTTCATTAGTTTTTATTTTAAGGTAACTAATTTTTGGTTTCTTGTTGTTCAAGGGTTCGGATAAATCTTACTTGAATAAGCAACACCAGGAGTTTGGTGAGCATCCATATTATATCAAGGGTCAGGATCGGCGCTGTTGGGAAGTAGAATTTGGGATCAAGCACTATGCTGGACCTGTCTTGTACAAAGCTCAGGGATTTTTGGAAAAGAACAAAGATGTTCAACAGGACCAGTTGTTTGAGCTGATGTATGAATCAATAAATCCTTTTGTGAGGGATTTAACACGATTCCAGGTAAGTTATAAAACCTTAAATTTTTTGTCTTTTTACTTGCAAAGAGGTTTTTATAGAATGAAGATTGTATAGGCATGCATGTTTTACTCATTGGCCCCACTCACTTAGCATTCAAGATCTGCACCACACCTAGATTGTGTTTTTCAATTGCACTCAAAGAGAGTTGAGCATTTTCCCATGTCTGTGTTAATCACTGTTATTTTTTACCCATAGTAAAGAGTCTTGTGTTTTACTGAAAGTCGTGTGGAAATCTAAAACAATTTGAAAAATAGGAAAAAGAAAACTAGAAAATAACTTCAATACTGGTGATCTGTTGTCTTAATTGAACCACTCTGTTGTTGGGTTAGAGCATTCTGTGATGTCTCTATTGATGATGACTAATGTGCTGCAAAACTGTATTTTCTAAGTACTATGTTGAAATTATTTGATGTCATGCAATAGATCATGTAAAAAAAACAACAAAGAGCACGGAACACTTCACCCCTAATGTACCATTTATGGTTTTGAAACTGTTGTAGTAGTTGCCTTCTAAAATAAATGACTCCACCTCTCCCTTCGCTGTCTTGTTATCAGTCAAATAAAAGTAAAACATTAAGGGAAATAATAATACTGTATATCAGTCTTTAATGATCGATTTTGCTCTCCACTATCTTTATTGTATAGTCATTTCTTGAATGGTTCATAGCACACTGAAAGAAGGGAGATAACTGTGAGAACTCTTACTATTAAGTGTTTTCTCAGCAATATCTAAAGAAGTGAAAAAATAGTGAATTCATCATCAGCCAAATAAGATAATTTAGCCTACAGCTTAGGTAATAACCAACAGT
>OY735230.1:30466869-30499369 GCA_963457665.1 Thysanoteuthis rhombus
TTCACTTTCAGGTGATGAATGAATGTGTAATTTGAAGAGAATAAAATTTCCTTGTTATGTAATAATAATGTTATTCGTTTTTTTTCTAAAACAAAAATCTTTGGTTCTAAAAAAGGGAAACAAATAGTATTTACTGGCAGATATGGCTGGTATGAGAAGTAACGCCCTGTTTCTTTTGATATTGTTTGGTATTAGTATCATGATGGAAATAGTTTTGTTAAATGAAAGGGTAAATTAAAAGGCCTCTTTTTTATTTTTTGACTTTCTAGAATTTTGTTCTTGTCTTCCAATTCCTGTCTTCTTTCATTTATCTCTGGCAGCATGGATTAGCTCTTTATGACATTGATTTTGGTTTTGTGTAATAATGTAATATTTTCCAGTGTGTGTTCAAGATTATTCTGGAATTTCTCTGATATTTGTTTATGTAAGCAAAAAGAATTATGTTTGCCATTGCACTGCCTTTAGTCAGAAAGAAGACATACTATGTATTTCTGCTTGACTTGTCGTTTCAACTTGGATAGAAGTAAATCCAGCAAAAAACCTGTTGGGGCAGATAATGTTAGCTAATCAAATCTGCTATGATTAATGACTTGATTTTTGCCAGACATCTTTTCAAAAATTAACTTGCTGAAAATTTAATTCTAGTTTGTTACTACAAAATATCTTAAATGTGAAGTGTCTTTTTTTATCCCCTATTTTAGAATCTGCTTGGAGTACGCTTGGAAGACCTTGGTGGCCGACAGACAATATCACGTACAGCCAGAAGCAAACCTACTGTGGCTGATACATTTAAACACCAGCTCTCAGCTCTGGTTGATGTTCTGGAACTGACCAACCCTTGGTAAGTATTATATTAAAATATAGATTATAAAATAATAAAGTAATATCTACCTTCATCTTAAATGTTGTTGTTTTTTTTGTAACTGAACTCATGTTAGATTTGCTCCGGCAGTGAGTAAATAAATTTAGATGAAGGTAAATAGTTGCAAGAACTAATAATGATTTTGCAATATTTCATCAAATGAAATGGAATAAAATTGTATGTTTAGGATGTATCCAACTAAATGAATGTTACTGCAATAAAAGAATAGTATTATTTTTAAATGTGTGAATCATATACATAAATAAATAGTCATTTTGTCAATAGACAAATATCAAAAAAATTTTCCATTCTAACATTCTGATCTGAGAATGGCCAGAAGTAGATTCTTGTTGTGATGCTGTTCAACTTCATTAACATCTGTCGTAAGGGAATTACTATAAATCTTCTCAAGATGAGTGACTTGTTGGAATCTTGAATTGTTTATTGATAGAATTATTTGAACAGGGAGATTTGTTCAAGTGTTGTCCATAGATTTTAAAACTATAGTGAAACTATGCTTGCACGTGTGTGTGTTTGTGTATCTATAATTTCAAATATTTGTCACAGTTTAAAAGTCAGTGAGCTATTTATATATATATATATATACATATATATATATATATATATATATATATATATATATATATATATATATATATATATATATATATATATTCAATTTTATTATGTAAAAGTCATTATCACTTTTATTCGTCTGTTAGTTCTACATTCTACAGCAAACATATATAGAACTAAAGGAACTCCGTTGTGATTCAAATGTCTGACTTGGTGTTAAGTAGGCAAGTAACGTATCTGTTAGGCCAACCTTATTAGGAATTGAGTTACCAGTTAGCAATATGATAAAGCAAGTAGCAGGCACAGATTGAATGGCTGTTGCTGATTACAGCTTTACTTGCTTGCCTCTCTACACTTTTGTTTACATCCAGCGTATAGCACTACATAAGGCCAAGTGGAGGCTAGAGGGTTTGAAAGAGTATGTTGCACCAATTCATCATTTATCCATACAACATAAATATTTCCATCATTTTTGACAAATACTATGTGAGCAATATATATATATATATATATATGTATATATATATATATATATATATATACATATATATATATACATCTGATATACTTGCAGAAATATTTGGCATTGTCCAGGTTTATAATTACTTGAAATAATTACCATCTCCAGAGTTCATTGTACTTAACACGAACAAAATTGTCCCAGAATTAAGCTATATAAAATCTATCAATCTTATATCTTCAACATAATCTGGTTAGAAAAATCTTTGAAAACCAATGAGAAATATATTTCAAGATTTAAAATCTATCGGAAACAAAATCAATCATAAAATGAGAAAATACTTGCAATGATGAGAGTAAAAGTATAATTCAAGTGAAATTAATGAAAATCTTTTTAATTCATATCTATAAAAATATTGTTGAAAAGAAACATTCTGAAAAAGAGATCAATTTATTCATTTGAATATCAAAAACATACAAAATTTAGCTGAATAAATTGTGTGTTGCATACAGTTACTCTAATTTACGTATTCTGAGGCAAGGATTGGCAGTGTTGAATAGTCCGACATTGAAATGATGGTACTAAATAGCTGGAACTATAATGGGCCTTCCTCCTTTATTCAATTTTAGTTAGATCATTCTTGCACTATGAAAGCAGGCCTCATCATACATCAAATCACTGCCTTATCTATTCAACAAATTTAGTGCTCTTCTAATTTTAAAGGCACCAATTCAAGCAGATCTACATAATTCTAAAAGCATTAACTATTTGGCCACTTTGAGAAAAGTTATTATGCATTGAACTATCCACCATAACCTTTCTTGAATGATAGTATTGTTTTGATTGATGTTTCCACTCTTATCGGCTTGCAGATCTTCTATTATTATACAAAATTCATTTTTCCTCACAAGTGATAGGTACCAATATGCATCAATTTCATACTGATAAACATTATTGATGCAGGCCTCCATTTCTCTGATTTTTTGTTCAAATGGAATGCTTTTAACAAGTTTTTTCTTTTCTTGCAAATAACTCCCAAATAATTTAATTGACTTTTTATTGTTCCTTCCATATTCTTTTATAAAATAATTTTCATGAAATCATTGTGCCTCTCTTTTGATTGCTATTTGTTATTATTGTGAAAGGAAATAATTGTTGGTTTATCATTTTTTTTTTATTGTTGTACTTTCTACTTGTATTTCATCTCTAGGTTTTATTTTCTTGTACAGGTATGTGAGATGTTTAAAGCCAAATTCAAAAAAAGTGCCTAATAATTATCAGATTTCCGATGTCCTGTCTCAGTTGAGATATTCTGGAATGTTAGACCTCATCAAGATAAAAAAAGAGGTAATAAAACTCATTCTTTGTTTTCCTCTAAATCAGACCTTTTTTTTCACTCAGCACTTTTCTTTTAAAATTTTCTTTGATCTTCTTTCTTTATTTTTCATTTTTAGTTTTGACAATAGGTTTCTCCAGTTTTCACGCTAGTCAGGCTGGCTATGTACATATCATGCATACAGGCCATATCAATAGAACTAGAAGGCTGAACATTTAAACTTTTCCTCCTCATGTCTAGAAAAAAAAGTTTTTAGTCAGTTCTTCTTGCAACTATTCATAAACTTTTATCTTGCCTGTAATCTCACATCATCTTGAAATTCTTATAAGATTTTATGACAACTGTCGCTAGACCACTATTGACTCAATGAGACATTCTAATCATGATCGAAAGATATTTTCTTGGATTGATATATGTAAGTTATTTCAAACCATCTCCTAGAATACATTGTTTCAGTTATATATAAAGAGAATAAGTTTAAAATTCCACAAAAATGAATTGAAAGCTCACCAAAAATCAAAATATGAATTCGACTTTTAAGGAAAAGAAACCCACTAGTCCTAAAAAAAGAATATACAACCAATGCATCCTCCCGATAGTCACCCATGGAGCTGATACATTGAAACTAACCAAAAGATAGCATGGTTCTCAGTTTGAAGGTTAGTGTGTACATGAGAGAATCATGCTCAACTTCTCACATGGAGAGATCATAAGACTTCACAGTATATTAGAGAAAAGACAAGTGTCCGAGCAATCATAGAAACTGTCAAAAAATGCAATGGGTGGACATGTTGCCAGAATGGCAGACAATGGCTGGACGTCACAACTCACAACATGGATCCCCAAAGATCATATACAGAATTGCAGCTGACAGAAAGTAATCTGGCGTGATGAGCTCGGTAAATTCAGATGCCCATGATTAAGAGGTGTGGCAAATCAATGATGGATGTTAAAAGGATGATGATGATAGTAATTTTGCTTACAGGAAGAGATGCACCAGATCATCAGTTGTTAGTGTTGTATTATAGATAAGATAGCCTATTCTGTCTCAAGGCCATGATTGTGAGGTATTCAGTAAAGATCTAACTCATTAGAAATAGCTTGGGGTCTGGGAAGACTAGTTGGTTAAATGTTGTTGTAAGGAAGGTGCTCTAAAATGGTGTTCAGCTTTCTTTATTGAAGTGCATATTAACAAAATTAAGCCTAGTCTGATTCAGGGTCTCAGTAGTGGGTCATCCACTGAAAACTGAACCCACGAGTAATGGCTGGTGATACTAACCAGTTAATAGTCACTTTGTGACAGGTACAATTTATCTATTATGCTTAGCCTTGTATGTTACAATACCATAATATCAGAACATTCAAGGAAGATTGAAATAGGTCTAGCCAGCCATTAGATTATCATTTTATAAATGTCCTCCATTTGTAAAGTCTAGCTTAGTCTGTCAAAAGACAACTAAAGTTTATCATTTAGTTTTACATCAATATGAGGCAGGTTTCCAAAATTTTTGAATGCCATATTCCAATGCTGTCGTTCTATAAACATGGTTAGAATGATGTGTGTTTGTCCATCAATTTTTAGGGTTATCCTGTTCATGTTCCATTGGAACATTTCCTTGAGAAATATTCCTGTTTATTAGAAGACAAGCCCTTACCAGAAGATCGTAGAGAAGCCATTTCTAACATTATGAATGGACTAAACCTTCCCACCACGGAATGGCAGGCTGGAAAGACTCTGGTAAGTTACTTTGATTTTGTGCATCTATCAGTCAGTAGGAATAAACATTGGTTACAAAGTTTGATGAAACATTTAACCAGCAAAACATTTCAAAATATCTTCAGTTATCATTTTCCTACTACCATATCTGTGAATATGAATTGACCATAAATTGATGTGATCGAACGTTTTCATGATATGTAATTTGTGTGTTATGTGAAAGACTAAAAATCAAAGCAGCAAGTTCATATATTTAAGAAAAGAAAAAAATTAATTTCTGTCGAAATCATGTTCACAATAATTGCAAATGAGTTTTTTTGTTCAAAACATATACAAGACATAGTTGTTCACTTTTCACATACCATTTTTTTTGTTTGAAATTTTTGGATTAAAAAAATATACAGTAAAATACATTGATAGTATAGTCTTTTTCACGTCATCGATATAATTCTCGTTTTCTCATCAAATTATCTTTAATTTCCTATATACTCTGAAAAATTTGAGGAAAAGAAAAACTTGAAAACTGATTTTAGATTTAAAGACAACAGAAATTGCCATTGTTGGCAACTCTGCCATTAGGCACATGCTATTTTTTTCAGCATAAATCTAATGGAACTTGATCTATGGAAAGAATTTAATTCTTAATTTTTAATGTTCTGTTGCATTTCACTTTGATTCTAATAGTGTTTACTTTGACTAATGAAGTTGTGGAAAACGGCCTTTTATTTTGTTCTAATTTGATGTAATTTTGCTCGATTCTCTCTTTATCTTTTTATTCTTTATACCTAACTAACAACCAAGATAAGGATAGTCCGAATAATAATAGGAATAATAATGATACCTCATCTCAAAAATTCAGAGATATATTAACTATCTTCATTCAAATTATCTAAGGAGGACTGATCAAAGAGAACCTGAATCTATACTAATATTTGTTCATCTGTGCCTTGTTTACGCTAAAACTACAAGATCTAGTTATTGGCATAAAGACTCCTAAGAAGTCAACTTATGATATATGCTATGTGTGATTGATCTTGAAGATCATTTGAGGTCCCTAGGGGTAATTTCTGCAATCAAAAAAATTCAAAACAAATATTTTTTATGTCAGAATTTTCTCTAACCATTATTCTCATGATTTGCTTTAAGATCTCTTACAAAAAAATATTTTCATGTTCTTGAAAAAAAATCGGCTATATTTTGATAGTATTCACCATCATCTGAATCTTTTAACGGTTATTTATGACTTTCCAGCCCCCCCCCCCCCGACTGATTCAAAACTGACCCTCATAATTCATGCAGAAATGAAGAGAAAACCATGGAGGTGGGGTGAGACTAGTCCAGCAGGAAGACAGAAATAGATATAAAAACTTTTTTCAAACTGTGGCACCTCACCAGAAGGTTACATTTTGACAAAACACTGATATGTATTGAATTTTGACAAAAAGCTGTCGAACGAGAGTGGAGGAAGTGAGAAAAAATAGAGTCAAGAGTATTGACCAAGGAAATAAATTGAACAAAAACATTTTTGTAGTCCATAAATGGAACTCCCTGACCCTTTCCCCTCTCATCTTTGCTAAAAAGTTTCAGATTAAACAAAATCATATCAAATCGTTTGACTGATCACTATGGTGGAAATTGGACTAAATATACTGAACAGGTTCAAGGTTTGAAGTACTTGAATTTAGTATTGATGGGCCCAGTGCATGACATTTTTCAATGGTCTTTCTATTTTTGTATTTAGCTATAATTCTGAGAACCAAATTTAATGTTTTGAAAATTGTAAGCAATTCCGTGTCTCATCGGATCTACTTTGTGTATATTGGTACAGGCAATCCTCTGATATTATTTGCTTTGTGCTTCCTCATATCACATGGTTATACAATAGAAATAATTTGACATTCAGATTAATGAAGACTGCCTTTAAGTGAGTATTTAATCAAAAAAACACTGCTATCTTTAAAGAATTTAACAAAAGACAAATTTATCGTGGAAAATCTTCTGATTGTTTAGCTTTGTTTTTTTCTTCTCCTCTTGTGGCTAAAATAATGATTGTGGCAAATGTATTCAGATCTTGCTAAAAGTTTGGCTTTGATATATTATCACCATCAAATGGCATAGAATGCTATAGATATATGTCATAGGTAGGTGTTGAAACAATAATGACTATATAAATGTGTTGTAAGATAACTTTTGTCAGTAGAATCTATACATTTTACTGGAGTGGGTATATTAGTATTTATGTATGAACAAGTCCATCATATTGACATATACATTATTGTTCAAATAGCCAACATCATCATCACAACAGCAACAACAGTATGAA
Organism: Thysanoteuthis rhombus; assembly: GCA_963457665.1. Classification (NCBI taxonomy): domain Eukaryota; kingdom Metazoa; phylum Mollusca; class Cephalopoda; order Oegopsida; family Thysanoteuthidae; genus Thysanoteuthis; species Thysanoteuthis major. The sequence continues at coordinate 30,474,144 of OY735230.1, forward strand.
TAGATAATGGTGGTGATGAGGAATTGAAGTTATCTCCGAAATGTTCGAATAACAGAGATAGTAGTAGTCATAAAATATAAAAAGTTGAAAAATTGGTGAATATTTTACACATCTCTTTTGCCTCGATAATTCCTGTTAGAGATTCTTTTTGATAATATTAATATTACAGTAGTTGTCATTAGTGGCATATAGACGATGAGCTGTCTTGCTGTATCAGCTCAGTAGATAATGATATTAACTATGAATATTGTCTAAAATTGAAAATTTTCAAGTGTATTTTCCCAAGTGTCTAGTACACCATATCTGAAACCATATGAACCCTTTTTTCTACTGCTCAACACATATACATGCGTATAAGAAAAACTATAACCAATGAATACTCCCATTAGTCACTTGTGGTGCTGGAACATGGAACCTAACCAAGAGATAGATCCACAAATTGAGGACTATACAATGTGCACATGAAAGAATTATGCTGAGCCTCACATGGAGAGACCACAAGACAGCATAGTACATCTGGGAAAGGACAGAAGTTATGGGTTTCATAGGATCCATTAAAAATCTCAAATGGCAGTGGGATAGCCATGCTGCAAGAATGGTGGACAACTGATAAACATCGCGACTCACGACATCCCCATAGATCACATGCGCAACCGAAGCCAACAGAATATTAAATGGAGAGACGAGCTAGATAAATTCAGACAGTACTGGCTCCATGATACCCATGATAAAGAAGTGTGGCGACTACTGGGGAATGTCTATGTCCAACTATGGATGTTGAAAGACTAATGATGATGATGATGATATATGTATAAAATTGGGAATTTGCTACACAAACATGCCTTTGCCTGAAAAGCCGCGGATGATGTACGTATATATATATATATAAATATATATATATATATATATATATATATATATATATATATATATATACATATATGTGTGTGTGTGTGTGTGTACATATATATATATATATATATATATATATATATATATGTATATATATATATATATACAGTATATATGTATATATATAGTTGGTATAGATAATATACATATAAATATATGTCTATGTTTATATATTGTATATATATATATATATATATATATATATATATATATATATATATACATGATACATATGTTACAGAACAGGCTTGTAGTATGTATACATATAATGTGCGTGTATATATATATATATATGATGTATGCATATATACATGTATGATGTATGTATGTATATATATATGTATATATATATATATATATGATGTATGTATATATACATGTATAATGTATGTATACATACGTATATACATATGATGTACGTATATATATATATGTATGTATATATATATACATATGATGTACGTATATATATATGTATGTATATACATATACATATGATGTACGTATATATATATATGTATATATATATATAAATATATGTATATATATATACATATGATGTACGTATATATATATGTATATATATATATATATATACATTTATATGTATATATATATATATATGAGATATGTGTATATATATATATGTATACATATATATATATATATATACATATGATGAACATATATATATATATATATATATATATATATATATATATATACATACATATATATATATACATGTTTGTATATATAGAGGTACATATGTTCCTATTTTTATTTCTATTTCTGTATATATTTTCATTTATATCTGTATGTTTATACGTATATATTTATTTATTTATATCTGTATGTAAATCTATGTATCTATATATAATATGTATGCATATATATATATATATTGGTATATATCTGTAGATATATATATATATATTCAGAAATATCTTTATATATATGTATATTTATTGAAATTTTTCTATATTTGTATATGTATATAAAATATTTGTTTTATCTGTATATATGTATATTAAATGTATGTTTCATATAAATTTGTATGTGTATATATATGAAATATACATTATATGTATCCAATGTAGCTGTTCATATATATACAATGTAACTTTTTTGTATATTTATATAAAAGATGTATATGTTTATGTATCATAAATGAATATATATGTTTGTGTATATATATATATATATATATATATATATATATATATATATATATATATCCACAGTATATCTGACATATATGTATAAAAATATTATAAATTAAAAAAATGTATGTTTCATATATGTACGTCTATAAAATGTATGTTGAATTTATATATGTATGTATATATAATGTGTACTTTAGAGAGTGAGACAGACTCGGGAGTGAAGTTTTTGGTGGTAAGGTTTATTAATCCTTATATGTCAATAGTCCATACATGTTTCGGGATTTCTCCCATCATCAGTGGTGCGTGTTGTGTGAGTGTGGATTAAAATGTACCATGTGGAACCAGAGTCCACTGCCAGGGACTATGCATTGTGGGTAAGTTTTGTTGTCAGGGCTACTAGATGCCTCCTGCTGAATGTAAGAATGACCAGCAGGTATTGGGATTTTGGTAAAGCAGCAGCAGTTTGCCTTGGGGAGGGCCGAGTGTGTCAAGGTAGGGGGTAGTGTTGTAGAGGTGGATTTTCTGGTATGTTTGGGGTAGTGTAGGAGGGGTGGTGGGGTTATGGAGCTACATAGGTATCAACCTTAAAAGTTACTGAAAATGTTTTGGCTATGAGTTGAACAGGGGTTATAACAGGCTAAGGTGAAGTTTTTCCTATGGGTCTAGGTGACTTTGAAGCTTCCATTATTGAATGTTTCTAAGATGTGGGTGTGAGGATATTAATGGTAGGAGTTTTGTGTATTAGTGTTCTGTGTGGTGAGGGTTGTTCAGTTTAGTATTTTGATGGTGTGTAGTAGTGTTTTAGTAAGTTTTCTAAACTGCTTACTAGTGTTGGAATCAGGTTTTCTAACTCCCCTTCCATATTTAGTGGTAGGGGGCTTTCCTCATTTTTTGGTAGAGTGTGTGTGTGAGTTGATGTAGGGGTTACCTGCTGGTCAGGGTGTTTGCCTGGGTCTTCAGGATGCTTTCGAAGGGTCAATGTGATGGGTTGAGGGAGGATGCTACTCTTAGGGCTTTCCTTTTGCAGAGTATGAAGGGTAGTAGGTCTGACGACCTTATGGGGTCTAGTGTTCTTGTTCCTATTATCTGTATGCTGGTTTTTGTAGTTGTGTTTGTTCATATAGCTGTGTCTGTTCACAATATTGGTGTCAGTAATATTAGTATTTGTGTAGGTGTTTCTGTTATGTTTGTTCATATGTGTGTGTTTGTTATAGGTGTTAGTATTGTTAGTGCCAGTGTAGGTGTTTTTGTTTTGTTTGTATGTATATATATATATATATATATATATATATATATATATATATATATATATATATATATATATGTATATATATATATATATATATATATATATATATATATATATATATATATATATATATAAACAATGTTTGTTATATGTATATAAAATGTAAGTTATATACGTATGGATGTTTTTATATATATATATACATATATATATATATACATATATATATATATATATGAAATGTACGTTATGTATGTTTCTTACATATATCCACATAAAATGTATGTTATATATATATGTGTGTATATATATATATATATATATATATATATATATGTGTATATATATATATATATACGTATATATATATATATATACGTATATATATATATATATATATGTATATATATATATATGTATATATATATATATATATATATATATATATATATATATATATATATATATATATATATATATATATATATATGCAATAACAAAAGAAATGCCTGACAAAAATCAGTATTCAAGAGTATACGTCATAATAACACGAAATGATTACTTTTTCCCCCAATTCAGACCACAACTTTCGTATTTCAGCCAGTTAAGATCAGCTGAATTCAAAATTTAATCATGAAGCTTGACTTTAAATGATGCGAACTTGAAATATTACTTCTGAAAGAAATGTTTTTCATTTTGTTTTTTGGATAGATTCTTTTGAAATATCATAGGTGTCAATCATTCTGTATATTGCCGTAAGAAAAATATAATGTAAGTAAATGAATGCTCTACGTGTATGTTCCAAAAGAGAAGTGCCAAGTTTAAGATGAAAAATTGTAATAAGTTCATCCGAGAAAATTGACCAGACTGTACTGTATAGACCTCATTTATCTTGAATTTTCAAATCTGTTATCTACTTTGTTTAGAATACAATTAACAAAAACTGGTTTGAATGTAGCAGTATTTCATTTGAAAAAAAATTCCAAATCAGAATTGAACTTACGAGCTAACTCTGTTCTTTACTGATGTAGGTACAGATTTCAGGACCCTCCCCCCCCCGACAAAGCAAGCGCTTAGAGCCAGCACTAGGATTTTCGGTGAGCTAGACAAGCTGAACTCACTTACCCTTAACGACACCAGTTCCAATATGAATGGCGAGTGACCCAAGAATATTCCAGTGAAAGTGTAATTAAAAAGTACCTATTGTGATTAGATTAAACATTATTTTTTGCATTTTTTTTCTCCCAACATCATTGCGTCCAACTGTATAACACATAGCTGGAAATGTACAAACCTTTAGCTGTATGATGAGAGAGAGAGAGAGTCAGCCAGCCAGCCATGTCTTTTATCAGAAATTTGAACTCGTATCTTTGGTTTCAGTTTTAGATTCATATTGAGTCAACTGATATACTTGTTACATATCAGATGTTTACCATAATTTCTGGGATATAATAAGCATTTTTTATATTATATAAATGTATAAAACTCAAAATGAAATTTGTGGCATGTGTGGAATGTATATAATCAAGAATACAGTGGCTTCAAAGTATATATTCCAAGTTGTATTCATTCCTCAAATTATATTTTGTATTTGTTCATTTTGATTTTGAATTTGTTCAATCAAGTATTTTTCAAACAAATGTCAAGTCAGAAACCTGTTGATGTCTATAAAAACAGCAATGGTTATTAGTTTAATGTTCCTTTCTCTATATCACATTTAGGGCTGTGTAAAAATCCATGATGTTCATTCCATCTAGGACATTAGCATAACCTGTTATACCTAGATGTCTTTTTATATTACACATGATTTTTTAGAAATAAAGAAAACACTTATGAAGGCCATCTTAAAAACATGAATTTGGTGATGATGGAGCAGTTACTATAACAATGGCTGTAACTTGTTATATTCTTGTTATATCTGCTGAGTATTTACCTCAGCAAATATCAAATCTGTTATTTTAGATTTAATCCTAGACTGCATGCAAATCAAATTCTGATATCATCAGTGTGAATACTTTTAAATCAGAAATTTTTTTTCAAGTTAGTTTTCCTCTACCATCCTAAACATAACAATAGAGTAATTAGAATTAATACAAATAAAGAAAACATAAATAAAATAGACTGCTATTGTGCAAACAAAAATTATTGCCTTCAGCGAAACAAATGTCTTGAATCAAATATTGTATACCAAGTCAAAATATCAACCCAAGAGAAACCCCTAGAAGTGAAATGTAGGAATATCGAAAACATCCTTTAAACTTAGATAAGCCAACCATACATCATCCTTTACTAATGAAAAATATGAAAATAGTACATCACTGTTCACATAATAGCAGAGCATGCACAATAACAATTTTGAACCAACTGAAAAATGGAAAATATCAAAACAGACCCACATATGCCAGAATACTGAAACTCCATGCCACCAATGCCTAAATGAGAAATTTTAGATTAGTCAGTTTTGCCTATAAAACAAAAAACATCAAACAAATTTATTAAACAGAGAAAATGAAATAGTGTTGAAATGCTGGCACTGCTCAAAATTTCTATCTACAAATATAACTCAATAACCCACATATAGATACACTAATGATAACTAACATGAATATTTTATTCACAAAGCCATCTCAAAGAACTACCTGATCAACATGATTATCTCAGACAAGAGGAAGTAGACCAAACCCAAAATAATCATACAATCCACTAATGTCATATAAAAGGGATTCTAGATTAATTTAAGATCTCTAAGTTAGAATAAAACACTACTATAGAGAACACAATAGCAATCACTAACTGGTAATGCAAACACTCATACCATAACCCCCTAGGCTTGTAATTTATAACCACCAGCATAAATACACAAACTACAAATCAAATAAAACAATAAAAAACAAAAACAAAACAGAAACTCTTCCTTCTTAGACACACCCAAAAACAATTTCCCAAACAGGAATCTACAATATACCTTTTCATCGCCCGAAGAAGCCCAGACAGGGTAGAAACATAAACGTGTTTGTGTATACATTTATATATATATATATATATATATATATATATATATATATATATATATATATATATAATAGCCAAAATTTTAAGCACTGATTTTCAAAAGAGCACATTCTCTCTACTTTGAAGGTTAGTGGTACACACTCTTACATTTCATAGCAGTTTGTATAGTGGCTATATTCAGGTTATATAAATCTATACCATTAATATACTTGTCACAATCTTAATCCATTCTGCCATGATTGATCTGTTTGTTAAATATATTACTTTCTTTGTTGAAAATATTATTTCATGACAATCAATTACATGAATTAAGATGTTTTTAATTTTATTCAAATTATTACATATTTTATTTGAAAGGAAATGGGGTAGTCTATGACTAAAAGTTAAAATATTACCTATTTTATTTAGAAAGTAAGAGGGGAGAAAATTCAGGTAGTTTACTGAAGAGGTAAGGGAAGAGAGATAGAGATTAGGAGAGTTAGTTGGTTTAAAAAGAGGGAAGGAAGGAAGAGAGGGGAAAGTGAGTTAGGTAGTTTACTAAGACCGTTGGGAAGAGAAGTGAGAAAAGAAAGTGAGCTTGTTTGATAAGAGTTTAGGAAGTGAAAGGGCAGAAGAAAAAGTCTGGATGTTTACTGAGGGGTAGAGAAAGTCTTCACATTTGTTACTAATCCATGTATAACGTTTACCTAAAACCATGGAGAGTATGAGAAGATACAGGGATAGAGTGAGAGAAGAGCAAAAGCATCAGATAATGGAAAATTTTAGTTGTCAACACCTGTGAAATTTCCATGGGTCCTGTTAGTATCTATTATTCTGGCATAGATTCCTATGTAAGTGTGTATGCATGTGTTAGTTTGCTTACAAGCATGTGTGTCTCTGCACATAGACACCTGCTTATCAAAATGTCCAACTCAAATCTAATTGGATGGCTTCCAAGCAAACTTGAGTAGAAATAAAAACACTTGTACATAATTATCTCAAATTGTGCTTCCTGCTCAAAGCAATTTTGCCCTCATCAATCTAATGTACGTTTAATTCAATCAAGGAAATCTCGATGAGATTAACTTTTTAAAAATTTTTTCTAATTTTTCAATTTTGTCTCTGCTGTTCAAATTTTATTTATTTATTTATTTTTTTAGCTCAGAGAGTGTTTCATTACAATTAATGTTTATTTAGCATTTTCTTTCTTTTTTTTCTACTCGAGTATTTGCTTTTTTCTCTTCTTTCCTGTTCTCATCTGTATGATTACTTCTTTCTTTTCATCTTTCTTTTTCTACTTCAACAATATTATTTCCCCTTTCCCCTTCTTTTTGCATCTCTTTCTTCTTCAATACATCATGTGCACTTTTCCATAATTTTCTCATCTGAACTGTTTCTTTTCTCTTGACTCTCCTTGTTTACCTCCTTTTCTCTCTCTTTCACCTGTATTTCTTTTTCTCTTCTCTTTGTTTTACTTCCTATCCTTAGCCTACTTCTTTCTTTTTTTTATTTCCTAATCAATGGACGCACTCAATATCTTTATCTCTCCATCCCTTCCATTTCATATAGAAGAAAGAAATTTTTTTTGACAGGAGAAAATGAGGAATATAACAAAAAAGAATAGCATTGTAAGGGAAATAATGAATCACCGTTACTCGTGTGCTTTTTTTTACTTCATAAATTTTGCATTGGTGGTGGTAAAATTTAAAAAATGAAATGAAAACATTCCAAGTATAGTTGGAACCATAAATTCAAGATACTCTCCCCCCCCCCCAGGTCTGCTTAGACCCTCTATTTAAATTGTGAATCATGTGACCAATGTCTTTAGGCAGCGTGTTGGGAATGATCAATATGTTACTTCTCTGACCATATGTTGGGCAAGCGTAGTAAATGTTCTGAATTTTCAGAAAACAACTATCAACACTGCAAAACACAAACTAAGGTATCAATCTAGAATGAGTTTGCATTGAAAACAGTGTTTAAACCATTCTGTTGTGGGTAGCTGTGATCAATATTATCATTCTCTCAACCCAAAGAAATATTTGTTCTATTCCAGAGACCATTTGACCTATTCATATCATTCTCAATTAAATTCATAGAAAGCTGCTGATTTGATACTCCTGTTTTGGTCTATACATCCTTTATCTACATAATCATTGAAAGACTGAGTGAGGATACTTTCAACATTGCTGAATCAGAAAGAGCAGAAGACAACAATTGAAAACTCTCTCTAGTAGGTTCTCAACGCCATCTAATCATCAGCAGGAGACTTTCATCTTGAAAAGGAATCTAGCATTATTTTGTCAAAGTGACATAAGCATTCTTACATGCCTTGTGTATTCAAGTTACTTGTTTCAGACTTCTTCCTCTCTCAGTGCTCCTTTTATTTCCCTCTACCTCTGACTCTTCACTAACCATCATTGAAGACTGTCTTTTCAACTGCCATCAAATCATTGTTTTTGATATCTACTCTTTCCTCTTTGTTGTTTTCTTCGAAAACATTCAATTACATTTTATTCCACCTGGATGACTGTACACTTTTCTAACCTACATTTTAAAAAAAACCTGTTCTCTTTTTCTAAATTTTTTCTTTGTTTAATTTTTGTGCACCTTTTTTTTTCTTAATTATTTGTTTCTTTTGTTGCTTCTTTGCGTTTGCTTTGTTCTTTTCTGTTTAGCTTTGTTATTTTTTTTTCTTACTTAGCTTCATCAACGCAGGGTGAAATGAATGACACCACTTTGGATGCTTGTCGTCTCTTAGGCACTACTTACTTCCATTCATCAAATCCTTTTCCATAATATTTTATGTGTTTTTCTTGCTCTGATCTTTTTAAAAATTTCTACTTTATTCTTTTCCTTTTCTTGCCTTTTATCTTCCTTACAGTCTCACTGCTTAGTATCTTTTCTCTCATTTCTCTTTCAGATTTATATATTTTGAACAAATTCTTGTCAATCTTTACTAATTTATTCATATGCTTATACCCTTCATACTCTATGGATTGATTCATAATTTCTTTTGGCTGTTCATTTCTGTTTGATTCTTAGAAATCTCTTTTCTCTTTGTTGGCCTCTTTGGAATTAATCAAAATTATTTGCGATGATCCTAACTTGGTTAATTGTTATCATTCCTATTCTTGCATCTGTCTTCAGACAACTTTTCATTTAGTCTAATGGGAAATAAAAGCATTGTTGAACAAGTGAAGCATTATACTAGCCAATACAAAAGTAATTTATTTAACTTTTCTTGGTGAGTTAACGGCTGGTAACAATCTGAAAGGGCTGGTAATTCCATCAGGTATCTCAAACGATAGTTAACGAACATTGAACAAATGACGTTTGATTTAAACTACTGATGCAATTTCTGTGAGTGGAGTAAAAAAAGAACATTGACAATAATGTTGAATAGATCTGTCAGATTTGAGCGAACAAGAACTGTGTATCTATGTATGTGTTCATATGCTTAATTACAGTATGTTTTGGCTGACCAGACAACACTTGAAGCATCCAAAAAACACCCCCCAAAAAGGGGATCTTGGCCAGATACAAAAACAGTAACTGGGCAGTGAGCTGAAACCATAGAACTCTTTCGAGGTCTCTGTCTTATCTGATTGTCCCTTTATCCACCAAAATATTTGGAATATGAACAACTTTGCGTGTGTACTTATATGAATGTGTGTTAATACATATATAACTGTCCTTTCGCAACGTTGACATTAAATGTAACAGCTGTTTACTGTTATTACTGCCTTGACAGTGAGATAATTATGGGAGGGTGGTTTGCCCAATTATTCACTCGGCCATTTTCTTCTTTTTCAATCAATGTGGCAAGATATTTTTTGTCTTGAGATCTGCAGATTTGTGGAAGCACAGATATATCTTCCTGAGTTCTGAGTGAAAAATTATGACATATTAATGGAATGAGAGCCATGGTGTAGAAAAGAAAAGATTGAATTTTAGTGATCATAATTGATCATACTGCATTCTAAGTATTTGCGAAATTAATTTTCATTCACTGCAACAATTGTGTCAACAGGGGTATGCACTTTCGGAGTGCTTTCTAGTTTTTAATGCAGTTGGGAAAAGTAGGCTGATCTTGGGTGTGCTCTTTTCCATCTGATCCTCTCAAAAAATGAATAATTGAGCATTATTAGGTTTCATATTCTTCCACATTATGAAATTTTTTCATGTCAAGAGGTTTGTTTCATTAGGGTGATCAATAAATTTGATGGAAGATACTTTTATTTAGAAGTGATCACTTATAAAGTATGAATTAAGGATTTGTGAGGGATATTTATATATCTATACATATATGTGCTTATATGTGTGTGTGTGTGTATGTGTGTATATATATGTGTGCGTGTGTATATATGTGTGTGTGTGTATATGTGTTTGTATATATATGTGTGTGTGTGTATACATGTATTGGTGTGTGTATATATATGTATATGTGTGTGTGTGTGTGTGTATATATATATATATGTGTGTGTATATATATATATATATATATGTGTGTGTGTATATGTATATATATATATATATACATATATATATATATATATATACGTGTGTGTGTGTTTTTATCTCCGATGTGGTTGTTGCACATGATCTTTGTCTTGCTGAAGTTCATGTGTAGGCCGACTTTCTTGTTCTCTTCATTTAGTTCATCTATCATTAGTTGGAGGTTGTGTAGGTTCTTTGCAAAAAGGGCAATGTCGTCAGCAAATCTGAGGTTGCTTAGATACTCTCTGTCTATTCTAATCCCTTTACTCTCCCAGTCTATTCTTCTGAAGATCACCTCAAGGCAGGCTGTGAAGAGTTTGGGTGAGCTGGTATCACCTTGTCTTACTTCCATCTGGAGCTGAGAGGGGTCCAAGTCTTTATGTAACCAGATAAAGGAGCTGCTGTGATTGTATATATGTTTCAGCACTTCCAACATATACTGGATCTACACCTTGTCAAGTGATGACCTCCATGACCTTAAGGATTTCAACTGAGTCAAACGCTTTTTGAAGTCGATAAATACAACGGCAAGTAGTTGTTTATATTCTGCTGCTTTTTGTTCCAGCTGATTTATCAAATGCAGGTGGTCCATAGTCGAGTAGCTTCTTCTAAAGCCAGCTTGTTCATGTGACTGATTTTCATCGAGTGTTTTTGTGATTCCGTTGGTGATGATTTTTGTGAAAAGTTTGTATACACAGTTGAGTAGGCTTATAGGCCTGTAGTTGTTTAGGTCTTTCGGGTTTCCTTTTTTTATATAAAAGCATTATAATAGCAGTGTTCCAATCGTCTGGGACTTGACTGAGTTTTAGACACTAGTTGAAGAAGATGGCCAGTTTCCTTGTGACGATTGTACCTGCTTTTCGGAGTAGGTCGATGCTGATGTTATCTGGTTCAGGGGCTGTTCTTTTTTTTGTCTGTTTAATGGATTGTTTCACCTCACACGGGGGTTATTTGTGGGAAGCCGTCGAGTTGCGTATCCCACTCATTGTTCGTAGTCCTTGTGTGGACGGTGTATATACATGTACATATGTATATAAATAGATTTATATGTGTGCGTATATACATGTATATATATATTTATGTGTATATATATATATATATATATGTGTGTGTGTGTATATTTATATATATGTATATATATATCTGTGTGAATATATATGTATATATATAGACATTTATATGTGTGCGTATATATATATATACGTGTGTGTATATATATATAGATAGATATATCTGTATATATAGATAGATATATCTGTGTGTATATTTATAGATATGTGTGTGTGTGTGTGTGTATATATATAGATGTGTGTGTGTATATAGATATATGTGTGTGTGTATGTATATATATATATCTATATATGAATATATGTGTGTGTACATATGGATATATATATTGGTGTGTATATATATAGATATATATGTGTGTGTGTATATATATGTGTGTGTATATATGGATACGTATGTATGTGTATGGAGATGTATATATATATATAAATATATATGGGTCTGTATAAAGATGTATATATGTTCACATATACATATGGTTATGTGTATATATATATACATATATATATATATGTCTACTAAATTCTGCAAACCTTGCGACATAAAAAATAGTCTATGTTGCAACCACCTCAAGTACACTAACACATTCACAAGCACTACCACAAAAGAGAGTTACCACATATATCACAGCACCAACTTCCGTAGTAAGAACATTATATACCTTCTAGAGTGCAATAGATGTAAGTTACAATACATAGGCAAGTCCGCACACCCTGCACACGGACGCTAGCTTTACCATCTTAGAAAAAATATAAAAAACTACTCCAATTGACATAACTAAAGTTCTAGAGAAACACGACGATATGTGGATCAACAAAATCAAAACCCTATATCCTAATGGATTAAACACTAAACATAACATCACAGAACCTCAATACACATAACTCCTACCAATAATATCCTCACACCCACATCTAAGATACATTCACTAATGGAAGCTTCAAAGTCACCTAGACCCATAGGAAAAATTCACCTTAGCCAGTTATAACCCCTGTCCAAATCATTGCCAACACGTTTTTATAACTTATGAGGTTGAAACCTATGTAGCTCCTTGACCTCACCACCCCTCCATTTACACTATCCCTATCATACCCAAAACTCTGACTCCACATCACTCCCCTCTTACCCTGACACACTTTGCCCTCTCCAAGACCAACTGCTGCTGCTTAACCAAAGACTTGATACCTAACTGGACTTTCTCTCACTCAGCAGGAGGCCTTCAGCAGCCCTTATAACATATGTTACCCCTTGAGGCATAGCTCCTGATGGTGGACTCTGGTTCCACATGTGAACTTAGAACACATACTCACACAGTACACACCATTGAAGAAGGGAAAAATCCCGAAACATGTCTGGACCATTACCATCTTAGATGAATAAACCTTACCTCTAAACACTTTACTCCTGAGTCTGTCTCACTCTTTACAGTAAACATTACATATTTGTCTATATGTATATATACACATATATGTATACGTATATATATATATATGTGTATATACATGTGTGTGTATGTATATGGATATAAATGTGTATATATATGTGTGTATGTATATGGATATAGATGAGTGTATATATGCCTATGTGTGTATATATAGATGTGTGTGTGTGTGCGCGCGAATATATATGTATATAACAGATATATATATGTGTGTATATATTTATATATATATATATATATATATATGTATATGTGCGTATATATGAGTATATGAATAGATATGTATGTATATATGTGTGTATATATTTGTATATGGATATATAACTATATATATGTCATATATGTACGTATATGAATATATATATATATATATATATATATATATATATATATATATGATTGGATGTACCTGACTAGATATATATAAATGTGTGTATATATAGGTATATGACTTAGTACATATATATACATTCGTGTGTGTGTATATATATATGTATATGAACAGATATATATATATGTATATAAACAGATATATATATATATATATATATATATATATATATATATATATATATATATACATATATATATATATATATGTATGTATATATATATTTGTGTCTCTACGTATATGTATATGAAAAGATATATATATATATGTGTGTGTATATATATGTATATATAATGATATATATAAATACGTGTGTGTTTGAGTAGATATATGTATGTATATATTGATGTATGGATGTATATTCACATGTATATATATGTGTGTATATATGTATATATATAGATATATATGTATATTTATGTGAATATATACATATGTTGTATGAAATAATTATACATAGAGATAGAATATGTGTATATGGATATGTGTGTGTATATATATATATATATATATATATATGTATATATATATATAGATATAAGTGTGTATATATGTGTATATGTATATGTATATAGATATAATTGTGTCTGTATATATGTGTGTATATATATATAAATATAAGTGTAGATGTATATATGTAGATATATGTGTGTATGTATACATATATATATAAATATATGTATATATATGTATAGATATGGGTGTGTATAAATATATATTTAGATATATGTGTGTATATATACATATATATATAATTATACGTATATATATAGAGATATATGTGTGTATATATATATATAAATATATGTGTGTACATCTACATATGTATATATATAGATATATACATATGTTTTCGTATAAATATATGTGTGTGCATATATGTATATACATATACATATACATGTGTGTATATATTCATGTATATATATGTATCATTTTATAGATATATGTGTGTGTGTGTATTTACATATATTTATATACTATTATATAGATATGTGTGTGAATATATATATATATATTATATATATATAGATATATGTGTGTGTGTATATTCGTATATATATATCTATTTATATAGATAGGTATGTGCGTCTATTTGAATATATATCTTTTTATATAGATATGCGTGTGTGTGTATATATATATATGTTTTTATATAGATAAGCGTGTATATATATGTATATAAATATGTGTGTTAAGTATGTGTATATATCTGTGTATAAATATGCGTACAAATGTATTTGTATTTATAAATGTTTATATATAATTATGGAGATATATGTATATATATATATACGTATGTATATTGATATGTATGTGTGGATATATATATATATATATATGTCTATAGATATTTATAGTCATATATATGTGTGTATGGATATATATATATATATATATATATATATGTATATATTTGTGTATATTTCTGTTTCTATATTCACAGACATATATATGTTTGCATATATACGTGTGTGTGTGTGTGTGTATATATATATATATATATATATATATATATATATATATTCGAATATGTATGTGATATGTATATAAATAGATATATATTTGTGAGTGTATAGATTGGTGTATTTATATAGATTTTTATATGTGTTTGTATATATATATATGTATTCATATAAGTATATATATGCGTAGTATATATGTATACAGATAGATATATGTTTTTAGTATATATGTATATATATAGATACATGTGTGAGTGTATATATATGTATATTTATATATTTATATATGAGTATTATAAGTGTGCATGTACACATGTGTATATATATATGTATATAAATAAATATATATTTGTATGTATTTACGTGTGTTTATATATTTATATACATATATATATATATATATATGTATATACATATTTGTGTATATATATATGTGTATATCCATATGTATATCTGTGTGTATTCATGTATATATATATGTATATATATTTATATATGTGTGTGTGTGTATAAGTATACATCTGTCGGTGTTTATATATATGTGTGTATGTACATGTGTATATATATACATGTATATATATGTATATGTATACATCTGTTGGTGTTTATATATATGTGTGTTTGTACATGTATATATATATATATATATATATATATATATATGTATAGATACATATATATATATGTGTGTGTGCGTATATCTATGTATATATATATATAGATATATGTATGTGTATATATATATATATATATATATATATATATACATATATATATATATATATATATATATATATATATACATATATATATATATATAGATATGCATATAGATATCCATGTATATATATATTGATATATAAATGTCCATATCTATATATATATGTGTAGTGTATATATATATATGTTTTACATGAAGATATATAACGATTGCCTTTCTTATTGCAGATATGTAGACAACATTTTTCCCATATGCATATATGTAGATGAAGTGAAATTAGAGAATTTTTTTAAACATGTAAACTTTGTACATGATTCAATAAAGTTTGTCTTTGTGACATCCACTGACTCCATAGCCAACCTAGAATCTTTTTAACTACATTGTACACTAAACTTACAGAGACCCGCAAGCACTTCCACTCTAAATCAGCCCATCCCCAACACTCAAAAAAGAAGCCTACCCTTTCCACTAGCCTTTAGAATTATAAGAATTTGCTCCACAGACAGTGAATCCAACTGACATAACCATATGCTAGAACAATATTTCACCCAATGAGGATATTCACTCAAAGATACAAAAAGCCAAGTAAAAAAGCAACTATAATACCCAGGGATGAAACCTTTAAGCTCTCTTACAAAAGTAAACCTGACCACATACCACCTATAACTACCTACAACAAGACACTCCCACCCTTAATCACGAGGAGATGGGACATCTTCACCATTAAAACTGATCTAAGAGAAACATTCACAGATCCATGTGTCATCACTTACCTAAGGCTCCAAAACATATGTATATTGATATATAATTTTGTATATATATATGTACATTTGTGTGTGTGTGTTACTGTGGAATCATATTGGATCTTTTATTTGGAATGATCACTATTATTACATGAATATATTTTTTGGTCTATTCAATTTACACGGGATGGAAAATTGAGGGGTTTGGTGTGCTGCAGAAGACAAACTTATATATATATATATATATATATATATATATATATATATATATATATATATATATATATATATATATATATATATATATAAACTTATATGTATATATATATATATATATATATATATATATATATATAAACTTATATGTATATATATATATATATATATATATATATATATATATATATATATATGTATACATATAAGTTTATATATATATATATATATATATATATATAAACTTAAATGTATATGTGTATATATATATATATATAAACTTATATGTATATATATATATATATATGAACTTATATGTATATATATATATGAACTTATATGCATATATATATATGAACTTATATGCATATATATATATGAACTTATATGTATATATATATATATAAACTTATATATATGAATATATAAAAAAATATATATATATATAAACTTATATATATAAACTTATATGTATATATATATATATATATAAACTTATATATATATAAACTTATGTATATATATATATATATATATATATATATATAAACTTATGTATGTATAAAAATATAAACTTATGTATATATATATATATATATATATATATATATAAACTTATATGTATATATATATATATATATATAAACTTATATGTATATATATATATATATATATATAAACTTATATGTATATATGTATATATAAACTTATATGTATATATATATACGTATAAACTTATATGTATATATATATATATATATATATATAAACTTATATGTATATATATATATATATATATAAACTGATATGTATATATATGTCTAAACTTATATGTATATGTATATATAAACTTATTTGTGTATATATATATATATATATATATATATAAATATACATAAACTTATTCGTATATATATATATATATATATATATATATATACATAAACTTATATGTATATATATATATATATAAACTCATATGTATATATAGATAAACTTATATGTATATTTATATAAAATTATATGTATATATATATATATATATATATATATATATATAAACTTATATGTATATATATATATCCATATGAGTTTACATATATATATATAGAAACTTATATGTATAGATATATATATATATATATATATATATATATATATATGTATATATATAGAAACTTATATATATATATATATATATATAAACTTATATGTATATATATATATATATAGACTTACATGTATATATATATATATATGTATATTGATATTTACATATATATATTTTATAAACTTATATGTATATATATATTTATATTTATACATAAGTATGTATATACATATTTATATTCATATATAAGTTTATATATATATATATACATATAAGTTTATATATACATATATATATATATATATATATATATATATATGTACATATAAGTTTATATATGTATATATATATATATATATATATATATACATATAAGTTTATATATACATATATATATATATATATATATATATATATATATATATATATATATATATATATATATATATGTACATATAAGTTTATATATATATATATATATATATATATATATATATATATATATATATACCTATATATATATATATATATATATATATATATATATATACCTATATATATATATATATATATATATATATATATATATATATATATATATATATATATATAAGTTTACACACACATGTATATATATATATATATATATATATATATATATATATATGTTTTTTTTTATGTAAGGAGTAGAATTTGGATTCCCTACACAAACCAGGTCATGTTTCTACCCTCTTTTGGTCTATTTTTTCATGGGTTTTTTCATTGGGAATTTGGTGAAAATGTTGTGAGTGTGTTAGTGGTTGTTGTAGGGATATTTTTTTTGTCATAGGGGTGTGAACTCCATATAGGGGTCAGATGCTTAGTTGTGGTCTGGGAGTATTTTCTATCTTGACTTAAGTATCTTGGCATTGGGTTTCATTGCCCATGTTGGTATCTGCTGTGGCTCTAGTGGATAGTATTAATGTTGATGTTTAATTCATCATGTGTTTGGGCATATTTGAAGGTAAAAGATAGTGATGTGAAGTTTTTTGGGTGATGGACAAGGGAATCGGCTACTTTACTTTTTGATTTATTGGTATTGTCTCATGTTGATTGAAGGAAATTTAGAGGTATTCATGCACTGTATTATGGTCTTATTCTTTCTCTTCGGTAGATGTCTCTTGGGGTTTTTTGTGATTTTAGTTAAGTTTTAAATCTTAAATTTTTCATTAAGACTGAGATTGCAAGAATTTTGTAAATTTTGGTATGTATGAGATTTTCAAAGAATTTTCCACTTGACTGTTGGCTTGTGGTTCATCTGGTGTAATTTCCAGTAATGAACTCATAAGGATGTGCTGTTTTTGTATCTTTCCTTTGTGGTATATGATGGGCTAATCAAAGCTTGAATGGTGTGTTCCATGTTTAATGTTTTATATCTAAGGGTTTTTCCTGAGTTGATATCTCTGCCTAGTATACTATATTGGATCTAAGGCATTTGTTTTGCAGCGGGCAGTTTCTCTTGTATATGGCAGTTGCAGTCAGATTTTTCTGTACAACTAAAACTGATTTTCAATGTATTTCTATTAAATATATTGTTTAGTGGGTGGTTTGAGGGGAAATGTTTTCCAATTATTTGAATTGGTCTACTCTAAAACAACTTCATGAGTAAAATGCTGTATGTATCGAGCACTCTATGAAATAAATCCATTACATTTCAGAAGTGGCTTTATATTATTGATATATTATTATATCATGTTATACTGCTAGCCTGATTTGTACCACATACACAGTGTGTGTGTATGTATATAAATATATATATATATATATATATATATATATATATATATATATATATATATATATATGTATGTATGTATGTATAAACATACATGATTCGTATGTATATGTATAAATATATAACTTATGAAAAGAATGTAATATATATAAATATGTATATATATTTGTATGATATATATACGTGATATGTATGATATATAAACGTGATATGTATGATATATATATATATATATATATATATATGTATGGGTGATACATAATTTTTAGTGGTGATATTTCCGACACATAATTGTGTATTTATGATATATATATATATATATATATATATATATATATATATATATATGAAAATAATCATATATATGTGTATAATTTGCATACATATATATTTGATATATATATGATATGCATATATATACATGATATGTATGTGATATATATATGATATATGTGACATGTAACTGATATACGAATGATATTTATGTGCTATGTATATCATATGTATACGTTGAGTATATATGAGAGATAAACATTGTATGCATATGATATATATGAAAATGGAATGTATATGATATATATATGTGTACATGATATATATATGATGTGTAAAATAACGTATGAGGTATATTTTATTTTATATATATGCTATAAATCTTATCTACATTAAATGAATACATATATATTATATGTTAGATGTATTTTACATATTATGTGTATCTTATGTACATACATTTCATGTTATATATACTATATATATATTGTACATGATATATATTTAGTACATAGATATTATATTACCTATATAGTATAAAATTATATATTTTTACATAATATGTATATAATATATATGTATATATTATAGTATATACATATTTATCATGAAGTATATTATATATATGTATAGATACGTTATATGTATATATATTATGTGAGAAATGTTATGTATGTATATATGTGTGTGTGGGTATATGTTATGTAGATATATGATAATATATATCTGTATTCATGTGTTATGTATATATATTTGTTATATGTATGTATATATATATATCATATATATATGTTTGTGAGTGTGATATGTTCATATGATATTCATGTGATGTATATTGTGTGTATGATCCATATGATATATATTTTGTATCATAAATATGTATATATTGTATATATTGATATATATATATGTATATTGATATATATATATATATATATTATGATTGTCTCATATGTGTGTATATATATATTATGTTTGTGTCCCACTTGTGTAACTATATATATATATATATATATATATATATATATATATATATATATTCATGTATGAATGCATACATAGATATATTATGTAAATTAGTATTCAAGTATTATAAAAGTATATTTATATGTGTTTATATATAAATATATATGTATATGTATATATATGTATACTACTACTAGTTCTACCACCAAAGAGAGTTATTACATATATTGTAGCACTGTCTTAACAAAAACATTATATGTCCTCTAGAATGTAATACATGCAAATTACAATATATTAGCAAGTGCCAATTCAACATTAGATTCTACAACCACTGATACAGAATTAAATCACATAACAATCCCAGCTTTCTTCCTGTTGAACTACAATTTTGCACGCTTGGCTGCAATTTTGCCACAGATTCTTGCCTTACTATCATTAAAAAAAAAAAAATACTCTCACAGACATAATTAAAACTGTAGATAGACATGAGAATATGTGAATCAACCAACTCAAAACACTCTTCCCTAGCTGATTTAACACCAAACTCAATTACCATAAATCTCTTAATCATAAAATTTTTTTCTTGTGATAACCTCATATCCACATCCATGCCCGCTCAGATACATCTAATAATGAGAATTTCAAAGTCACTCAGTTAGTTTGTTCCTTTAGTTAATCATTTTACTTGAACAAATCAGAGCTAATATATTTTTGATGACCTGTGAAGTTAAAACCTACATGGTTCCTTAACCTTATCACCCCTCCATTTATACCATCCTTAACCTACTCACACAATCGACCACCAAAACACTTCCCTCTTAGCCTGACACCCTATGTCTTCTCTGAGACCCACTACTACTGCTAACACTACAGAGTCTATCATAGACTTAACTTTGTCTCAAACATTAGGATGCTCTTAGCAGATGGGATACCATTTTTTCCTCACAATGAAAAGGTTGACTCATGTTCCACATCAAACTTATAACCTCTGAAGCTACACACACACACAGACACACAAAGGTCACAGTACTAAAGATGTTAAAACCTCCAAAAACATGTCTGGGCCATCAATGAAAATGTACAGAGATAAATGAACCTAACGTCCATACACGTTCACTCCTGAGTCTGTCTCACTCGCTATAGTTCAAATTATATACATATATATTGCATATATATACATATATATTGCATATATATACATATGTGTGTATGTATGTATATTATATGTGTATATATTAGATATATATGTATGTATGTATATTATATGTATGTATATTATATGTATGTATGCATGTATATTATATGTATATATGTTAGATATATATGTATGTATATATATCAGATGAATATATATGTATATATATTAGATGTATATGTATGTATATATATTAGATGTATATGTATGTATATATATTAAATGTATATGTATGTATATATATTAGATGTATATGTATGTACATATATTAGATGTATATGTATGTACATATATTAGATGTATATGTATGTATGTATATTAGATATATATGTATGTATATATATCAGATATGTATGTATGTATATATTTATGTATAATTCAGATATATATATATATATATGTGTATGTATATATGTTGTATGCATGAGTATATATATATTATATATACGTATATATATATATATCAAATGTATGTATATATATTCTGTGTATATATATCTTATATATATATATATGTATGTATGTTATATATATATATGTATATGTCCTATATGTATGTATATATGTTGTACATGTATATATATGTAAGTGTATATATATGTGTGTAAATATACATGTCAGTAAATATATGCATGTATAAGGATTATATATATGAATATATTATATAATTTGTGTGTATACATATATGGATACGTATGTGTAGATTTACATGTGTGTATATTATATAGATATGTATTTGTATGTATGTATACATGTTCGCATATGTATGTAATCTGTACACCGTATTACTTGTATATATAATCATGTGTTTATATCATATAGATATGTATTTATATGTATGCATACATGTATTTATATATTTATGTAGATATTTGCATGTATATATATATATATATATATATATTATGTGTATGTATGGATATAAATTGTATATGTATGTATGTATATTATATTTGTATATGTATGTGTGTATATTATATTTGTATACGTATGTATATCATATATATCTTTTTCTATATTTTATCTGTATGTATATTATATATATAAATATATACATATAGGTATTTATAAAACATATATATGTATGTATATGTATATATTTCATATGTATATATAATAGAGATATGTGTATATATTACGTACATATGTATGTAATAGATATGTGTATATTTATATATATATGTGTACATATATATATATATATATATATATATATATATATATATATATATATATAGATGTATATAGGTGTATATTATATACAAACATGTATATCATATATATAGATGTATAATATATACATATATATGTATATATATATATACATAGATGTATAATATTTATATATATATGTAGATGTATTTTATATATATATATGTATAGATGTGTAATATATATATATATATATATATATATGATATGTACGTATAGATGTAAGATATTTATATGTATATAGATGTATAATATATATATATACGTAAATGTATAATATATATATATATGTATATATATATAAATTTATAATATATATATATAAATGTATAACATGTATATATATATGTATATATAGATTTATAATATATATATAAATGTATAATGTATGTGTATAATTTATATATATATGAATGTATAATATATATGTATAATGTATAAAATATGTATAATAAGGTATAATATATATATATAAATGTATAATATATATTTATAATATATATATAGATATATAGTATATATCTATAATATATGCATAATAATGTATAATATATTTATAAATGTATATTATATACCTATAATATATATATATATATATATATATGTATAGATATATAGATATATATGTGTAGATTTATGATATATATAGGGAGGGATATATTTTATATGTATATGGAAATGTACATAGAAATATCATTCTTATATATGTCTGTATATATTTTATATACATATGTATGTGTGTGTATATATATATATGTAGATATGTATATATATATACGTAGATATTTTGTATATATACATATTTACATGTCATTATTATATTATATCATTCTTATATTATATATGTTTGTATATATTTTATATACATATGTATGTGTGTGTATATATATATATATATATGTAGATATTTATATATATATACGTAGATATATTGTATATATACATATTTTCATGCATTATATATACGCGCATTTATCATGTTTGTATAATATGTATTTTCTGTATATTATATATGTATGTGTATATTTATATATATGTATTTATATATATATATATATATATATGGTCACTATTATATTTACATTTATAAATATTACATTGAAACGTTGAAATTATATGTTGTATTCACACACTTAACATATCATTCAAATTATATGATGTGAAGTAAAATAAAAACATAAGTCATTTAAGAAATTGGTTTTGTTCCAGGAATTGGACTCGCCTCCAATAGAGTTTCCACTTCTACGTCATGATGCACTAATCATGGTGTTGAACAGCCCACTGATCATGGCAAGGCCAGAGAACTGCTTTATACCCAAATTTTTTGTTTAGTTTATTATTTTTCCAAAGGGACAGTATATATTTAAGAAATTGATATATTTGGTCAGAATGAATTAAAAATTGCGTAATATTATATTGATATTTATCTAATAATATTTATAAGGTTAACAAATCATTTAACAATGTAAATAGAATAAATAATTAAACATAATTTGGTAGCTTCTTCAGCGTAGTTATGTACCTATCATAGTGCTGAACAGTCTGCCAGTAATACAATGGCCAAATAACTGCTTCCAACCCTAGTTCTCGTCTCAAAATGTTCAATTTTTTTCATTCATTTCAACACCATAGTCTGTATTCTTAGATATTTTAAATATCTTATATGTAGAATAAGCTATATATAAATTTATATTCTTGTATTTTTATATACTTTTTTTCATGTATGCATAAATTTATATATGTATGTATATATATATATATATATATACATATAGTGTAGCGAATCCACAACCTACTATTTATTTGTGTGTGTGTATATATATATATGTGT
>OY735230.1:30504369-30521869 GCA_963457665.1 Thysanoteuthis rhombus
AAGAATATAATTCAATTGTAAATCCTCTCTGTATCAGATTGAGTAGGGAATATAGATAGATGAATATACGTTTATAGCTATCACTGTCTGAAATAATATCTGTGACAATTCATGCCTATAATTCTGATAATCATCCATTGCTTCTAAGTAAATACGTTTTATAACTTTCCTTCTTCTTATTAAATGAGAGTATCATTCACTCTTTCATTTTTTGAAATCCTGTAAAACTTATGCTTGGATAATTCACTTAGAGAAGAAAATAAAAGAATAGGATACTTGCTACAAAAAACAGCTGTAAATTAAAAGCAAAAGTCACTATGGTAATTACAACAAAAATTTTGCAATCACATAATAAATGAAAAATAAGAGTATTCAAAAAAATTATTGGTAAGAGTATAAAATATATGCTCACTTACTTGCTGGCTTGATTCAATGACTTTTTTTAACCAGAAAAATATTGGATCTTCAAATGTCAGCTGTGGAGAAAATCCTGTTGAGAATACTTAATCATCACAAAGGCTTTGGGATATCAGCTGTTCGAAATATTGGTTTTGGAAAATTTCCCATTGTCTCCCTGGTCTCTACTTTTTATAGTTCTTTTTTCAAAATGTTTTTATTGTTCAATATTTATTGTTTCCTATTGTTATGGATAATTAAAGTTCAATATTTTGAGTTTTTGCATTTTTCCTTTTTAAACCTTTGATTATTTTTTTCTTGTTCTATATATCCTGGACAGGGGTTTAATTTTTTAGAAGGCAAGAAAATTTGATTTGCAAATAATCAAATAACTGATCAAATATTTTCATTTTCATAAGGGACAATGCTAGTAAAAACTGGGCTTTGATCTGAACATTGATCTGAATTTAGACATTCTCTATCATCCACATGATTTCTTCTTTACTTCATCTATTCCTTGTTCAAAGAGCTATTTTTTCATCGGTCTCTTCAGAATAATTATTTTAGTAAATATGATAGTTGATCACTTTTCCTTTTTATAATTTATAGTTCTCCAAATATTACAGATTTAGTCTGTGGTAAATCCCCATTGCTGGGGTTACAAATGCAAAACAAATATTTTACGAATTTCAGACTAACTTTAATCATCTAAAGATTTTGATTTTTCTTCAAGATTATTATATATTCTTCATCAGTGATTGAATATAGATTTAATATCAAAGGATCACCAGTATGTGTGAATTCTTTCAAGAACAGACTTGATAAATATGGAATTAAACAGGAAATTCTATTCAACTATGAGTCCACAAACATTTTGAAGTCATATGAAAATCTTCAATGATTACAGGAGTCTGGAAAAGATTTGCTATAAAACTTTTAGCTATGATGCTAATTGCTAACGAACAAGCCGTTTACTCTTATTTCCAAACTATATTTCACCACATCTTATATATGACGTTCAAGAAATGCAACTTAGTAATATAAATGGTATCACTTGCATGGGTCCCTATATAAATAATATACGTCAGTTTGCTGATTTGGGCTCTGTTTCTAGGCTAAACAAGGTGTATGTGATTTTATTTCTGGATACGATCGAGTAAATTATGTACGGTGTATCATTATGCTAATGAATGTTTCAACAAAGAGGAAGGTTAGCAAATTGTTTCTTATTGATGGACAACTCTCTGAATGTATCCTTCAGTGAAAAAAAGAAAATGCAATTCAAAAACGAAATCATGACCAAAATAGGAATAAGTGTGTCCATCCTATCTAAATATCTGGAAGTAAGTTTACTCATATACATTCTTTTAATATGACAATTTTTTACTTGCATAATACATCAGTTAAAAATTTTTCTTTTTTTCTTAAAATTTTACTGGGTGAAAGCATTCTATGTCAGTAAATATGTATTTGTATATACCTGTGAAAAATGATGGGGTTATTCATCTATGGATAAGTCGCAAAGTGATGTAAAGCCAATTTAATAGGTTATTTATTCTAAATAATTTGAGTATCCTAATTTCCTTTCTAAGTCTCAACTCAGCTCAAGCTGTTTTTAAAAAAAGTTTCATGGCCAAATTTGGCCATGAAACTTTTTAGTTTGGCCATATTTACCAGTATCACCCATGCCAAAGTATTTTTAAAATAATAGGGATAGGCATAGTCAAAAGACCTGATCAAAGGCTTCTGGCCTAATCTTATCTGCGACTACCATTTTGTATCATATTCAAATTTTGAGTTATTTTGATTTTGTTGCAATAGTCTCTCTGATGAATTCTCTTTTTTTTTGGTGTGTGCTGAGATTATAAACAATTATTATTTTTACATTTGATTATTTAGGGTCATGTTTGCCTCAGACATTTCCTAATATATAGCACCTTTCTTGTCTGCTATATGTCATGGAATTGACTACATCTTGACAAAAGAAAAGGAAAGAAGTGAAGATTGATTTGATGGTTGCCTCTTTTTTCTTTAGCTCTGAATCTCTCTGACTTTGTCTATCGCCATGGCATTTTATTATGACCCATTAATTGTTTTTCAGCTCTGTTAATCTATTTCACATGGAACAATCGATTATAATTTTTAGGTTGAAATAAGAATCGGACTAAACAGACAACCAATTATACAATTAAGCGAAGAATCACACTAGGATGGCAAGCCTTTGGCAGAGCTAGCTCAACCTTCAAAAATAATAAGATCCCATTAATCCTAAAGAGAAGGGTGTATAACCAATGCATCCTCCCAATAGTCACTTATGGAGCTGAAACATGGAACTTAACCAAGAAACAGACCCGTAAGCTGAGAACCATGCAACGTGCACATGAAAGAATAATGCTGGGCCTCACATGGAGAGACCACAAAACAGCACAACACATCCGGGAAAAGACAAGAGTTAGAGACATCATAGAATCCATAAAAAATCTCAAATGGCGGTGGGCTGGCCATGTTGCAAGAATGGCTGACAATCGATGGACATCACGACTCACAACATGGATTCCCCGAGACCACATGCGCAACCGAGGCCGGCAAAATGTTAGATGGAGAGACGAGCTAGATAAGTTCAGGAAGTACTGGCTCCGTGACGCCCATGATAGAGAAGTGTGGCAAATCCTGGGGAAGGTCTATGTCCAACGACGGACGCTAAAAGACTGATGATGATGATGATGATGATTTGCATGTATGGATTTTATATGAATAGATTATTTTGAAGTTACCATTTCAGTAGGGAAAGTACAAGAAGTCCTTTCAAGCTGTTCTTTGGTGTGTTTATAGAACTCTACTGGTCATTTCCCAAAGAGCAGATGTAAGTTTTGTTATTGACAACTGCTTTAGGATTTAAATGAGAATTTAACAATATTGACATGCTTGAAAAAAAAAAAAATTATTCATTAAAAAGGCAAAATCAAATTATTTCATTGGACCCTGGAAATTCATGTTTTCATATTTTAATTTTTTTTTCACGCATGTCAATATTGTTAGATTCTATAATGTTCACAAAGAAACCGCTGACATGAAACTTGAAATATATTTGACTATTCACAGTACCTTCTCCATAAACTGCATGAATTTTTTTAGGAGTTTAAATTGCATTTTTACCTTTCTTGAAATCAAAACACATAATATGCCAAAAATGTTGCTTATTTTCTTCATCGTCAATGTTAAAATCAACGAACCAAAATATAACAAATGTGAAAATTTTTATGTACAGCTGTCATAATACAATCAAAATTCTTTCTGGATGAAGTTAAAACTCAACACTCCTTATGCCATGTAATGACAAACACAGTGTTAACTTTTTGGCTCACCCTATATATAATATATTTGTATGTATATATATGTGATTTATATATATTTTTTGTAAGATGACACCCATGACCGAAAATCCATTTTTTAAAATGAAATCTCTGTGAAATGCCACTCAAATTTGAATAAGTTTTACATGTTTTAAAGGAGATTCTAAGGAGAATTAAAATCTGTTTGATAATCTTAGGGGAAAAATAACTCTCATGGTCTAAATTATGCTTTAAATCAGAAAATTCTAAACTGCAATTTAAAGTATACAATGAACGAGCAAACATTCAACTCAATTTTGAATAATTTCATCACTTGAATAAGTTCTTTAGAGTTTGTGATTTTCTAGGTTGGTCATCTACCAACACTGTTCAATATTGAAGACTTGAGCAGTGGTCATAAGTTGAGTAATTTCAATTGTGGAAAATTTTGATTGCCATTAAACTTTGAATTTGTTGACAGTTGAAAAATATATCCAGAAGTTATGAAGGCAAGTACAGAAGTACAAAACCCTAAGAAGATATCTGACTTAGAGAGGGTAATAATAATAATAATTTCTAGTATGACTCACGATCACCAAAGGCAACTTTTTTCTAATCACGCTAGTGGAGATGGTGTGGTCCTGGCTTGGGGTGCTCTACAATACAGTAGGGAAATGGCACTGTAGTTCATTGACAGGGGTCTGAATAGAGCAAAAATGCAAATTTAGTTGTTGAAGATGTTCAGATCAGTGGCCAACAGTTCATCCTGTTGAAGGATGATCTCTCTATTCATGCTGGAATATCTTGTAATGATTTCTTCAAGAGTGAGGTGTAGACATTTGGGTCCGGCTTACTGACAGCTCAGATCTCGAGATCGTTGATAATGTATGGGGATGGCTTACTAAGAAATTTTTGAAAGTTTGAGGCTATGTAGTCTAAGAAAGGGATTCAAAACTGCCATCTTGGGAGTTTGGGATGAAAAATTCGTCCAAAATACTGATGCAACAAAGGATTTACTATAATTTTTTTTCTGTAAAAAATCTACAGAAAATTCCCCCCAAACCAATAAAATTAGCGATGAGTTTAGTGATTATAGAAATTCGTTAAAAATATATCCAATTGATATTTCTGATCTACATAGGTAATCTAGACCTTTTTCGAAATAATTTTGTTGAGGTAATTGTGTACTATTTATGATCTGACCAAGTGCACATATAATTCATTTAAAAGATAACAATTAATTAATTAAGAATTTTCGACTTTGAATTAGAAATCTTTACTTTTTGATGGTGCACTGTGTGTGTGTATGTGTGTGTGTGTATATATATATATATATATATATATATATATATATATATATATATATATATATTTATATATAAATATATATATATCTAAATATATATATATATATATATATATATGACATGTATGTAATAAATATATATATATATATATGACATGTATGTAATATATATATATATATATATATATATATGACATGTATGTAATAAATATATATATATATATATGACATGTATGTAATAAATATATATATATATATATATATATATATATATATATATATATGACATGTATGTAATAAATATTTATATATATATATGACACGTATGTAATAAATGTATATAAATATATATATGACATGTATGTAACAATATATATATATATATATATATATATATATATATATATATATATATAGTGGACAATTAAGAAAATTGTAGTATTAAAATCAAATTTGTTACACTATCATGTTTCGCCTTCGGCTTCATCAAGATGAAGCATATTGGAATAATAAACTTGATTTAGATACTATTTTCTTTATTATCTACTTATGATTTTATCTTATTTCTATGATTATCCATGAACTCATCATATATATATATATATATATATACATATATATATATATATATATATATATATATATATATATATATATATATATATATGTATATATATATATATATATATATATATATATATATATATATATATATATATATATATATAATTCATCCACAAGGGGCAATAAACTGGTGTCTTTTCCATAAGTGAGCCATTTTTCTCTAATGTTCAATTTTGTATGCATCAGCCCATCTTCTGAATGACTGATTAGAAAAAGGTTAAAAGTAACTGCTATTTTTTTGTATTGTTACCTGGGTGTATTTTTTTTTTTGTCGACTTACTTCCAAGTTCATGAAATAGTCTGTCTCTCTGTTTTCTAACTGTTGTGTCTTTTTGTTAACTGTTAGCTTGAGGCAATTGCTATCACAGTTGGAATGATTCCAAATCTATGTACTTGTCTTTCTAGTCGCCACTACCCAAAGGTCAGGATGATTAAAACATAACTTACTGCGCTTAGCTAAGTCCAGAGTGTTTATTGTTTTGGTTTCTAAAATGAAACCTAAAAGGAGGGGAGAATATAGAAAAAGGAATTAGGCAGAAGAAATGTATTACATGGAGAAAAAAAAGAAAAAAGTCTGGTTAGTCACTTAATACAAACCATCATCTGGCCAATGTCTTTTGATGCATGCCGTGTTGAGAGTTATCAACAAAAAAAAAAATGAAAATAGGGGATATCAATAAATAAGTTACTTTTCTCACCTTTCGTTGGGCATTGATTACTAAAAAAAAAATGACTGTATTTTCAAAAAATAAGTGTGGGTGCTGCTTGACAAATACCAAGGGATCAATTTAGTGTAAACTTAGATTGCAAATTGCCCCCCCCCCCGCATCAAACCATAAAGCAAAAAAATCACAAATGTTCTTTCTAGGTGTAATAATTGGTAAATGTTTTATTTTTCAGCCCCTAATTCCATTGGTGTGGTCAATAGGTGTGATAGATACGTAGCAGTGACTTTTCCTTAGACTGATAAATAGAAAGAAAAAAGTTAATTAAAGAAAGGAAATAAAAAAGAAAATTAATTAGAATAAAGGAAATAAAGAAAAAAGAAACAAGAATATAAAGATGACAAGGAGAGAAGGAAATAATAAAAGTAGGGGGAAAAAGAAGAAAGAAATTGTAGAGAACTGCAGGGTTAAAGAATGAAAATTTGAAGAATAATGCATAGAAAGAAAAAAAATGATGTAAATACATGTTAGACAATAGGAAAATGCACAAAATAAAGCAATTGAAGAAAGATGAGGGAAACAGATTGAGAGAAGATAGAGAAAGAGAAAGCAGTATCAAATTTTCAGTCAGAAAAGACAGAGTTTAAAAAAAAATGAAATTACAGATAGAGAAATGAAAAAAAAGACCTGGAAAGTAAAAGAATGAAAACGGACAATATGAAAAAAAAACTGAATAAGTAAAAAGGTGAGAAAAATGTAAAAAGAAGGAAGACTAATGAAATTAAAGAAAGAATAGAGAAAAGGAAAATTGAAGATCCTACACGACCTCCGACTAAAGGAACTAAAAGTCAGCTTACACATGAACTTCAATAAAACAGAAGTCATGTGCAACAATCACATCAAGAATAAGAACATAAGTGTCAAAATTACAGATGCAAAACTGAAAAACATAGACCACTTCATCTACCAAGGACAACAAATCTCTATGAAACCCACAAAACAAGAAGAAATCAAGCGAAGAATCACTCTAGGATGGCAAACCTTTGGCAGAACAAGCTCGACTTTCGAAACCAAGATGATCACAATAATCCTAAAAAGAAGGGTGTATAATCAATGCATCCTCCTGATAGTCATTTATGGAGCTGAAACATGGAACCTAACCAAGAGACAGACCCGCAAACTGAGAAGCATACAGCATGTGGATGAGAAAATCATGCTCAACCTTACATGGAGAGATCACAGGACATCACAGTATATTAGGAAGAAAACGAGAGTCCAAGACATCATAGAATCTACTTGAAAATTTTAATGGCAATGGGCCAGTCATGTCGCAAGAATGGCAGACAACCAATGGACATCATGATTCACAACATGGATCCCCAGAGATCACATGTGTAACTGAAGCTGATAGACTACAGGATGGAGGAATGAACTTGACAAATTAGAAAAATACTGGCTCTGTGACGCCTATGATTGAGAATTGTGGCAGATCCTGGGGACGTTAAAAGTTCAAGAGAACCACATACTAATTCTAGCAATGTACAATTTCTTTAGATATATTCATTTGAAATCCCTTGTACTTTATATCTTGTCTGCTGTTTGATCAATGGACAAATGTTTATAAAATTTATGCCTGAGATTTTACAAATATACGGATGTACTGCTAAGAATTAGGAAGGTTGTGTAACAAGTATTTTCCTAATTGGAAGGGCATCCCTGCTTGAAAAAGTTTTCATTTGGATTTCTATACCCAGAGTGGATGCAGTCTAATAACAGCTATAGTCATCAAACAAATTTTTAATTACTTATAGATTCTTATATGAGTGTCTATCTGATATTCTATTGACACGGATGTATGAGATTTTTATCAAGTTAAGCTCAGTGTGACCCAAGGCTTATGTGAGAGTAATAAGTGTTAGAGAGACTGTAATATACCACTCTTTTAAGTGGAGAGGGCAAACTGCCAAGAAAATCATCCTTCAAAATCATGGCTTTTTACCTGAGTTTGAACATGAACATATGGCACCATATATCAGCTACAATGCAGGTCAGTCTCATGCATATTACATGCGTGTGCTCTTTGCTAGATGATAACGTGATTGTGTTGCACCATAGTACAAAGCAAGATGTCAATATGCTTTGAAAATAACATCTGAAATGATTATTAGAAATGGATAAATTGAGATGATTTAGCAAATAGTCATTAGCATAATTTGATGAGCATAGATAGGTCCATACCGATTTATATAAATAGAAATTAAATAAAAAAAATAAATGAACAGATATCTATAGGAGTGAGCTCGTATATACAGTGTAGTCCCTTGAATTTCTCTGAGGTTCGGGCACAGATGGTTTGAAATTACAATTCTGTAAATGACTTTTGACCCCACCTCCACCCCCCCAACTCTCTCACTTTGCTATAGCTATGAAATTTGCATACAATCCAGACACAAACACCTGACTAATATATTTGTATGGATTGATGATAATCTTATCATTCATGTAGAGGAATTATAAGATAGGAAGGAAAAATAAATAACTAGAAATTAAGGTGAGACAACTAGTTGAGCATCTACATGCACTTTGCTGACATGCATGGTACACTCACCAGAAAATTGACTCCTTTCAAAAAAGACAAATTGTATAGAATTTAATTTCATCTGCAGAATCTTTGCTCCAATAGCATGAAGATTGGCAAAAAGCATAAGTTAAAACTGCGTACACCTTGTAGGACTGGAGATATCTTTGGATAGTGTAAATATTGCGCTTGTAACATGTGCAAACAAAACATTTAATCACATTAGAAAAATTTCCAAATTTTTATGTGCAATAACACTTAGATTTCAAAAATAAAAAAAAATCAATTACTTATTGGATTTTAATAAAATTTTCAGTACTTATTTAATGGAGGACAAAATTCATTTAAAATCAGTTAAAAAATTCAAAATTTTTTCTGAATTATTTGATTATTTTTTAAAATTCCTTTCATATTTTTCGCTTTGTCCAATTTGAGATTTTGATAATCATGATGCAATGATAAGATTAATGCAAAAAGAATGATATGCTGGAAGTCTTATAATATGTATGGAAGGCTAGAGAGATCAACTCTGGAATTTTTGTTCAATTTTTTCCAATTGATTGAAAGAGTTGTATAAAGCCTTTATCAAATTTCTCATGTTTATTCCTGTTATGCTTTCTTCAATGGAAGTTGAGATTTAATTTCAAATTAATGTTTGATTACACATTGCTCTGCCATTTTTTCAAAGCTTGTCAATAAGCTGTCAACATTCATTATTGATGTTTTGCTGGTAAGATTTTAAAAAGAAACAAAAAAAACAAATACTGAATTGAAACAGTCCAATTCTGTTATTATTTTTGAAAACTTATTCTTCTCTTTTTAAACAATTATTAGGATTTAAAATTTTTTTTCTTAGCAAAAACAAGAAAAACTTGTTCAAAATATTTTTTTTCTTAACTTTCAAAAGTCCGTGAGAGTAACTTTCCTTCACTGATGAAAATAAAAACTGCGAATAATTGAATCTGCAAATTCCAAGCCTATAAAATTGGACGGTGTACTGTGCATAATGCATTTGAAAGTAAATTTGGTATTATGGTAGAGGTACAATATAAATATTTTCAGTTTATAGAATACAACTATGTATAAGACAGATATTTCGAAAAAAAAAAAATCGGAAGAAATAAAGTGTAACTGCTCTGACTAAATCTAAACCTTGTTGCACAACATGCAAGATGGCCAGTGTTTATAACCTTTGGTATATATGAACACTAGCGAATTTTTAACCTTTTTAACCTTTTTTTCTGAAAAAAGTATATATTTAGTTTACTGTTTGATTAGTTGACATTAATATGAGCCTTACCTGGGTATTGTGCAAGTATCTCTCTGAGCTAAAACCTGAGGTGATGTGTCCTAAAAGGGTGTGTATAGATAAAAAAAAATTCACATTCCAAACTGTGTCCGTTTCTGATGATTTCAAAGATGAGCTGCAATACATTGCAGAACATGAGGTTGTAGCTCCAATCATTAAGTTATTCAAAATGTACTGTCTTAGTCCAAGAAACAAGATGGTGGACAAATCTAGATCTGACTGCAGGAGCAACAAAAGATTTTCCATTCTGAAGTTAATCCCACTGACGATCAATTTGTTTTGCAAATATTGGTTTACTTTTTGTAGGGCTGAGTGAGTATTCATGAATAATAATAAAATTGATACATCGAGGGGGGGGGGGGAGAAAAATGTTTTTAATTTATTTTTCTCATCCCTAACCCATTTATTTTCTTGCTTTTATCATTCTCTTTTCTTTTTTCTCTTATTTATTGTCTACATTTCTTCTGACATTTTGCATTCATGTTTCCATTTTTTTGTTCATTTAATTTCATCTGTTATTTTTCCCTTCAGAATTTCCTTATTTCTTTCTCTAATGTTCATCTATTCTTTTTGATTTCCTCGCCCTTTCTTTTCTTCAATTTCTTCTTCTTTTACCCTACTCTAAATTGACTTTCTCCTCACCACTCCCTCTCTAAACTTGAAAAAAATATTCTGCAATTATTTTTCAATGTTTTTTTCCAAAGTCTGCCCAGTCAAATTCAATAGAAACCCAACTTCTACTTAAAAGATTCACCTTTGTCTTCAAAAAAGTTGTTAAGACAGACTTTTTGTCATGTGTGAGTTGGCAGTTGGAAAATATACACAAATATACACAATTAGTGCAGATGAAGAATTTAGTGCGGGATTTATGACTGCAAGAAGTTGTTTACTAGTATCCTCTTTAGCAAGGACAATAGATAACATGCAAAGAATATCTTCACAGAAAGAGACATGTTTTTTTTTTCTAGAGTTCAACAAAAAGATCAGATTATACAATTAAGTCTGATGCTCCAACTGTTTCAGTATGATGAATATGAAGCTCCTATTCTGTCCTATCAATTGTTCAATTAGTGACATTGATCAGCAGTGGTCACTGGAGCCTATCAAATGAACATTCATAGGTGTAGCCATTTTTGTGCTTATTTCTAGCATGATGTTAAAATTACTTTAATATTGATCACCCCTCTTTCAAATTTTTAATTGGTCACCCCAACATCAACATGCTATCATAAGACATCGGTCATATGACTGTTTCTATTGAGGGACTAATCAGACATGTGTATACATATATGATTTATATATCTATATAAATATCATCGTCACTTTTTTTGTGCAGATGTCTGTATGCATATCACGCTAAGCAGATATACAAAATGAAGAAACATATAATGCTGACCTGGACCCTTACAATTTGCCTACATTTTTGCGTTGAAATTTAAAAAATCAAGTTTGTCAATTTCTGAGGGGTCTGCGTTTGAGCTCTCAGAAAACAAATTTATTGAAGAATGAGTAAGAGTTATTAAAACCTTGGAAAATAGAATTGGCAGACCGAGTTTCAACTCAGAAAGTTCAATCAGAGATGAAAAAAGAGCAAATTCTAGCAATTTTGTTGTTTGAATTCAAAATGGTACATGAAGCAACAGAAACTGCTTGCAATATTAATTAAGTATTTGGCCAGGGAGCATCAACAAATATTCAGCTATGCATTGGTTCCAAATATTTTGAAATGGACACAAGAGCCTTGAAGATGAAGAGAGTCCTGGACATCCTTCTCTGATTGACAGCATCCTATTGAGGACAATTATTGAGGTGGGCCCATGGAAAACAACTTGACAACTTTGCCGTTACAAAGCTCTTGATTGCATTGTGATATGTGACAAAAAATAGATTCTGTATTACAATCGATGGCGTTTCGGGCTGTGTCAGAAGATTATGGTCACTGTTTGGTGGTTGGCAAGTGGAATCATCCAATATAACTTCTTGAATCTTAGTGAAACCATCAGTGCAAAGAAGTATTGCCAGGAAATCGACAAAATGCATAAAGAACTGCAAAATTTACTTCCAATATTGGCCTGTTAAAAAGGACCAATTCTTCTCTGATATCACCCAACCATAGGACTGATGAATGACCGTTCCGGTATTGAATGAGCTAGGCTACGAAACCCATCTCACTCCACAGACCCAGGCTATCATTTTTTTCAAGAAGTATTTCAACCATTTCCTGCAAGGGAAGATCTTGACTGGTGAGCAGCAGCCCATTGGTTCCCAGACCTAAGAATTCTATGATTCCAGATAAATGGACATATTTTTAGTTGGCAAAAATGAATAGATTCTGACAGTTCTTATTTCAATTAATGAGTTTTTTTCTTAGCTGAGATATACTGTCTTTAAGTTGAATATTCTTTTTGCATCTATTTTTTTATTTATAGTTTTAGAAATAACCAACCCTCCCGATTGTTACGTTTGGAAACCTCAGTCTTATGATGATGAAAAATGATGCACAAATAAAAATTGAGTTAACAATTTAATTTAAGAGAGGAAATACCCACCCTAATGAGCAGAGTAAATTGCAATGCAAAAAAGGAATTTCTGAATCTAAAGTAAATAACCACCCAGTTGTTTGATACATTTCTCTGACAGTTGCATTTTAAAAAACTCTGTGCAAGATTGGAATCATTTCCTTTTTTCCTTTCTGTTGAATTTGGAATTTTTATAGTAATTTACTTCAAATTATTTATTAGAAGTTAAGTCAAAGTGTTTTTACTCATTTCCAGAATTATTGATTCCTTTTATTTTTTAACCATGTTTGTAAGATTGCTTATGTTGGATTTTGATTTATTTTTTAAGTTCAATTTAGTTAGGTGCATTTAAATGTATTTTTTCCCATCGGGAGATTCTTAGATTTTTAAGAAATTTGTTCAATACTTACAAATGATGAAATTAATTTATTATACAACTTCAAATTTGGTGGACTTACTGCTAGCAGATTCATTCTATAATTTTGAGATAAATCATTATCACTCAAAGAGCTGTTTGGATTATTGATTTCATTCTTTTTCTTTTTGTCATCACAAAATTTTGGCAGATCCGTTCTCCAGCCTTCCTAAAATGCATAATCCATTTGAAAGGAGGATGTCTCTTTCTTCCATAGAGGGCCTACCTATCCTTTCTTTTTACCTTTGAATAGTAAAACATTAAAAAAAAATTGAATTATCTGAAAAGATGAGTGTATGCCTAAAATTGTAGAGTCTGTCGATCATCTCAATTACCCACTTCATCCTTTGCTGAATGTCAAATAGTTTAAAACATTCAGCAATAAAGGACATCAAATAACGTTTTCACGACTTAGCCTGTAAGTGCAAAATCCAAGCAAACCATGTACAAAAATCCTTATTGGTGCTGGAGGTGTTCAAGAATTGATTTTCTTCTGGATTTTCGACATAGTAACCTGTGCTGCCATTTCTGCTCTGATTTTAACACAGCCACTTCTGCAGCCATACTACAGGAATTTTTGAAAATTCCTTGTCACACCTTTCTATTGATGTACATCATCCTGAATGAGATTAGTTCCCTTTCTTTCATTGATGTATTGTACAACCTCTTTGTATGGCTCTATGTTGAAAGTGGATTTCCCAAGTTGGATGGAATTTGATGCTGACTGATTCCAGCTCTCAGATGAACAATATACATTTTTTAAAAACTGACTTGATCTTTGCTCCTTGAGTATTGTCAAACTCCTAGAGAGTTGACTTGATTATTGTAATTGGTCACACATATAATTTAAGATTTCTGAATTTCAGACATGTATAAGAGAGGGAAAAAATAAGAGATTCCGTGACTCCTTGTTGTGTCAACTCACGTTTCTGAGTTCTCTGAATTTTTTTTCTTAACTTTGAATTTATGTTATGAAAGATATTATTATGTAATAACAAGTATCTATATCTATTAATTTGAAAATCACCTCGCTACTAAGGGTGTCATTAAAACAGTTGATATGATAACAGAATCATTAAACAAAATAAAAACATGAGAATTTATAAAAGGCTGATATTCATCCATAATTTTAAATATTTGTTGGACTATGTTATTTATAATTACAAATAAATACAATTTTCTTTGGTGTTTCCATGGCACAATGGTCTAGGGTGTTCTGTCATACAGCAGCAGATTTTTGCATCAAATCCAAGTAGGAACAAAATATTTTTTTTCTTGTTTTCGAGGTTAGTGGCAAATCAGCCATGAGGCTCAATTTTATTCTTGCTTTTGACATTTGTGGTAGATTGACTGTTTGGTTGAGTAGGCTCTTCCTTTTGTCGAACTGTTGCTATTGAGTTTTGACTTGATTTTCATGCGTAACGATGACAATGACCAGAAGGAAAAGGAGTGACACACGCAAAAACTGATGACAAATTCACTGTCACTCTTGAAACCTAACTCAGGTTGCCTTGTTCTGCTTAAAATACAATAAATCTATTCTATTGGAAGCAAATGCACCAGAATTGCAAACAAAATGAAACAGCTATCAAAAGTATTATACATAGATACATATATGCATGAGAAATATTCTCTTACAAAAAATTCTTAAAATCCAATCTTATCATTAATAGTAATTCTTGCTGCCAAAAGCATTGAATATGCAATGCTAATATCATCTGAGGAATTTCTTGCCCCTCATGGATTGTCTCTCCCTGCCCCATGTAAAGATATATACCTGGCTGATTCAAGATTATGGATGATGTTTCTCCTAGCGAAGGAATCAGGTACTATTGGGAACAGCATTGGTGGTGGTGCATATCTAGCTATTTTTTTTGAAAATGTGCTTGAATTTCATTGAGAACTCAAGAAAAAGGACCTTGTGCTAAAGTTGGCTCTCACAAAAAGTATCATATGTGTTTTGAAACAAATTTCTTTCAAAATTCTGGCGGATTACTTTTTTTTTTACTTATATCTTGTATGCTCAGAAAATTTATATATTGAGAAAAATACTATAGAGCTGCATTTTATGGCTACAAAAAGATGCAGCAATGATGATTACTAATCCTATAAAGAGGTTAGTGAGTCAGCACTTATTATAATTTTGATGAATGTGATTGTACTGATAATGACATGAGGATACTATGGATACTTTTTTTTTTTCTTTTCATGTTTATTCACAAACTTTCTTAAACCCATAATAATTTTTCATACACTTTGTAGATTTTCAGAATCTTTTAACTCTTTTTGGTATGTGATAAGTTCTTTACATTCAAATTTGTTTTTGTTCCCTGCATCCAACACCTGAATCATTCTTTGCATTATTTCAATGTAGCTGCAATATGGGGAGGTCTGTCTTGCATTCTTCCAAATCATTTTCCTGTGTTCAATAATGTTCTACTTTTTTAGTTTCGCAGGTGCATTCCAAATATTGCGTCCAAATATGTCTTTTTGCAATTCCAATTTTGCAGCATGACTGACTTCTGTTCATCCATTTCATTCCTCTTAGAAATAAATTTTACTTTTTTTTTCAATTCTTTCTCTTTCTCTCCTTTATTTCTTTCTCTTTCTCTCCTTTGATTCTTTTTCTTTCTCTCCTTTGATTCTTTCTCTTTCTTTTCCTTAATTCTTTCTTTTCCTCAATTCTTTCTTTTCATCCTTCCTCTTTTCTTTCATCCTTTTTCTTTCTCCCCCAATTATTTCTCTTTCTTTTTCCCCAGTTGTTTCTCTTTCTTTTCCCAAATTGTTTCTCTTTCTTTCCCTTCATCCTTCCTCTCTCTCTATTTTCTACAATTGTTTCTCTTTCTTTCCCCAATTATTTCTCTTTCTGTTCCTCAATTCTTTCTCTTTTATTCTTAATTCTTTTTCTTTACTTTCCTGTATCTTTCTCTCTCTTCTGATTGCTCCAACTTTATTTCAGTTTTTTTCTCTTTTCCCTTCTTTTTTTTTAAACATTTTTCTGTCTTCTCTCCAGGCTTTTATCTTCCTTTATCTTTATTAACTTTCCAGACTTCTGATTGTTTTTTCCTTTGATTTGTTTTTAAAAATTTTCTCCTCTGATTTTTGTGCCTAATAGTTTTTCTTTTTCCTCACTTTTTCATTTTTTTTTCAGAGTTTTCCTTGAAAAAATTTCCTTTAAAATCTTCAGATTTTTCTTTCAATTTTCAATGTTGAAAACTTGAGATATTTCTTATTTTTTTACATTTCCTTCCTTTTATTATAACAAACTAATGTTATTTTATCACTTTGACCTTTATAAACTTGTATTAAACTTTACTTTGCTGAAAATAACAAGTCAGCTAGGGCTGGCTAGCCTTGGAAAGCAAAAAGTCTCTGGGAAAGACAACTATGATTCCAAACCAGGAAGTAGAGCCCCATTGAGGAGCCTGGATGCCAACTTTGATGTCCTTCCAGCAGCTCATGCAGCCGAGTTGATGTCAAACGTATCGTGCTCCACTTTTCTTTGGAATATATCGGTGAAGCCAAGAGGGGGTTCCGTTGATTGGCCATCTCGGATTTTCTATACTCTTCACCCAGGCTTACTTCAGTTTGGTTCCATTGTCTAGAAGTAGTGAATGTTTGTAAAAGTGAATTATAAAGTTCAAATTTGAGCATAAAATTTCTGTTTTGAAATTGATAGCCATAGATATATTGCAGTAAAAGGGGCAGCAAGAACAAAGCAATGAAACTTGTCTGTAAGAGAATTGATATCCTAAATCTAAGTATTTACTCCAATGTGTAAGTGCATGTGTGTGTATATACATGCAGTGGTAAGATTTGTTTTCGCTTTAGGTAGTTGTATGTACACATTTGATTGGATTCATATTTCTTACAAGATCTTTATAAATCCCTATGTTCACCATTTTAGTTATTATTATGCAATATAAAATGAAAGTTGCTATATTTGTCTGCTTTACGATGATACCATAACAGAACAGTTGATGATGAATCAAAATAACACTAATTTACATATATATATTTAGAGAGAGAGAGAGAGAGAGATGGAAATGACAATTGGAAGGTGAAGAGAAAAACTCAAGAGGTAGGTTTTACATGTCAAAATTATCCCATGGGCGTATTTTGGAGCATTTTGACAGGGCCAGCCATCTTTTTCAGAGAAGAAATATATGCGAAGAAGAAATAATGTTCAGAGAGAAAAATTTTGCTTTTTACATTTACATTCTGTTCACATGTAAACAGCAAATATAAATCTCAGTGAACTGCTACAAATATTTTTTTTTTTTAAGATGGCTGAGCCCTGCCAAAATACTCCCATGGAATAATGATTTGAGATTTTCTTTTCACTTTCCAATTGTC
>OY735230.1:30531869-30534369 GCA_963457665.1 Thysanoteuthis rhombus
TCGACTAGTCACTATATCTGTACTTCATGTCGCCCCTACCTTGCCCATGTTGTGTTCAGATCTCCGGGCATGGTGTGGCTGTTGGCTAAAAGTCTTTTTGGCATAGGAACAAAGCCCACTGGAGGTATCACCAATTGAAAAAGCACTATCAACATTTGGTGTATAGTATGCAGCAAGATTTATGTCAGTATTATTACCAGTTGACTAGTCAAAATATATGCCGATGTGGGTGAAGACATCAGTCTGTCTTTTGGGATATCTACTTGATGTCTTTGGTATGTTTATTTGTATAGCTTCAACAAAGCTCATGAGTCAAGACTATCAATCTTTCAGGATCATCCACTTGATGTCTCTTGGTATATCTATCTGTATAGCTTCACCAAAGTTCTTGTCATGTGGGTCAGGACTAAAGGTGGTGACTAATAACATGGAATTCTCTGCTGTGTCTCAGCAGCTTCTCTTCTCCCTCTGCTGCTACTCAAAAATAGCTGGCTTATATGATGGTCAGCTCCCTCTGTGTGATGGGACAATGGCTAAAGGGTTTATGATTGATTTTTTCCCTCTCAGCTGGTAAATATTGAAATCATGCTGACCTAAGCAATCTTCATTCAACCCTCTCCAAATTTTGGGATTCATAATTTTCCTTTTGAAACATGCGTAGGTGATAGGTGGGGTCAGATCCTCTAGCAATCAATTTACCTGCCCCGAAAGTAGAAGTATTTCCCTAATTCAGTGATTTTTAATCTCTCAAACGAAGGCAATTAATCGTGCATCTATATTCTATCCAGGCCTCACTCATCTGACCCTTTTTAATGCTTTACTCCCAGATTCAATATTAACTGCTTTACAGTTTAGATTTTCATCTGTTCCATATCCCAGCTTGATTTCTCTTGGAAACCCCTGGGTGACCGTTCTGCTCATGTAAAGCACACTTAGCTTTGCCCTGTTATTTTAGTTTTCATTTCCAGATTTTTGTAAATAACCCTTTATTTCCATTGTGTCATTTTTCTCATTAACCTTTCATTTCCATTGTGTCACATCTGTGATTATCAAAAACATATCATTCTATTCATATTATACTGTATTCACTCGTACATTACATCTTATGAGAGTGCATCATGAAGTCCACTGTCTGATGTAGTTATTAGCTGAAATGTTAACTGTATTTTATTCATTGCTATAAATTGAAGCCTTTTTTTTTTTTCATTAGACAACAGACTTATTGATTTATGTATATTCTCTCTTAAATTATTATACGTGTTACCATTTGTACAATTCTTTAATATTTGCTAACTTATTAAAGTGGAATAGAATCATTGTTATTTATAATGATGGGATTTACTGCTGGAATGACTCGAACACTTTATTTTAAAACCCTTTTTCTTCTGCTCGAACTCATGGAATCAAATTTTCATAGTGAGATCTACTTGAGAACATCTCTCATTGTGCACACACCTAGAAAAAATGCGTTTGCTTCATCACTAAATTGGATTATTTTTTTTATTTTTAGTGTATGGTAGAATCTGGATTTGTCTTGATATTAATGATTGCAGATTTCTTGCTGAAATCTTGCTTTGAAGCATTGTTCTTCTTCTTGAGTTTTTTCATCCAACCTCTCACCTTCCAATGTAAGAACATGAATTTTATGCATCAGTAACTTTAGTAATTCTACCTAAAGTGGTAGAATTATCTTTACTTTCACTTTTGCTTCTAATAATAATAATTCCAATTTATAAAGCGTGTAGTGAGATTGATAGGACGTATACATGTGTATGTGTTTGTGTACCTAGCCTTTTCTTTCTAAATCAGTCTGTTTTTATCTGGATGAGTTTGTGTGTCT
Organism: Thysanoteuthis rhombus; assembly: GCA_963457665.1. Lineage (NCBI taxonomy): Eukaryota > Metazoa > Mollusca > Cephalopoda > Oegopsida > Thysanoteuthidae > Thysanoteuthis > Thysanoteuthis major. The sequence goes on from OY735230.1 coordinate 30,533,710, forward strand.
CGCTCTTATATAAAGAGAGATGTACATGTACACCTACACATACACTCACACACAGTTAGAAAAAGATGAAACTGTTCAAGAATTTTCTTTCTTGTTTCAAATCTGATTCTGGTGCCATGCACACTTAAAAATAAAACTCCCATTCATTTTCTCTTAACTATATACACCGTACATGCACTCACTGGAGCAAAGGAATAGTTGATTTTGACATAAGTATTATCTACTCTGCAGCCAGATGATCACTGCCAAAACCTTAGTTTTGTACTTCGTTTCATCTGTGGTAGCAGTTAGGGTTGGAACTCTAACACCTCTTCAGCGGCTGCCAGTGAGAGAAAGAATGAGAAAAGACCTGGTAAGAGGGAGATCTGAAAGAGGGGAAGGGAGTGAAGAAAACAGGAGAGCCAGAGAAATAGGAAGATGAAGAAGGTTAGTGAGGAGGCTTGCCGAGGTTTGGGCTTCAGGTTCAGAGACAAGTATCTTCTATACAGGTCTCCACCTACCAGCATGTCCACTGTGATAGGGTTACCCTGGCATGTTATGGTCTTCAAACTCCAGACTCATTGATAACAGGCAAAAAACATGACTTCTGCTACAATATGGCATCTTTGGGTTGGTAGTTTGTTTATATTTAATTCTCTCCAAATTGAAAAAAAAAATGTT
>OY735230.1:30536869-30601869 GCA_963457665.1 Thysanoteuthis rhombus
AAAAGCCCCTGGACCAGATAGCACCATAATCAATTCACTCAAATGGTAAGATCGTCAACAAAAAACTAGCTATTCTATTCAGCTCATGTCTCAAACAGAGTAAAGTCCCAAAAGACTGGAACTCAGCAATCATAATGCTTCTACATAAAAAAAGGAAACCCCAAAGACCTCAACAACTACAGGCCTATAAGCTTACTCAAATGTATGTACAAACTTTTCACAAAAATCATAACCAACTGGATCACAAAAACACTAGATGAAAACCAACCATGGGAATAGGCTGGATTTGAAAGAAACTACTTTACCCTGGACCATCTCTATTCAATAAATCAGCTGAAAGAGAGCAGAATACAAAATGCCACTCGCTGTAGCTTTAATAGATTTCAAAAAGGTATTTGATTATGTAGAAATCCCCATGGTCATGAAGGCCATCACCATACAAGGTGTAGATCCTGTATACATCCAAGTATTACAGCATTTATACAATCACAGCAACTCCTTCATCAGGCTTCATAAGGACTCTGAACTGTTCCAGTTCTAAACAGGAATAAGACAAGATGATACCAGCTCACGTAAACTCTTCTCAGCCTACCTCAGGATAATTTTCTGAGACCTGGACTCGAAGAATAGAGGAATCTTAATAGATGGCAAATATCTAAGCAACCTAAGATCTGCAGATGACATTGTCCTTTTTGCAGATAACCTACACGACACTCCAACTAATGTTAGATGAACTGAATGTAGGGAGCAGAAAAGTTGGCCTACACATGAACTTCAGTAAAACGAAAATCATGTGCAACAATCAGATTGAGAATAAGGACATAACCTCAACTTTCGAAAACGAGTCAATCCCAATGATTCTAAAAAGAAGAGTATGCAACCAATGCATCCTGCCCGATAGTCACTTATGTAGCTGAAACATGGAACTTAACCAAGAGACAGACCTGTAAACTGAGAAGCATGCAATGTGCTCATGAGAGAATCATGCTCAACCTCAAATGGAGAGATCATAAGACAGCACAGTATATAATGGAAAAATGGGAGTCAAGGATTTCAGAGAATCTATTGGAAAAAATTTAATGGCAATGGGCTGGCCATGTTGTAAGAATAACTGACAAACCATAGACTTCACGACTCACAATATGGATACCCATAGATCTCATGCAAAACCCCGGCCGACAGAATATAGGATGGAGAGATGTACGTGATAAATTCAGGAAATACTGGCTCTGCGATTCCCACCCTGCCAAGGATGAAGAGGTGTAGCAAATCCTGGGCAAAGTCTATGTCCAACAACAAATGTTAAAAGACTGATGATGATATATATATATGTATATGTATATCTTTTAGTATATATATATATTTATATATATATATATATATATATATATATATATACATATATATATATATATATATATATATATATATATATATATATATATATATATATATATACATTTAAATATGTGTATATATGTATATGTATATATGTGTATATATATATATATGTGTGTGTATATGTATATATATGTGTATATATAGATATAAGTGCATATATGTGTATATATATATGTGTGTGTATATGTATATATATGTGTTTATATATATACATGTGTATATATATATATGTGTGTGCGTGTACTTATACATGTGTGTGTGTGTACATATATGTGTGTGTGTGTGTGTATATATACATATGTGTGTGGGTGTATATAATAAATATATGTGTGTGTGTATGATGTATATATACTTGTGTATATATATATATATATATTTATATATGTATGTATAGATATATATGTTCACATATGTGTATATGTGCGTATATGCATATGTGTCCATATATAGATATATATATATGTAAATGTATGTGTGTATATGTATATGTATATATATCTATATACATATGTGTGCATATATATGAATATATGTATGTGTGTATATGTGTATATACATATGTATATATATATATGTATGAGTGTATATATGTATATATGTACATGCATATATATATATTTATAGATATGTATATATGTGTATATAAGTATACGTATATGTGTGTGTATATATATGTGTGTGCATATATATGTATGTGTGTGTCTATGTGCGTATATATATGTATGTATTTATTTATATATTTATATATATATATTCATGTATATATATGTGTGTGTGTGTGTATGTGCGTATGTGTAATTCTCCTCTATTCAGGGTTGAGCGCTCTTTAAGTGTGGTAACTCATCCACTGTAAGTTATGCAATGCTTTTCAATAGGAATAGAGCACTCTTGTGGATGAGGGATTTCTGTGAAATTCAAAATACTTCGCTTGAATTCAGCCTTACTGCCTGTCTAGTTTCGTAGTCCAGAGGTAGGATATCGGCAAACAGGTCCGAAGAGAGGGTTTTAATTCTACCTCGCGGTACTGGATGTGATAATGGAAGTCTATAGCCACACTGAAGAGATGTAATACATCGAAACAACTGTTGGTGGATGACACAATAATATATATATATATATATATATATATATATATATATATATATAATAGATAATCCATCATCTTGTATCTTCGCTTTTTCCTCACTCTTTGCAGATACCCTTATTCTTTCAAATCTACTTTTACTAACTCCTGATTTTGTGAAATAATTTATTTTTTACTGAATTCAATAATGATTATGGAACACCGAAGATTGTTTTTCTCTGACCATGGTTTCAAAATCAATTTGATATGCAAGGTTGATTGACTCAAAAATTAATTAGCATGTTGGTGATTCAAGTAAAAGAATTAATGAATTGACTGATTTTGCTTTTTAGAATTCACTTAGTACTGTTTTATTTATTTATTTTTTTTCCTTCTGCAAGCCTGTGTATCAATGAGTTGATGCTTGAGCAAGGAAGGCCCTAAAAAGCTTGAAATATGAGAAGTATGCATTTAGATACATATGGCTATATTTTACCTCGAATTAACGTATGCTAGAAAATCATTTGAGTTCAAACAAGGATGTCAATTACTAATCAAAGAACTCAATTTAGTTTCAATTCATGTCACTCAAGGCATCTTTTGAATCCAATAATAAAATACAAAAAACTTTCAAACGTAAAAGGTAAGTATAATATCCCAATCATATCCCAATACTTGCTTCCACCTGATCTGAAATATAGCAGTCCCACAGAACCCTTGGACTGAGTGGTAATGTCTTCTGTTAGTAGTATCAATTAGAGAACAGAATCTATTCCCTGGTTGACCACTTTCGTTGTGTTACAGTGCCTGGAATTTTTGTAATATATCATGATGACAGCTTTTTTGACTCCTTATATTTCGGCATCACCTGCTAAAAGTAGTTTTTCTGAGTACTAGTTTCTCTATGTTGTTGAAATCCAAACTTTATTTGCATATTGATTGTTTGACAAACATATGCATGGTGATTTCCACTTTACTTTGTTGTCATGTCTTTCATTTTGACCTCATTCTAGAAGTAGGTAGTATGCTAGGTCATCTTTTCAAACATGCTCTGCTAAGCCTAATATGGTTGTTTCATGTTGGGTAATGGCTTCATGAGGTTCCAGTCTTAGCAGAGCATGTGTAGCAAGAGAAGGGGTTACTCTCTCCAGGATGGAGGTAATAAATGTGGTTGAATTACATAATCTGAAAGAAGCCATGCGTATGAATTTATCAGAAAGTTAATGCATACGCATATGAAGAAAAAGATGAAGACCACTGTCTTAAAGAATACAAAAAAGTAACATTTATAACAGGAATAAAAAGAAACTGTAGTAGTCATGATAATGATTTTATAGTATTGATATCATTGTCACCCCCCACCAAGAAAATTGTGCTGAGGAAACACAAAAAATAATTATCTAAATATTATTGAATTAATCCTCTATACTACAAACTACAATTTCAAGTGGCGAAATTTCTTAAAAGCTATTTTATATCTCTCATGTTTGGTATCACATGGTTTTCTGATATATTTGGTAATCATCCTCTTCCTATCAAGATTATAATTAAATTTTCTTTAATAATCACAAAAGAACTTTGGTATTGGACAACACAACAATTGCAAACAGCAGTACTATGAATTTAAAATATCATGTTAGTATCGAGAAAGAGAGAAAATCGGATGCTTTTTTTTCCTGTACTGAATTTTTCTGAAGATAGAGATCAAATCAAATAATATATAGATAACGTAACGTCATTTTGAAAAAATTTGATTTTGATTGTTATCTCTATTGATGATGATACTTCTGTTTTGATTGTTGCTATTACCATCATCCTAAGCAAAGAACAACACCTCATTATTTCAGTTTTTTACCTCTTGGAGATTTTCATGTAACTAGTTGAGGAATAAATGACAGAAATATTGTGGCTATTCCTTGTTTTTCTCATTTTATCAAACTTTCTTTGAGGAATTATATTCTTCTTCTTTCTTTTTATTCAATTGCTGTTTTTTACAATTTGTTTTTCCATCAAAAAAGGATGTACTAGGAATTATTTTTTCATCAATATGGATAATCTGATAAGGGTATATTTTCTTTATCTATAATAATCTTTTGATAGAAGTATATTTTTTTATTTGTAAGTCTAAATTTTGGTATAAAATATCTGAATGGACAACACTGAGGAGAAGTAACCAAAATACTTTGGAGTCATAGTTTTGTTTGATGGAGGAATAATGATTTTACATGACAACTGTGGCAAGCTCTTTCCAAACATGCACCTTTTGAATGTGCATGCCTTAGTCGTAATGCTAATGGTAACAATAGTAAATCATACCAAAAAAACTAAGAATATTATCTGAAATATATTTATTGCGAATCTTCCCTGGGGAGTTGGCCTACATATGAAGTCTGTTAATGTCTTATTAATTTTCATTTATTTCATTTGTTCTTTTACTGTTATAATTTTGGTTTTACTCTTGAATCTACATTCTCTTCACTGCTGGCTTCTGGAAAATGGCAGTAGTTCAGGCAGTTTTATTTTGGTTTTTCTTTTGTTGTTTGCAACATATTTCCTTTCTTCTTAGTTTCAACAACTTGATAGATGATGAGATATTAATGTATCAGACGTATTTATTTTTGCATTTTTACTTGTGTTTCCTTTTTTTCAGAAAATATAACCCTATTTTTCAAATTTTCAATCACGTCTATTAATTGAAAAATCTCAATAAAATGTTTTTAGAAGGTTGGTTTACATTTCTCATAAAGGAAGCTGGAGTTATCACTTGAGGTACTTTTGGGAATTCATCTCAAATACAAATTTCTCTGGATAAATAGGGCTTATCTTATCAAACCTTTATTTCATTCATAGAATTTTGTTAGTGTAAATGTGAAGAACTAACGAATAAAGGATATGTTTTTGTTTTTTTTTTAATCTAAGAACTCCTGTCAAACATTTGAAAAATGTAAATTAATCTCTTTGATCAACAAAATCCACAAATTGAAAACAAATACCAGAGTTCTTGGTAATATTAGGAGTTGCATTCAAAATTTGACATAACTTTTGAACTTTATTTAGGCTTCAAGAAATTGAGGGTGAGCTTTACTTATTTCTTTGTCTATTAATGCTTGTATATACAATAGATTTATAACACAGGAGATTTTCATAGAATTATTCTTATTCCATCGTTTCATAACACTCTCCTTGTGACATGTCTAGGAATATATAATTGAAATAGGACTTGGGGATATTTGAGTCCAAATATTGTCTCTACAAACACCAAAAAACAAAACTTGCAATAGCAGTATGTCTGAATTTATTTATTGGTTTTATTTTCAGAAGTTGTATCTGTTCATCCTTTTCACATTCATAGATAGGATGATTATATTCTCAATGTTGAATTGTTTGAACGTTGAATCTTGCTGGAAACAACATCCTTATCTGGTTTCACCTATTCAAACCTTATGGTCCTGTCATATTGTGATCATGCTAAGATTTTATGAAAGACATTTCTTTCTCACAATCTCCCAACTTGTGGATAATTTTCTGCATTAGTTCAAATCAGTTTACAAATCAATGAGGGTGGATGGAGTCCTTTTTTAATTCCATGGAATTAATTTAGTGCATTTTCATCTCGGATGTCTATCCCATCATCTCTCCTATTCTCTTGTTGAAGTAAAAAAAAAAAATGAATAAAGAAGAAAAGATGAGTAGCCTACAAACATTCAAGTGAATAGTGAAAATCAATAGGTTGAATCATTTTAGACAACTATTAAACTAATTGGTCTTAGAGTAATTGGATTTCTTCTTATTCATCTCCTCTTTCACTTTGTTCTCCTTTGTTGCTGTTGTTGGTGGAGGTTTTTCCCTTCATGTTTAGGTTGTAAGTGGAATTTTTGCTATCTGCAAGTTTTCATGACCACACAAGAACAGATCTGTGAGAAAAGAACCGAATATAACCATTTATTTAGTTGCTGTAAGTTGTACCCATCAGTTCCCAAGCTAATTTAAATTGTTTTATACCCATTTTATCAGTTATTATATATGTATTATGAATAAAATACAAGGTAATATATTGATAAATGCAATGAAAATAAGCTACAAAACCGTTGCTCCTGATTGAAACAATTAGAAAAAAACTCATCTGATCTTTTCTCCATTGACAATCAGATGCTCTATAAAACACATCTGATAGATAATGCAAAAATGATTTGATTAAAAATGGCATTACCTATAAGTTGAAACAGATCTTCCAAATTTTGAGAATGATTCACATTTGTGTAAGTCTATGTATAGTTTACTTGTACTCCTAATTTTTACAGGTCTTATGAATTCTCATGAAAATATATTTATGACCAAATCACGTTAGACATATAGGTTCATTAAAATTGAGCAATGCCAAGCCTGTTCTGTACCTAGATGGATGACTATCTGGGAATACCAGATTCCATAAGCAGCTGAGGATGATCTCCTGTGGCGATTCTATTATTACTCCTAAGGAGGAAACCAATCTCAACACTATGTTCAATAACACAAGCCAAAGGCCACCCCTCCCCTTCCCCTGTATCTTCTGAGTGCTCTGAGTGTGAATTACAAGAATGAATGAATACTTATGATTTAAATTTACTTGAATATCTTAGTTAAAAAGAAACGAAGATAGCCGAAAAGCCCTTATTTTGGCTTTTCATAGGAATTGGTAAGAGAAATTTAGATTCTATTCCAAATTATATAATCTATCTCAGTTTTCTCAATTCATGTTCCTATCCCTGAAATGAATTGAATAAATATATCTGAACTGTCAGGAGAAACGTCATCCATCTATGTTGGAATGTATAAATATATATTTATAAAATTGGCATTCCCCTACCATGATTTGAAATCATAACCAAGTGATCTCTAGGTGTCTCTCTTACTGACTGAGCTAAACAGACAAATCTTACATATCTACCAAAATTTGTTTCAAATATGCAGGGGCTTATTTCATTTAAATAAATGAATTCATTTAAATGAAGAATACATTTTCATAATTTCTTATTTATTACATAGACAATAAAAAAAGTTTCAGTAATCATTTATTGTTGGAATAGGAATGAAGTTTGATCCTACTGCAGTCAGACTTGTTTTGTTTCATTTGGATTAATCTAATTCCAGCCGTTGTATAGTCCACTCTTCCATGGGTGTCTACTATATTGTGGAATATTGAAAATGCTGCTGACACCTGAACAGAGCTGAAAGGTATATCGACTGAAATTTTTTGAAAAAAATAGTTAAGATGATGAAATTAGTCTGAATGAAACAAAATACAAAGAATTTTTTTTCTATGATATGCATTTATAGGTATCTATAAATTGTGCACTTATCTTATGCAGATGCAACTTTTTACACTTTTATAGAAGAACAGTTTTTTTCTGATAGAAGTTAACGTGTTTTTAGAATGAAGGTCAATTAAATGATAGTTACTTTCATTGACTCTTTAAAAGCGCTCATTTCCAGCAACATTTGTGATTCATAGTGGTCTGAAAAAAAATCTTTAAAAAAAAAAAATTCATATTCATATATCTGTTTTCAAAATTATTTATAGTTTCTCTCATGGGTATAAGTGCTTTTTGAACAATTTGCTCCATGAAGGAACTTACTAAAAGATTACACAACATTTTGATTTCTTTAATAAAAAAATGCATTAAAACTATGTAGAAACACTTCCAGGATTTTGTTTGTTTCTTTCAGACTACCCTATATTTTGCTTCAATAAAAACAAACCAATTGTCTTCTGTTATTGCCTATTGAGCATCCATTTGGTTTTGTTTTACGCAGATGCATCTTCCATCTATTCTGAGGCAATGTCCAAATCAAATAAACTTCAACATCACCTTCCAATTCAATTAGTCTTCTTTTTTTTACTCTTCTTCTTTGTTAGTGTCAATTGTTGTAATTTCCCTGCTTGAACACAGCACAGACAAAACTGCAAGAGACTGAGCAACAAATCTTGATTTATATATTTTCACTCTTCTTTATCCAATATACATCATCATTTAATGATGATGTTAATGATGATCAAATGTTAAGTTTGTCATTTGCAAACAGTTGGCTAAGAGGTTTTAGATTCTATTCAAGTTCTAAGTTGAACAGACACTGTCTGTATAAATCAGAAATCTATTGAAACATTTTTATGAAATATAACATATAGACTTATTGGGTCATGTTCTTTTTTTAATTGGATATTTCAATGCTTTGAAGTTAGTGTTGGAAATAGTCCTGAAGACAAATCAGAAAGCTGTGTGTAAAACTTGGATTTTGTCAAGGATCAATATAAAAATACTTGTTGTGACATCATGTGTTTGAAGTGTTGCACAGTATTTTACAGTTTAGAAATGCATCAAAATTTTAAGATTTACTTCGTAATTCTAACAAAATTGTTCTTATGATGCTGTATTAGGCTGCAATGCTATTTTACTGCATATTAGGATGTACTGTATTTCATGGTGTCGGGGCTGCATCCCAATTTAAACTGTCAGAACTTGGGGGGGGGGGGACTGCATAAAATGAAGTAATGTAAGGAAAATTTTCCAAACTTATTTTAGGGAAAAAAAACTTCTTAAACACCAGGAAAGATTAATAATTTAGATGCATTTTGTAGACATTCTTTCCCATGTGATTTTTCACCCATCAAACATCTGTTCTAACTATAAGTTCACCTCATGAGTCAAAACCATTCTTGATATTTACTAAGCTTAGCTTGGTATGTTCAACTGATTTATGCAAAAACTTCTATCATAATTATATATACCCATAATTATTTTTGCTTCAGAATATGGTGGTTTGCTTGATGATCAATATAAATCTTCAAGGCTGAATAGAACTGTCCTCGTGGCAAAATGATTCAATTCTATAGAATGAAAAATTTCAACTGATTTAATTCATAATAAAAAAAACATTGGAAAGTAATTACATTTTCCCATGATTTTCTGTAAATAAGCTTCATAAGAAATTGCCTTCATTGGTTAAAGTTTTGCTGCTGAAAATTTCTCTGGATCAGCTTGCAGAATTTCACCATCATAACCCCAGAGAATAAAAAAATACTTTTTCTCTATTAATCTTTTTTCTATTTCTCCTTCTTCTCTAATTTCTCTTCCTTCCATTTTTTGATTCACACCTTTCAGATTCTTTTTTTTCTCATCTATTTTTCACGTTCACTTCTCTTTCAGTCTTTATTCTCTGTTAGTCTGCCATTTACATCTTTTGAATTCCTCCCTTATCTTTCCTTCTTCATCCTTCTTGCAACAATTAATATATCTGTGGAACACTATCGGATGGTGTGTCAGCTTGGCATCTGCTCAAAAAATTATTTATTTTCATTACAAAAGATCAGCTTATTATTCTTAATTAGTTAATTTCAGTCCTCATGAACTCATGCATATGCATCGTGCTTTTGTGATCTTACTGTAAAACTGGAGTTTGCAACACTTCTCTCTCCATGTAACAATGCCTCTCCCTCTATTGCTTCTCCTTTTCTCTCTATTACTCTCATTTATTTGTCTTTTTACTCATTCTTATGACATTTTTATACTTCAAGATGCAATTCTGTTGGCTCTTTGACAGTAATGTTCCTTAGTGCCCAGAAATCAGTCTTCAAGTCTTGGTAAAGGCAAGCTTTTAGATATAATTTCATTGTAGGCATAATGTCTGATTCATTAGGATGGTTGTTGTTATTGTCTGAAGCAAAATCATACATTTGCATTTCTTAAGAAGCAAAATTCAGATGGAAACCAACACCAACTACCTGGGAGTTGATAATGACAGAGGTTACTGTAAGACCAGATATGAAGCAATCAATCTGTTATTTTCTGTTTATCCTCTGATGACTTGTTAGATTTCTTTTGCTAACTCCCTACTATCATGAATCCTATTTCATCCTTTAACTTACTCTCTCTCATCCTCTTCACTATTTCTTCATCCCTCTTTTTCTCCTCTCTCTTGGTATTACTCTTCCTTCTCCTCTCACTTGGTATTACTCTTCCTTCTCCTCTCTCTTGGTATTACTCTTCCTTCTCCTCTCTCTTGGTATTACTCTTTCTTCTCCTCTCTCTTGGTATTACTCTTCCTTCTCCTCTCTCATGGTATTACTCTTCCTCCTCCTCTCTCATGGTATTACTCTTCCTTCTCCTCTTCCATGGATATCACTCTTCCTTCTCCTCTTCCATGGATATCACCCTTTCTTCTCCTCTTCCATGGATATCACCCTTTCTTCTCCTCCTCTCTGGATATCACTCTTCCTTGGTCTTCTCTCTGGATATCACACTTTCTTCTCTTCCTCCTCCTCTCTGGATATCACTCTTTCTTCTCCTCCTCTCTTGATGTTGCTCTCTCTCCGCCTCTCTTTCGTCTCCTTTTCTTCTCCTCTCTTTCTTTATAATTTTTTTGTTTTTCTCATGTACAACTTTCTTTTTCTTGTAAACCTTCCTTTCTTTTATTATATCTTTCATCCTTACTTTTATGGTATTGCTCCAAAGATGTTTATTCTTTCTTTCCTCCCCTACCTCCCCTTTGTCTAATTTACTTTCTCTTTGCTTTTATTCTATCTCCCTCACTCTCTCTTCCTTCCCTTCACTATTTCTTTTTTTGTATCCATGTTGAAAGCGTTCACTCATCATTTATTAATTATTCATGACATGATTGACAAACATTGAAAAGTGATTGGTTCCTTAACCAAAGCATATCTTAATTATTCATTGTATTTGAGTCAGTGAGCTTGGCTTCTTTGAAGTTTCTGCTTGATGCTTGATTTTCTGAATTCAACCAAGTTGATCAAATTAATCTTGAAAAGAAAGGAATCGTTTTTAAATTATGCAACACAATTTTGATTGTCAACAGTGAAATAAGGTTGTTCAGTTTATTCCATTGAATAACTCTTATGAATATATATATATATATATATATATATATATATATATATATATATATATATAGCAACACTACTTAATATTAAGACATCAATGAGAAATCTTTCAGTTAAGAAACTTAGATTTCGAAAAAAATGAAATATTATTATTTTTTCAAAAATATAATGCCTTAATTCCTTTACACTCTTAGTATGCACTTTCACTGGAACTTTTTATGACTGAAAAGCACTCAATGAGCACATAGCTCAATGCCATTGTCCGGGGGAATAATCGCACTTGGATCCGCCTAAAAATTTAATCACTTCTTTTTCAGCCTATTGTTCTCCCTTCTACTAAATATCATTGAGATTCATTGAGAAGTCATGGGGACAACATGAAATTTCAACAATATTGTGGTTTGGACATATAACTACAACAAAAGGAAAATAATTGTGTATGGATGCTCACAAATTTAATGATTTCTTCCATAGCCTACTGTCCAGCCTTCCAAATACTGTTATTGAAATTCAGTGTGAACTTCTGGATATATTGTGTGGACATTCATGAGCATATACATGAATGTAATTGAAGAAAAAACCCAGAGAAATATCTTTTGATTGACCTCTTTCTCGCTCCATTGACCACCCTTTAAAAAAATTGCGTCAAAATCTATTCAACACTTTCAGAGATCTTGTGTAGAAAGGAATGAAATTTTGGGAGTGTTATCTGGTTTAGACGTATAATTACAAAGTAGGCAAAGTAATTGTGTATGGATCTGCTCCAAAATTTAATCCAATCATCTGTAGCCTATTGTTCACAGCCTTTTACAAAATCTGATTGAAATTCATTAAGGACTTTCAATGATATCTTGCAGACAGAAAACAAAATTAAAAAATATTATGTGGTTCTGAAGTATAACTACAATGTTGGGAAGGTAATTCTGCAGGGATCTGATCCAAAATTTGATAATTCTTCCTGTAGATTATTGTCTCAGCCTCCAAAGAATTATATAGAAATTCATCCATAACTTCTGGAGATATTGTGAGGAAAGTCATGTAATTGAAAAAAGAATGGAAGACTATTTTTTCTTTAGCAGAAAATATAGATCTATTTCATCTGAATGCTTCTACCCATAATGCACCAGTTGTATGTTTAGAAGAAAAGACTGCCTAGAGACTTGAATGTTAAAAGCAATGAATATCTGTTACTCATTCATCATTCACTCTAGAAAGGCTTTCATAATGTTTTTCCTCCATAGTATCAAGTATCTTTAATAACATTAAAAGTTTACTACAGTCTGACTACTGGAAAGGTCTAATTTCCAAGATGGCGTCAAAGACAGCCACCAAATTAATTGGCTGCATTTATGAAAATTAAACTACTTTTACCTCAAAATTATAGCATAAGCTTTCTCAAAGTTTTCTTTAGTACCAGATCAGCAGCTACTATAACATACTGAAAGTCTGAAACAGTCTAACCATTTGAAGGGTATAATTTCAAAGATGGCATCCAATATGGCTATCAAATTATTAAAATGCTCACTTCTTCATTATTCATCCTAGATTTTTCCAGCAGCTTTTTCTAATATCAATTGTGTTCAATATATACTGAAATTCTACCAAGGTCTAACCCCTGGAAAGGTATAAATTTCAAGATGGCTGCTAAATCTTTAAAATTGCCATGACTCATTCTTTTCTGTAGTACCGGCTGTACTCAATAACATACTAAAAGTCTAACACCGTCTGATTACTGGAGAAGTATAATTTCCAATGGGAAGTCCAAGATTGCTGCCAATTCCCCCCAAAAGCCCATCATTTGTTCATTATTAATCCTTGACTAGTTCTTCCAATGTTTTTTCTTTATTTGAAGTATCGGTTGTGCTCAATATATATTAAGTCTACCATAGTCTGGCTCCTGAAAGCTATAATTTTCAAGATGGTGAACAAATCATTAAAATGCTCTCTACTTTTTCATGATTCATCCTAGACTGTTTTCCAACACTTTTTTTGCAGCATCCTTGGAATATACTACTACTACAGCAGCACATTGCTGAGGATGAAAGAATTGTCATTTCAAATAGAAACATTTCTAACCTTGATTTTCCAATACAAAAGAAAAATCATCAAACATGGTTTTGTGAAACTTGCTTGCCAAACTATCGCGTTTGAAAACTCCTGGCATTAATCAACTGAAATTGGATAATTCACATTATGTGAGAGTTATGTCTAAGCTTCAAACAGGAAACTTCTATAATATGGGACAAAATAACAAAGATGAAATTAAAAGCTTTTGCATCTGCAGCAAAGGTCAATAAATCAGAAGATTATTGAGCTAAAAGAGGAAGAAACTTTGCTTTCTTGTTTTTTTATCATACAGTGAGCAAGACCAGAATTAATGGAATTATCAAAAGCCATTGGTGATTCACCGTAATTTGCAGGTCTCCTTTTTTTTCCAGGCAAAGGCCTGATACTTATTCTAGCTGACAAATCTATCTTGATGAACAAGACAGAAGTTGATGTTGATAGTGAAAGTAGCAGAATAGAAATTACTGGGCAAAGTTATTATTGATGCTATGGTTGGAGTTCAATTGAAAGGATAGCTTGCTGGAAGAGGTCAATGAATTGAGAAGAAACTCCAAGTGGCAAATACAGGGAAAGTTTTGTTTGTTACTTACAAGGTTCACTTTTAGAGCACACCAGGAAAACAGAGCCAAGGGGATTGATTCTATAAAGTTTCATGTCACAAAATAAATGAATGTAAGAGGATTTAGTATGAAGACTCTTTTATCACATAGCTCTACTAAAGAACTAACAATTTTTTTCCAAGTTGCTCTGTTGAAAAGGTTCAAAGATCACAGTAAGAGGATGTGTGGCTCCTGTTTCATTAAACCAACCACTCTAATGATACTCCTTCATTGTTTGAGTGCTGAAACATCTACTCCTGGATGTAGCTTAGGGGTTTATTCAGTTGATACAGATGTTTACATTCAATTGCATGAAATTTATGATTTGTTACCTCAAAGTTACATGTGATAACAGGAAAAGGAAAAAACCAACATATTATCAACATTACGAAATACCTTGAAATATTTGGTGTTGCTAAGATAAAAGCTCTGCTTTGATTAGTTATAGGGGCACACTGGGATGGAAAGTTCTCATCTAAATGTGAGTGGTCGTGGGGTTTCTTACTTTTAAAAGGTGATGATATTACTGTGCTTATTGGTCTCTCTCTTGAATCCCTATCCTGCCAAGATATTGAAAATTTGGAGAGACTTTCGTGCACAGTTTACTGCAAAAAGTTCTAGATTGTTATTGAATACACCTGATACTACAAAAAACATTGAGATTTCAAGAATCTGGTGGCCATTTTGGACACCATCTTGAATATGACATCTATTCAGTTGCTCGAAAAATGAATGATTTTTTCTCATTATGTGCACCTTAAATCCCCTCCAAATGGAAAAAATATCAGTTTTTACATCCATTGCAAGGCAAGTTTATTTCAAAGTTTATTTGCTTACTAATTTGGCAGTCATCTTGAACCCCATATTGGAAAAAAATTACGTTTTTGGTAGTCGGACTGTGTTAGACTTTTAGCCTGTTATTGAGCCCACATGATTCCACAAAGAACCGTTGAGAAAGCCTCTTCTTGGTCAACTTCCTCAGAATTGTAACATTAATGAATGTATTGAATTCGATCAATAGAGGTAAGCTTAGAGAACAAGTTTTCACCTTAATCTTTTTTTAACATAAGTTATTGAAAAAAAATTCTATAATTATATATAGTTTGATTTTATTACCTCAATATTAAAATGGGTTTTACTGTTGTGTATAGGTTCATTTTAAGGTGGGATGAATGCACACTTCAAATTGATCTAAGAAATCAAATGAAATGATTTTATTGTTTGAAAAGGGTTATCAACATTCAAAGAGTTTTTTGGATGATCGAACTCCCTCTTTGTTTGTGGTGTTGACACAACATTTTGGCCAATCCATTCTCTTGCCTTCCTCAGGTGTATCATTCAAATGTGATAGTGGTAAACATTGTGATCATTGAAGTAAAAATTTTTTTTATCACCATCACATTTGGATAATACACCTGATAAAGGCTGTTGAATGGATCAGACGAAAGGTTAACAACACAAACAACAAGGAATTCAGTCGTCCAAAAGATTCTTTGAATATTTATTTGAATATATTATGTTCATGAAATTTTCATTTAATGTACTGAGCAGCTCAACTCTAATATGAGATTAGGTGAATATCTCACGAATTATAAATTACTGGTGACTATTTAAACCATCTATGACTAGCCACTGTATTTCCATTAATAATTATCATTGAATAATTGCAAAGATTCGCGCTATGCCAACAATGATTACTTTCTAAAACAGCCATGCTGCTTTCTGAAAATATGAGTAATGCACCTTCCTAGAAAATTGATTTTGTCTGAGGGCAAAAAAAGAAAAAAAAATGACTATTTCCTGTGCGAAAATGACGAAATGGCAAAAAGATTTTTTCCTTTTCCTGAATCTGAATAATCTGATGAAGAATGGTTCTGTTTAAATGGCGGCAGCAAAAAATAGATTCACTTATCAATTTTATTTTTATATACTCTAGTGGTGATTTTGAGATTGTGATCTCTGGATCATGTTTTTATATTTCCAAGCTGAAAGCATTTTTTAAAATCTTCTTGTTTCTGTAGTGTATGATAAAAACACTTCATAATCCCTTACATGGAAAAAAATCTTTTTCTAATTTTTAAAATATTTTTTAAAACTGTTGGAATGTTTACATCGTTTTTACTGTAAATCTTTGACTCGAGTATTTGTCAACCTCCAAAATTTTAGTTTTTGATTCTAGTTTACACCTATATCTGTGATTTTGCTTGATCTCCCTTACCACAATGGTAAAACACCAAACAGTCCACTTAACACTCACTGTGTATAATTAATCTTAAATTCATGTTTGGTGAACTTGGCACAGTGTTGTTAATGGTTAAAATTCAATATAAGCAAAAACTACACCATTTAATGATGGTAGTGGTTTATCCAAGTTGTGCACAGTAAGTTCAAAGCTGGCTGTTCTCCTTGCTTTACCATTCTGAAATGAAGATTCCTGGTATATAGGTCAGTGCCTGATTTGGAAGAGATTTTTTCAAGCTTGAAATGTTGACTTGTATGCTGCATTTTACAATGATTTAATTTTCAATGAATTTTGATATCTGTCATATATAAATTATGATCTTTCAGTGGAAATCTGATATCTTTCATTTGATAATTTTTCATTTTGAATTTTTAAACTATAAAAAAAGAAATTAAAATAAATTTTATATCCATTACATTTTTTTACAGAAGCAATTGGTACTACTCATAGAATTCATGTAAATTTTTTGTAAAAATTCTCATATTATTTACAGAAACACTGGTTGACTTTTTTCTTTGAAACTAGTGCAATGGGAGTGTATTCACAATTCATGAAAAAAAACAAAAACATCTGCATTAAAAATGATTTCAAATACCATCTTGAAGCACATGGTACTGCCTGAAAAAAATTATCTTTAATTTTCTCTCACACGTAATATTTTGTTTTCAATCTCTAAGACCTTCCTTCTATGAGGGTATTTGTCCCTAAGACCTTCCTTCTATGAGGGTATTTGTCCCTAAGACCTTCCTTCTATGAGGGTATTTGTCCCTAAGACCTTCCTTCTATCTGGGTATTTATCCCTAAGACCTTCCTTCTATCAGGGTATTTGTCCCTAAGACCTTCCTTCTATCAGGGTATTTGTCCCTAAGACCTTCCTTCTATGAGGGTATTTGTCCCTAAGACCTTCCTTCTATCAGAGTATTTGTCCCTAAGACCTTCCTTCTATCAGGGTATTTGTCAGTTTGAAAAAAGTTGTTTTTCTCATGTTTTTCAGTGGTTTTTATTTTTCTAAATTTGAAATTTCTCAAAAATTTTTATTCGGCCAAAAAATTTAATCAATGCTTTCTTGAACTTAATTTTAAAAAACAGAAAATTTGCAAGTAATTATTTGTGTTTCCATTGAGGATACAAATGTCGAAAAAATAAAAAAAAGAATTCCTCAATGACAAACAAGTAAATACATAAATTGTATTGTCACTACTTCACTTCACGTTTTGCCAACTTTACACAGTTGAAAAATGTAATTACCTATTTGTATTAATCCAAATATTTGAAATAAAATGAAAATGAAATTCATTACATTGTAAATAATACTCATCTAACAAACAATCATTAATGTCTGTAAGCATATGATTGTACATAGAATCATTTTTTTCTTCATGGATCTTATATACGATACATATCGTTAATACTAAATCTTATTGTAAATAAATAGTTCATTTACAAATTTTGCTATAGATGTTCACTTTTGTTTTATCTCATGAATCGTGAACAAACTCTCATCACACTGATTTTTGAAAAAAAAAGTCACCAGTGTTTTTGTAAATACACATACATATATGTATTGTAAGTACTACATCTTGTAAATACTAAATATTACATTACAGTAGATGCATTTTTTTCCTTTCAAATTGTAAACATACCCCCATTGCACTTTTTTTTTTTTTTTAAGTCAACTGGTGTTTTAGTAAATGATATAGTATGAAAGAAAGACCATGAATTGTTTCCCTTAGTTTTTCAGGTAATTTAGAGTTGATCAATCAGCACCTGGAAAATAAGATTTAGGAAAGTGAATGCCGTTGAGATAAAAGGTAATGCATGTATACACGTGCATTTTTTTTAGGTATATATATATATATATATATATATATATATATATATATATATATATGTGTGTGTGTGTGTGTGTGTGTGTGTGTGTGTGTGTGTGTGTGGATGTATATATATATATATATATGTGTGTATATATATGTGTGTGTGTTTGTATATATATGTGTGTGTGTGTGTATATATATGTGTGTGTGTATATGTGTGTGTGTATATATATGTGTGTGTGTGTATGTGTGTGTGTGTATATATGTATATGTGTGTGTGTGTATGTATATGTGTGTGTGTGTATGTATATATATGTGTGTGTGTGTGTGATTGTATTGTGGATGTGAAGTGATCAGACAGAATGTGGATGAAAATGATGATAGGAAGGTGAAGTGAAAAAATCAAGAGATACGTGTTGAATCTCAAATTTTTTTAATTATTATTCCATGGACGCAGTTCAATGTATTTCAACAGGGGCCAGTCATATTTTTCACAGAAAGATATGCTGTTCACATTTCAATGCTGAAGAAGGTCATCTGGTGGGGATGGGAGGTGTTTGTATCTGTGTGATTGAGGGTGACAAATGGTTTGAAATCTGATGGGTCTATGAGAGGCTGGGTCAGGGGGTGTATGCATCTTGTCTCAGTGGGTCTTTGGCTCGTTAATAGAGGCTGTGATTGGCTAAAATGGTCATTTCTCAGGAAAAGTTGGATTTTTTTTCTATTATAAGATGGACAGCTGGTGTCTAGCAATTAATTGATAAGTGTTGATTCATGTGGGGCACTATGTGTAAGTTTCGCTTCACCATCCCATTGTCATTTTCCTCTCTCTATATATCTCTATACATATATATATATATATATATATATATATATATATATATATATATATATATATATATGTATGTATATATATATAATATAAATCAGAAATACAATTTAAATTAATACAATATCCAATGTGTAATGGATTTATTTCATCAAGTGCTCGATACACTCAAGATGAAGTCGATTTAGACTAGAGCTTGAAATATAATGGAATAAGGATTTGCTCCAGGAACATGTTTTTTATTCTGCTCTGTTAGGGTTTCTTTACACGAATCGCCTGAAGAAGCCCAAACAGGGCAGAAGCATAAATGTGTTTGTGTAGCAAATCCTTCCTCCATTTTATATGTATATGTATATATATATATATATATATATATATATATATATATATATATATATATATATATATATATATATATATATGTGTGTGTGTGTGTAGATATAGATATACACATACTCACACTTGTTTCTATACTTATCAGCACTGGACCAATCTCTAAATGTGAAGAAGCTTAAAAGGCAAAGATTTGGTGTTCGTCTCATTTTGCTTTGCTCTATCGTCCTTTCCTCGTAGAACCAGACACAAATTCTAATCTTCTCAGCACTTATGCTCTTCCAAAAATAAGATGATGGTTCTAAGAGCAAAATGTCTTTCTCAATCATTTCCTATTGACCTTTTTAATCTTTTATCGACCAGACGATGAACATTAACAATATTCATCAGCAGCAAACTGTCATTTTTTTATTGTGAGAAAAACGAAATGGCAGATGAAGAAATATTTGTCTACTAGAAAATTTATTTGCTGCGAATATTCTAGGCTGAAAAATTTTCTTTCAAATCTTTTTTTTTTTCATTTCCACTCCAAAATTGTTTTATCAAATTACTGTAGGCCCCAAAATAACCTTCCCGACCAACAAGCTTCAGATTCTTCTCTCTTTGCTTGCATATATGTTTCCAGGAACTCCTCTTCACATTTTAGGGACTACAACCTTAACAATTTGCATGAGAATACCTCTAGGCACTCTCTATGAATGTCTCTTTGTTTGTTTTTTTAAAAAAATGCTTTTTTGAGTCTATGGTCATTTTGTGCTGGTAAAACACATATCCTACATGAAGTATGTCTTTAATTAAAAGAAGAAATTTAGTTTTAAAATTGAAAACAGATTAGTTTTGAGGGTTGATTTCTTTTCTTTTGTTTATGCTCAGTGCAACTTTTTCCTTCATTCCTAGTTTTAGAAATACTATCTCTGTCTCATAGTAGTTGTTACATTAGTATATAGATTTTATACACTAAATGTAACTACTATAATGAGACAGAGTTAATATCTAAAAAGTCATTATCTATAGTTTGACTTTACATCAACATTCCTATTATTTTATGTCATATTAAAAGTCCAATCAGCAAATTTCAAATTATTAGAAGCTCATTTATTCAGTTTTATAAGCATTTTTGACTTTTGAGTTCATAAATTTCATAATAGCTATATTCTCCTGTCATTATTTAAACTAAAAGATAATGAATACTGGAATGTCTTTGATACTTGTGTTGAAGGCTCTTGAATGAATGTCTCTTGTTTGTCTAATATAGATATGTTGAACTTTGCAAGTTTTTGCCCTGCCTGCTTAACCTATGGCTCTTGATCAGTCCCCAACACACCAAATAATATTTATGCATATGTATAAATTTAGTCCATCAGACAATTTTGAAAACATGCATCTAAGTACAGGTATGTAAGTTGTATTGTGGCCTGTAGGACATTAAGTGATCTAGACATAAGGTGACCTTTATATAATATTGTATACTGTACAAGACTATAATGGTATACTGGACCATTGTTCCACTATTTGTACAGACTAAATGGCCAAGAATACCTACATCAGCTGTTGACAACTGCAAATATGCATTTTGAAATGAAGAAATATTGCACAAGTACAGTCTGTATTACTGTACAGTTACATATGGACAGCAATAAATATGCATTAGTAAGAGTAACATAATCTAATCTACGTTGACAAAATTTTATTCACTCTTGCCTGTTTCAGTATGTATGTAATGTTTTTATACCATACACCTTGCAATTCTGAATGCAGAAAGAAGTGTTAGGAAAGTCTTCATCTAAAAAAATGATGACCTGAAAATCAATGAGGGAATTCATGAGGAAGAAAAGCATGTAAGAATGTTTATCGATACAGCATTCTTACAAAAATATTGATTGATTAGAGTTACTGTAGAAAATAGCAACTATATGTGATAATAAAAAATACCATTAAATTATGTATGCAAAATTGTATTGAATGTTTCTAAAATAGAAACATATCACAGTGTTTGCTTATTGTAGACTGCATTTTCGTGACACAATGATCATCTTACGGGAGCACAAACTGAATGTTAATTTGTGCTGTAAACTCTAATCCAAAATATACTTTCTTTTCACAACCTTTTTTTTTTTTACCTCTTCATGTTCTGAAATATTTTTGGTTAATAGTTTTATAAACAAATTTCTTCTTTTCTTGCAAATGATTGAGATGAACATCTATAGGAATTTCCATATTCTCCCCTCTAGGAAAGACTTCTCAGGTCTCATAACTGGTATCGAGTCATCAGCAGCAGCTAATATGATAACATCACATTCTCCAATGCCTGAAGGACCTGGCCAAGTCTTTTTCATTCATAAAATATTTTCAATGTTGTTTGATTTATTATTAATCACTACTACCCACAACACTCGTTTAGATTCTGTTCTTGGTTTTGGATTATTTATGTGTTCTGATATTTATATATATTTATTTGGGTTTAGATTATTCTGACATTTATATGTATCCGGACTTCACCCAGTCCTAAATTTTGCTTACACAATCCCCTCAATGAGTTGGGAAAATGTTGTTTTTGTTTTTTTGAAATTCCCCTCCAAAATGATGTTATAGTGTGTGTGTGTGTGTGGGGGGGTTCAATTTTCAATGTAAGTTCCTGCTAAATTGTGTCTAACCATTTTTTTTTTTTTTTTAAATTTGAAAATTTGGACATATTAGTGTGCAGCAAAAAGCAAAAGAAGTAAGTTATTCATTGATCACCCCCTTTCTCCAATTTTATAATTGATCCCCCAACATGATATGCTGCCAAAAGACATTGGTTAGCAAGTGGTTATGAAGAAACAAAAACAATTCCTTTTCACATTTATCTCATCTGTTATGCATGTAACTGTTATCAATAACCAATACCCACGACAGACTGGTTTAAAGCTTTTTGCTGGGTTCAGGTTATTCATGGGTTTCAACATTTATATTGACAAGCGGTACTCATTGGGAAATTTCTCGGTTGTTGACATCTAAAATAACACTGAACATAAATATTATCTCAAGCTGGGTATAATTTATTCATGTGTTTTGACAATTATCTATGTGTAATTATCTATGTATCTGGACTTGACCCAGCTCCAACTGTTCAGAGTAAAATCTTTCAATCCTGTACTCATTTGCTCTCAATCTACAAAGTATGTTTTTGCTAAATTAGTCCTCAGTTTGTGTCCAGCTGCATTTTTAGTGATCTAACAAAAGATGAGAGAAGAAACTTATCCATTGATTACCCTTTTTTCCAATATTTTAATTGATCACCCTCAACATGTCACGCTGCCGAAAGATATTGGTCATGTCACGATTTCTATTGAGTGATTAACCAGACCTGTTTTTATCTATTTTTTAAGGTATCTGGTTTTTTGACTTTAGTTAAATTGTTTAATACTTCTATGACCAAGGAAACAAGACTTATGATTCAGGATATGATAGGGTTTAAAGATGGTGAATTTTGATGAACTGTCCATATTGACATCAGTAAAGTTCCGTCTTATTTGTTATTAATTCATTATAAATACAAGTTTTTTCCTCTATCTGAAAGTTGATTGTTCCTTTGAAAACTTTTTGTTAGCTGTAATGGCATAAAACAAAGAAGAAATTACTGTAGTATTTAAGTCGGCATAGATTGGAGATATACAGGAAAGAGAAAAAGAGGCTGTATCATAGGCTTCTATTATGGCCTGCTGCAAAATAAACATTGAACGCTATTCTTGCCTTTTGTTTTGTTGTAAAAAGAAAAGTCATATAAAGCGACCTTTCCATAAGCAGGGGATTTTTTGTTAAAGCAAACGCAAGGATTGAAAAAATCCGAAATTGATGAATAGCTTGGTGTAAATTGGTCACAAAAGAATTTACGTCTTACAACTACTAAAATTGCTGAAATCAATATAAAATGAATCCAATCCTTGCAATCTTCAACATTATTTTGATTCTTATGTTTTAATTTCGAAGACCAAACATCATTGAGAGACTAAACTCTAATAAAATTCATTTGTCTGACAATCTTCTCCCTTTGAAGTGAAGATGCTGGAAGATCACATACAGGGCAGGACCATCCCTTAGAGTAACCCAGGTGGTCACCTAGGGTGCAAAAATCCTAGGGGCACACTCCAAACTGAAAAAAATAGTGGTTGAATCACAACTGTTTTACCCAGGGTACTTGAAACCCTTGTGCAGAATTTCAATTTTTGCATAAGGTGCGTGAAACCCTTTTTGCTGGTCTTGATTAAACATTATTCTATTTCTTTTTCAGGTATTCTTACGAAATTCAGTATTTGAACCATTGGAAGATCGTCGACAGTTTTTCCTCCGAGGCAAAGCCATTGTTCTACAAAAAATCTGGAGAGGATATGTCTGTCGGCAAAGTAAGCTATATCTATCCTTTTTCTTTTTTCGGTGCTAATCATGATTTTCAGATTTGGTCATATTGAGTAGGTTGGGGTTTCGCACCTACATAATACAAGATAGTGCAAATATTTTATATCTTGATATAACCCGAAAGGGCAGAGTAAATTGATGTCCATGAAAGGAATTTAAAAGGTGATGAATAGACGGAATTCAGATAGTGTTTGATTTAGAAGGAGATGAAATTTAATTTATTTGAAACGATAACAATTTAAAATGAGTTTGGTTCTTGTCTGGAACTCATTTTTTATTCTGATCGACATTGTTAATTTATTTACCCTCTGCTGAAGGGAACCTAGCTTGAGTTGAGTTGTTATAAAAAGCCACTGCAACCAAAAGTAAATGATAGCAAAAAACTTTGACTATAATCATTTACTATACTTCACCTGATAAAATGAAGAAAGATGAAATTTAATTGTCATTGTTTTGAATAAATCAAATTGTTAATATTTATCATTTATGCGTTGTTTTTGATATTGATTAGGCAAAAGTGTGAAATTTTGCAATCTATTATTTTTAAAACTATGAACTAAAAATGAATTAATCAAACTTTTTGTTGGTAAGATACATCAAAAATAATTTAGGTAACTGTGTATACAAACTTTTCACAAAGATCATCACCAACCGAATCACAAAATCACTCAATAAAAATCAGCCACGTGAACAGGCTGGCTTTGGAAAAAGCTACCCGACCATGGACCACCTGCACTCGATAAATCAACTGAAAGAAAAAGCAGCAGAGTATAAACTACCACTTGCCGTAGCATTTATTGACTTCAAAAAGGCGTTTGACTCAGTAGAAATCCCTAAGGTCATGGAGGCCATCAGTCAGCAAGGTGTAGATCCAGTATATGTTGAAGTGTTGAAACATATATACAATCACGGCAGCTCATTTATCAAGCTACATAAAGACTCGGACCCCTTCCAGCTCCAGAAAGGAGTAAGACAAGGTGATACCAGCTCACCTAAACTCTTCACAGCCTACCTCGAGATGATCTTCAGAAGGCTAGACTGGGAGAATAAAGGAATTAAAATAGACGGCGAGTATCTGAGCAACCTCAGATTTGCAGACAACATAGCCCTTTTCGCAGAGAACCTACACGACCTCCAACTAATGATAGATGAACTAAATGAAGAGAGCAAGAAAGTCGGCCTACACATGAACTTCAGCAAGACGAAGATCATGTGCAACAACCACATTGGAGATAAAAACACTAAGATCGAAATCGAGGATACAGAACTTGAGAAAGTAGACCACTACATCTACCTAGGGCAACGAATCTCCATGAGACCCTCAAAAGAAGAAGAAATCAAGCGAAGAATCACACTAGGATGGCAAGCCTTTGGCAGAGCTAGCTCAACCTTCAAAAATAATAAGATCCCATTAATCCTAAAGAGAAGGGTGTATAACCAATGCATCCTCCCAATAGTCACTTATGGAGCTGAAACATGGAACTTAACCAAGAGACAGACCCGTAAATTGAGAACCATACAACGTGCATATGAAAGAATAATGCTGGGCCTCACATGGAGAGACCACAAAACAGCACAGCACATCCGGGAAAAGACAAGAGTTAGAGACATCATAGAATCCATAAAAAATCTCAAATGGCGGTGGGCTAGCCATGTTGCAAAAATGGCTGACAATCGATGGACATCACGACTCACAACATGGATTCCCCGAGACCGCATGCGCAACCGAGGCCGGCAAAATGTTAGATGGAGAGACGAGCTAGACAAGTTCAGGAAGAACTGGCTCCGTGACGCCCATGATAGAGAAGTGTGGCAAATCCTGAGGAAGGTCTATGTCCAATGACGGACGCTAAAAGACTGATGATGATGATGATGATGATGATGATGATGAAGATTCTAAGAAATTTTATTTAAAATTTCCTCTCAGAACATTAATAAAAATGTGACTATTAAGCAATCTCATAGGTCATTTTAAAATCAAAAGTAACGTTGATTTTAAGATATACGTAAGATTTTTCTTCTATTCTTATGTATTCATTTTTTATTTGAAAAACAATCGTTTACTTTAAATAGATATTCTTATTAACTGGTCTCCTGATAATTTTTGTATGTTTCCAATGTAAATACATCTTGAAGTAGAAATCGCTATTATTTTGACAGCAAAAGAAAAATAAAGGAACACAGCTCTCACTCTTTTATAGAGAGGGGTGAGTAAGAGCTGAAGTTCTCAAAGGTGACAGTGAGAGAATGGAAATTTTTATGCTGACAACAGTCCCTTGTTCTGAGAGAAAGAAAAACTCTCTGATGTTCCCTCTCTTACTCAGTCATCCTTTATATGTATGATATAAAGCAACCCCTTAATCTTTGACTTTAGCTGAAAAAGCTGTCAGTCACTGAAATTAGCCTGTTATTGGGCACAAAAATTATGTACATGCCAATAAAGATTTTCTATTGTGAATCAATCAACTTCCCATGAAACATTTTCAGGGGGGATTTTTAAAATCTAACATGCGAAGCATCTGCCTAGGGCTCACAGAAAATTTCATGGGATTTTGTCGAGTAGTTTTTATAGTAGGATGTCACATACGGACAGGCATTTGAACTATAGTAAGATATATCTGATTACTTTAAAAAAAAAAATCTTATTTGACCATTTCAATAATTATTAGTTACCTTGGAATTCTTTATCAAAAATTGAGTCAGCAACCTTACATTACCAGAATTTCATACTCACACTCTCAAATACACAACACACTCAAATACACAAACAAAATTTGTACTTGATGTCAAAAGTATACTTAAACCTTAGCCAAATACATTTAAACTTAGTTTCTGTTGTGGTTTTGACACTATGCTTAAAGGTATTTGACCAGAAATGAACATTTTTTTTACACAGATTATTAAGTGAAGCAATTTAGTTATAATATTTACAGAAATTAGATTTCAAAATTAGACGTAAAGCTGCGGAAACCTCTCACAATGTCAACCAAATATTTAGCCAGAGGATAATTAATGAATGTATGTTGCAACGTTGGCTCTAAATATTTCAAGATGGGATAAGAGCTGTGGATTTCCTTCTGGGTTTGACAACATCTATTTGAGGGCCATTGAGGCAGACCAACACACAACTCGGGAGGTTGCAAGGGAACTAAATGTTGACCATTCAACAGTTCTTGACATTTGTACCAAATTTGTAATGCAAAAAAGCTCCAGATGTTGTGAGAATAACCTTGAGGGAAAACAAAAATGCTTGCATGGCACCTGAATGACCATGCAGGAATTGAATGAACTGGGCTACAAATCTACCTCACACAACTACATATGATATATATATATATATATATATATATATATATTCATTTATTTATATATATATATTTATATATTTATGTATATATATTTATGTATATATATATATATTTATGTATATATATTTATGTATATATATATATATTTATGTATATATATATTTATGCATATATATATTTATGTATATATATTTATGTATATATATTTATGTATATATATATATATTCATGTATATATGTATATATATGTATATATGTATATATATTCATGTATATATGTATATATAAATATATATGTGTGTGGGACTTCACCTATGGTGATGGCCTCACAAACTATACTAAACCAGCCGTGGTTCTGGGTTAGTAAAAGAAGGCAATAAGTCGGAATTTCGTTTAAATGTTTTATATAGAATATTGATTATCAATATCTCTGGAGACGGGAAATGCCTATTCGCAGTTGAAAAGAGAGGAGGCCGATTTTCATCTAAGTCAAACTGACGACTGGTCTCTCATGTCACGAACGGTAGTCTACTGAATGGTAGCAGCGGTTGACGGTTACTAAGGGCGGCGTCTAACACGAAAGAGACTGGCAGCGATTCTCTTCTCCAAACCTAATTTTACTCTGCTGCTATTACGAAAATCCCTCCTATTTAAGCCCTTGGTATCAACACTGTATTTCTTTGTAATTGACTTCCTTTCTTTCTTTTTCCTGTTATCTCGATCCTTCCAGAAAATCCCAAATATTGACCCTCATCCATCTCGCGACGCAAGTCCGTCCAAGATCATAAATTAGTCTCCCCCTCTCTCAAGGACTCTGCAAATAACTTTTCTTTCATAAGGTTTACTCTTTCTTTCAAGACCCCAGACACTGGCCCCATATCTGGCCATCTAACCAAGAGGAGAACTTCTCTAAAAGTACTTGTTTTTGCAACCCAGGATTTGACAGAAGATATTAGATTGAGAAAGTGCAGGTGATTCAACTTCCTATAGTATCTCGAAAAACACATTAAGCCCTTATCTGGTCATGGAATCAGAAAACTTTCTCTAAAAGTATCTGTCTTTTGCAACCCAAGGATTTGACATAAGATATTAGATTGAGAAAGTACAGGTGACTCCCACTTGAAAGCAAATAATTCTCACTTTCCACAGTATCCTCAAAAAAATACATTATCCCTTTTAACACAGATAACTTCTTTTGTAATAACCATAGTAATTACTGGTAATAACCATAGTAATTTTTGGTAACAGCCATAGTGATTTTCAGGACATGGGGGACTCCTGGCCCCCTAGTGTCACATATGTATATATATTTATGTATATATATATATATATATATATATATATATATATATATATATATGTATATATATATATATTTATGTATATATGTATATATATATATATATATATGTATATATATTTATGTATATATGTATATATATGTATATATATTTATGTATATATATATCTATGTATATATATATACATATATGTATATATGTATATATATATGTATATGTATTTATGTATATATGTATATATATATACATATATGTATATATATTTATGTATATATGTATATATATATATACATATATGTACATATATTTATATATATATATATATACATATATGTATATATATATAATATATATATATACACATATGTATATATATATATATATATATACATATATGTATATATATTTATGTATGTATGTATATATATATATATATACATATATGTATATATATTTATGTATATATGTGTATATATATATATATATACATATATGTATATATATTTATGTATATATGTGTATATATATATATATATACATATATGTATATATATTTATGTATATATGTATGTATATATATCTATATATATATACATATATGTATATATATTTATGTATATATGTATATATATATATACACATATGTATATATATTTACGTATATATATGTGTATATATATATATATATACATATATGTATGTATATTTATGTATATATGTATATATATTTATGTATATATGTATATATTTATGTATATATGTATATATGTATATATTTATGTATATATGTATATATTTATGTATATATGTATATATATTTATGTATATATGTATATATGTATATATTTATGTATATATGTATATATACATATACATATTTATATATATATATATATATATATACACATGTATATGTATATATATATACATGTATATATATATATATATACATATATATATATATATATATATATATATATATATATATATATGTATATATTTATATGTATATATATATATAAATATATATGTATATTTTCAGCAATTAGATTATGTCTGTTAAGTTTTCAATTTTTGTTGCAATTTTCGTTTCCTTTTATTCCGCTTTTTATTTGTTTTGTATAATACTACTCTTCTCTGTATTTTATCTTTCAGGATATTACCAACAGCGAAAGGCTGTTATTGTGTTGCAGACCAACTACAGGTGCATCCGTGACCGTCTCCGGTTTGTCAAGAGGAAGAAAGCTGTCATCCTGTTGCAGGTAAGCTACGAATTTTGTTTAAAGAAGTTCAGCAGCTTTGGTTTCCAAATTGTTCATGGACACTCTTATAAAGTTGTCAGTAAAAGTTCACTTTTTTACAAGTGAGCATTAAAAACTAAATTTTTTAAATTCTCTAGTGATAATCATCTAAAAAGTTCCAATAAAGCGGTGTGTGCACGTTTGTGTATATATATGTATATATATGTATAAATATATATATATATATATATATATATATATATATATATATATATATATATATATATATATATATATATATGTATATATATATATATAGCTGGGTGAGGTAGTTTTTGTTGCCCTGTTGATTCAATTTCTGCAGGGATCATTTGCACAACATGCAATCTTTTTTTGCTTCTCATTCTGGGTCATTTACATGACATGGAGCTTTTTTGCTTTTCCAATTTGATGCAAATGACAAACAACTGTTGAATGGTAAAAGTTTAGTTTTGACAAGGGTCTCTTAGAAAAAGGATATCAAGAAAATGAGAACTAGTTCTTATCCCATGGATATCAAAAGGAACAGACATACTTCAAGGATGATACACAAAAAATAGTGAAATATCTAGTAAATTCTCTTTTTTTTTTTCATTTTTGTCCCTCTAATACACACATACCAGTGACAAAATGTGCTTGTGTGTATATGTCCCTCCCCGTGAACTCTTGCATGTGCCTTTTACTCCCTTCATGTCTATCTATCTCAACCATCCATGATTTGCTGAGGACATTTTATTGATATCAGAAAGAGTGGATATGATAAATCATTGTCACATTAAAATCTTATTTTCTTACAAAAAATTCATTTTTTCAATTTCAGCCTTTTAAACATATAACAATTTCAATTTAGTATACGTAGACATGTCAATAAGTCCATAGTTTAATGAAAAAAGCATAACAAATATTTATTTATGAACTGAATTTTCTTCCTTATCCAATTTAGTCCTACAATTTTCCATGAATGAAATAAATGGAACATTATACACGAAAAATTCAAATCTATTATTCCACCTTATTTTTTATTCTTGAAATTTAAGAGTGACTAAATCTTCATATGATTGAATTATTTTCCATTATGTTTTCATACATCTCAATTGTTAAAACTGAAATAAGTGATTGAATTATAGTTGATCACGTTTTTTCTGTCAAGTTTCTTGTCCATTTTATAAATTGGAAAAGCATCAAGTCAGATTGACAACTGTATAAAATGGAAAGGGTCAACTTGATTAAGGGGAGATAATTTCGATACAAAAACCTCATTAAATTGTGATAGTGATTTCTTTTTTTACACAGTTATTCCAATTTTGAGTATTTAATTACATCTAAGCAAATATACGCAGCAAATAATTTTCCCAAGTATACTACTGTTCATTGAATATATTCAACAAATAGAAAAAACAAGTAGGTAATTATAAATACCCAGACTTAGTGGCCTCAAATAATGTTCGAGCTGTATGGGCATCCTACAAACAGAAAATCCCTACAATTTTCCATGAATTGTTCAAACTTGTGAACTTTTTTGTTTTTCGAATATTCAGGCCAGTCCATTCTACAGTCACCTTCAGGTGTACAGTCCATGTAGAAAGGGAGTGGAGATATCTCTTTTTTTCCCCTCTGGTATGCAAACCAGAAAATAATATCTTATAGAAAATGAATAATTGCAAACATACTGATTGAATAAACTTGTTTGCAGCAATACGTGTAACACTGTTCATTCCATATCTTTCATGCACTCACTCACCAATTCTTTCTTTGCTAAGCATTGAAATCCTCTCTGGTTTGACTTAAAATCATCTCTGATGATAATGTGTCTAGCTTCTTTCAATTTTCTCACTTTCCATCAAGGTTCCATATGAAAAAATTGGACCTTATCCTTTTACTTAATGTAGGCCAACTGCAGCTACATAAAAACATAGAATTGCTTGTTACTCATACTGCTATTAATAGTTTGGCCTGATTAATATGGAATTACCTGTGTTGAAAACATTTCTGTAAATAGGTTAGTGTCATCAGTGCATCTTTAACTTACAAATCCATAGTATGTATCAATATTATAACTAAGACTTGGAAAAGTCAAATTTGAAAAATCATTTGCTCAGCAATATGATGTTTATTTGTACTAAAAATATCTAATAGCACTGACATAGTATGTATTGATGTAGCTTGACATATTTATCTTGATTTAGACATAAGTAGAGTATTAAACCATAAAATTTGTTATTACAAGTACTAAAATCATGATAAAACGTGAACTTTCATGGCCCTCATTTGATATACATCTTCACCAGAAAGAGTTATGGCCCTTAGATACTTGTGCCAAAATGCATAATTAGCAGTTTTCTTCATACAAATGCTACAATATGAATGGTGCTGCTTTCACAATTATCGTTTCTTTATATTTTCATTTACTCTTTTCATGTAATCTCTTTTCTGGGATAGTTCTATTGCCTTCTATTTCTATTTTCTTCTGTTTGAAAACTTGGTCTAAGTCAAATATATGTGAAATATACCGGGTGTCAGGGAAGCTGAATTCTTCTTTCCCTGATGGACTGATTTTGAGAGGTACGGGAAATGTCCAGTGAGATATATCAAATGCTGAGTAAATTGATAACGTGTTCAAATTTCTGTAACTTCTCCAATATTCTTAGACAATTGTCAAATGATCACAGGAAAGCCTCAAAAGTTTCATTTAATCTGCAATTGTTCTGTTCGAATACCTCATGAAAATATAATTTTTTAAATGTTTTTTTTATTTTTAAATGAGGGGTTATCATTTTAAAATGATTTTATCATCTTGGGCATTTATATCATATTTTAGTTTCTATACCCTCAGGCTTTCCTCAAGCTTGTGTCATATCTTGTAGCCATCCGGGAAGGTTACAAGATATGACTGCTGTTTCCTAATACTGTTAGGAAATATGTCCTTGAGAGGCTATCCCTTATACAGATTAGTTCTCATTGATAAGAGATGGTCTGTATGAGAAATATCAAGGAATGACTACCCTACATGCATAACAACAGTCTCCTTACTCAACATCCATGAGCCATGAAGGAAAAAATTCAGAGGATCTGTGTGCTATACAAAATTGGAATAGTATTAGGAAGGAGCACCACTCTACACAGTTGTCTCACAAATGTTGGAAAATATCTCTTGAAATATTTTGATAAAACAAATAATTTACAAATAACAAGCTATGCATATCTATAGTCTTGAGCCTGGTATTTGCTAAAATGATTTTTTGAAATTCATGTGCAATAAGTAATGCACGTATTGCTTTAATCCTGTGAAAAATCTTTTGAAATTGATCAAGTAGGGGAAGTAACTCCTATTCGGAAGGAATTAAATGAAATGTGCGTTTCTTTATTTGAATCGTGCAAAGTTTGCTCTTGTTCTTTGACAATCACTATTCTCTTTTACAATTAAATAAGTGGATTTCTAAACGTTGGTATGATATCTTCACCTGTTTTAATTGAGATATCTAACTACAAATCTATATGTATGTGAGCTCATACTTTCTGTAAAGGGAGGCAAATCTGATTGTTTTGATGTTGCTCTACAGCCAATTGCTTTTGAATATTGTATTAATCAAATAGACATTTCACACACACATCAATAGTAATAATAACAATAATGATGAAAATTATTGTTTCTATAGAATTTTTTTTACAAAATCTCACATTTGCATTGTCTATTTAATTAACCTTTTTCAAAAAATATCTGGAAATTAAATGTTTTGTTTGTGTTGAATGTATTTATTCATTAGACATCGAGATTTTTTCAAATCACAAAATATCAACTATTTATTTGTTCTTAATAAATACTAATGCTAGTTATCTAATAAAGGACTGAATCTTTTCTGTGTTTTGTTTTTGAGTTTGTAATAAACTACATGTTTAAATCAGTAGCTCAACTACAACCCTGTAATGTGCATAAAATAAAAAGGAGACCCACTTTTTTGCTGAAAAGTAAATATTTTCAGTTTGCAAGGAAAATAAACTACAAAATTTCATATGATTATCTAGAATCTTTTAGATCTCATTCAAAATTATCTTGATTTATATCGTATCTAGGTGCTTATTTTCAGACAATTGATGAATTATTACTAGATTATCTATTTTTACATCATTTACATACTTGTATTTAGACATTATTTAAAAAGTAATTGTTATATTATGAATTATTTACAAGGTTATCCGTAATGTTTTAGTGGTCTAATTTTATTTGGGACAAATTACTGGAATCCCATTGGTCTGATTAATTTTCCATAAATCTTGTTTTAAAACTTGATGAAATCAATGAGACTTTTAAAGAGTTAACATCCACAACAAAAAAATGAGTTGAGACCCAAACACCTATTCAAACCACAAATAGAAACAATACCAACAGTTCCAAGACTCCGGACTCAATCAGCTCACATAACACCAGGAATAATGAGAACATCGAGTTCCAAGCAGTCAACATTGATCAAAAAAACCCCTGAAACTTGACTCTTGAATATAGAAAATCACATCACTGGTGACTTACCAGAAATAAAAAAAACAAAAAAAAACTACTGAAACTTTCCAATCGTTTGAAGATTCTAAAACGGTTACAATCCCACTGAAATCTCAGATGAAACCTATCCAAGGGAAACCCCTAGACTAAACTAAAGGATAGGAAAAGCAAGTTACTGACAATTTTCAAATGGAAATAGATCTTATGAAACTGACATCAGATAACTGTCTCACCAAAGCACAATGTATAAGAACTTTTGAAAGAAATGTGGCTGAAGGAAACAAGAAAGTAGGAGGGAATCTCCATAGTTTTAGACAAATATCTAAAAGAATTCAGAACAAGATTGGAATTCTTTGATTCTCTTCCTTAAGAAAAACCTAGAAGAAAAATCAGAAAACCCGCCCTGAAATTATAAAACAGCAGTGAAATCTGGATAATCGGGCAACACCACCAATGATTTGTCCAAAGATTTACAAAATATTAATCCCAGCAACAAATGGGGATTCACTTCCCACATAACAAAGATGGTTTTTATATTTACAATCATCTCAAGACTGTTTAAATAGATGTCAGCACACAACCATTAACAGCAAAACCTACAACAACAACATCCTCCACCACCACAATATTTGAATATCACCACAATACCCAACAAGATCATTCAAATCTAGAGAATTGAATCATTTTGTAAACAAGGAAAAAAACTCTCTACAGTCCCCCAAAATATCTTGGAAAAAGGACTGAAATTTGTTCCCACAGCAACCAATATAAACACAGATGAAATCCAATAAGATCTAACATAAATTCATTGGAAAAATAAGACTGGCAGATTTTATTGATGGAAAAGATCAAGAAGATAATGTCATAGTCCAGAATAAATCTATTACCTCAAAGAACAGAAATCCAGCTTTGGACATTTTTTGCCTGGAATGGAGTGAATATACCACAAGACACCTATATAACTCAACATCTTATTGCAGACATTGTATTTAATGGGACAAAAACAATAAAACCTCTCTCTACAGATGACTCGATCATTATTAAAGAAGTGGATGAGGGAGGTACAATTGTTATAATGGACAAATCATGCCATAAGTCAATGACAGAAAATATCCTAATGGACTAGAATTATTTCAAAAAGCTTGAAACTAACCCCCAGTTACATAAGACACAGAGAAACACGGAGAATGTCTCAGGAAAAAAAAATACATATACCTCGAATGATTTGAGGTGAAAGGAAGCCAATTTAACGACATTCAAAAGACCAACAGAAGAGCTTCCTCAAAGACACAATCAAACGTGAACCATGAACTAGGATAAGAAGCTATTGAATCCTGGATGACTAAATATTCCAATGAGATATCCTGGAGAAGAACACCTCCTGGTTCAGCTTCAGACAAACTAGAAGAACTGCAACAGGAACTAAAAATGGGAACACGAAATATCCGAACAATTTGGAACAGCCCAAAGAATCATGGAGACACTATCTAGATGACTGGTTTGGTCTTCATTTGGAAACAAATGGAAACTTTCCAGTTACACCAAACCTCAAACAACCTATGTAAACAGATCAATTTTACAATAGAATTGATGAACACGAATTACCATATCTGAACTGTAAAATTATAAAAAAACAGAAAAGAAATCCAAACAAGCACATATTATGACTGACAGACTGTAAATCCTACCTACTATCTTTTCCTGTCACCCCAAACGAACCAAGGTTAGTTAGTATCCCATTTTCCCTAGCATGACACTTGAAAACTACAACATCAAGACAGGAAACATTAAATTCTAGACTCATA
Organism: Thysanoteuthis rhombus; assembly: GCA_963457665.1. Classification (NCBI taxonomy): domain Eukaryota; kingdom Metazoa; phylum Mollusca; class Cephalopoda; order Oegopsida; family Thysanoteuthidae; genus Thysanoteuthis; species Thysanoteuthis major. The sequence continues at coordinate 30,572,677 of OY735230.1, forward strand.
GATTTACAGAAATTCCTGCTAAGACAATATGACCCAGAAAAGATTGGAAAATCTACAATTATTAACAGAAAACATCAAATCAAACAAAATAATGACCATCCCTCTCATAAGCACCAAAATCCCTCTTGACCCAAACATTTACTAAGTAATAGAATAAGATATCCCCATTCTAAATAAAGGTCCGCACATGAATATATATATATATATATACAACTATGATTTATTCTGATGAAAAATTTAATAATAATTAATGAGTTGAAGAGTTATGAATAGTTATGTTGAAATAATTCAATAAAATCAAATGACTGGACTTTTTCATGGTGAAATATGAGTGGGCTTAACTTTAAAATTTAGAAGTGGAAGACCAAGTCACATGGTTTTCAGTGATGACAATATGGAAGATTCATAACAATTTTTGTTTTTATTAAGTGAAAGAATATCATAATTCATGAAGAGAGCAATTGAAATACAACCATAGTAACATTGAAAATTGAAAGCAGGAAGTTCATGCTATGTTCCATTGATGTGAGAAAAACAATCCGCAGAAGGCTGGACCACAAAACTTGGATAATACCAAGTTCATTATGTTTGCACCATTCATCAAACTTCACTAAGGCAATGAGAGTTCATGGTCCATGTGTTTATTGAAGCAAAAATTTCTTTCATCTAGGTTTGTTACAGCCAGGGTTTACTGTAATAACGAAATACTTTATTTGCAGCCATAGTAATTCTTATTGCTCTGTGTATCTATTTGTAAGGAATTAATTCTGAATTAAATTTGAACCTGTAAGCAATTATTGCATCTCTTCATAACATTCATTGCTATATTCTGACCAAAGTTTATTTACCGAAATACCAAAAGGATTGCAAAAAATTGACTGAATAAGCTCTATTTAGTAATATTGAACACTCTAAACATAAAAGCAACATATAAACATTCTAAAAGTGTGAGTGTATATATATATATATATATATATATATATACATACATACATACATACATACATACATACATATATATATATATATATATATATATATATATATATAATGTTTTTGTGTCATTCTCATTTTTTTATTTATTTGCTTTTGGTAAAAGCTCAGATCTTTTCATTTGTCAATTTTTCTCATCAACTCTCTTCAGTTTCTTTTTTGTTTGCAAGCAACCCCCAGATTCTCCCTTAATTCTAGCTCTGTTGCACAAGTTATTCACTGGTTGGAGCTACCTGCATCTGCTGAGTCCATCAGTGAGGCCCCATCATCTGATGAGTGTAGGTAACTGCTGGTTGACCACAGTCACTTGTATGTCAGAATCATTCATATATACATACATTACCCTTATGAGAAAAACCAAGAAACTTACTTTTCACCCCCTTTTATTGCATTTACTTGTATTTGCATACACACTCAACACAATTTCTATAAATGCATGCATAAAACACACATGTAAATTCAAAGCTACTATGTTTATTCTCAATATTTTAGCTGAAATACATCTGCATTTTGTATATCATAGAATATATATATATTATAGCAAAATATTAGAATATATATATATATGTAGGTTTCTGCCACTGTCTGAAAGTAGAGTATTCCTGACAAAACCTTTCTTAAGCTGAAATGGGATAAAGGGAAAAAGCAATCATCATTAATTCACACGGGAAGAACTTTTTGAAGCTTCCCGCACCCTAAAAATGATGAAACTGGTATGTTAGGCAAAGTCTGAGTTTGAGGTTGATGTGGTGGCAGGTACAGGAGACTGGGATGTAGGAGGGAGTGAAAAATGGTGCCCGTTGTCACTACAACAGCTAGGTGCAAAACAAATACTGAACACTATATTTGCTCTCCAATTTATTGTGTAAAAGCAATACATGGCATAGAGCAAAGTTTCCAAAAGCAGGGGATACTTGTATGTCTTCAAAATATATTGCTAATATATACTTGTCTACTCATACTCGTATCTACACATAAACTCAAAGACATCTTTATACGCACGTATGTTTGTTATTCTTCGGATGCACACGCACACACACTTATATAATTACATGTTGCTAAATAAAATATATTACTAAAATATCTATCCGTGATATCATTATTTTTATATCATAAATATGACTTGATTTTAAAAATCTTTTTCCTTCATCCCTTGGTGATGTTTCTTTCTCTCACTATAACCTAGGCACATGTATGATCATGTGCTCTGTATTCTCTTTTACTCATCAATATTTACTATAAAAATACAAGTACAAATCTTCACTTGTTAGAATTGGTCTCTTAACAAGCCTTTAATGTAGTACAGGAAAACACAGGAAAATGAGTGTATAAGTCATTTATCAAATACTTGTAAAGGCTTCATCTGGATTGTTGAATCTCCTTGCAAATGAGCTCACACCTCAGAGATGAATGCCTTTTACTAAACTTGACTGTATTAAGTAAATATCTTTACATACTATTCATTTTTGCCCAGTTCTTTCCCTATGAGGATATTTTTCTCTTAATCACACTATGACATACATTCATCTTTTGTCATTTTCATATTCTCACTGGTACAAACTTTCTATATCAGTTATTTTGTACATATACTTAGAAAAGATCTATTCATTATTTTACTTGCTTGCTCACACCTGGTAGTTTCTTTAAATACAGCTTTTTTACACGCCTACCTTTAAAATTTTTTTCTTTTTTTTTATAACACCTGGTAGCCTGATTTCTCACATTATAGTTTTCTCTTTTTTTCATTACATCTGCACGTAGTAAAACATTTCTCTCTCATGAGCAGCACACTGTAAATTATTTTTCAAAAGTCTCTTTCATAAACACACATTTAATAGATCTCAAAAAGTACTGAAATCTAATATTAATTTTCACTCTTTCAATCAAAACACTAATGAAATCCAGTCAGTCGCAAAATCCGGTTCCTACTTTTTTTTAGTTTGATAGAATATATTAGTAAATGCATCAATTAATTTATGCAATCAGTGCATATTTAATCTATCCTTCAAAGTCTAAGTGTTTCAAAATGGACCTCACTAATTTGGAAAGTTTGTCAAAAGTTTTCAATGAATTAAAAAAAAAATGATTCACCTGTGATAGCCAATTGAAAAAATGAAGGGGTCATTAAAAACTGGAGTTTATCTTGTACCTAATAAACCTGTTTTCACAGTGTTTTGCAAAACCAACCAGGATATATGCAATTTGAGTACCATCTTTTTATTTGTCTCATTGTGTGCGTGTTTGCATCTTTCACACACACTAATACTCGATGCTTGTATAAATAAAGGATTAAGACTTTCCGTATTGGACAAGAATATTGTTTTTTTCATAGCTTTTGTCAGGAGAACTTCCATCATACAAGAGAAGGTTGATGTGTAGCGAAAGAAATGAAAGTGAGAGAAAATGGAATGCGTAAGAGAAACAATTGTAGAAAAAGATAGAAACGAGAAATATGACAATAGGAAAAAGACAGTGAATAAAAGAGAAAATATAAAGGGAATTAGAGAGAGAGAGAAAAAGATAGAATGAGAAGGGAGAAATGTAAATGGAAATAGCGGAGGAAGGAAGAGAGAGGAGAGAGAGAGAGAAGGTAAACTAGAGGAAAGAAGAAGAAGAAAAGTATAATAGTGAGCACCATGAATGGAAAGACAGATGGAGATTAAGGAGGAAGGGATAGAGAAAGAGATAGAGGGTGGTGAGGCAGGGAGGGTATGTACAGTCAAGGTGAAGTAGATTGCAGAAACTCTTGCATTTTGTTACGAATCAATCTATTGATCTTACTGTCTGTTGAAAAGTGAACAAGAAAAATTGCAGCTTCTTGAATATCAGAACTTTCTCCCACCCTACAACCTTCCTTCCCCCAATAGCACAGCTTCTCCTCCCTTGGATACCTCCCCTCCTTTCTGGTAACCCCTCTTTTCCAAGTTTTTCACTGGATAGAACTGTAACTTGCACCAGCCCATTGAATGATTTTCTGAAAGAAATGTGACAACCATTTTAGAATGGATAAGATTATTTTACAGCATTTCCCTTTGGTGAGAATGACCACCAAGTTCCTTTATATGAGGTTGTTTGTGTAGAAAGTAAGATTGTATTTTTGGAGACAGTAAAAATTTATTCAAATACAACAAAAATTTAGTTCATTTGTCAAAAACATATTCATTAATACAATGACAAAAGTCCAGTAAGTAGGAATCATGTGATCACCAATCCCTGGGCCATTGTTGTAGGACTTAGTAAGGTTTGGGAAGTATTTTCTATTCAGAGAGGATGTCTTTGTTTGCTGATCAATTTCAGGATTCAGTGACATAATTTTACCTCAGAAACGATTCCAGCACACAGTGAATAGAAAATGTGACCAGCTAGTGTCAGTGCCTGAATATATAGAACCTAATTCAGCACCATCCTAGGCTTGGACTTCGGAATTCAGCATCTTCTAGTGAATGGCCGTTGAATTTAGAATTTTCAAGGGCCTGGACAGGTTCAACAAATCAGCCAACTTAAACTTTGAATTACTTATGTCGAATTGCAAAGTCATCTACGAATTCTCAAACATAAAATTATTTTTTTAAAACCTGTTTTCTATTTTCTAATTACGTTTTGTTCTAAAAAAAATCCAAGAATAATATAGATACAATACTTACTCAAGTGTCAAAACCAATTGTTTTGGGGAAATGAGAATTTTTGATAGCATGATTCTTCCATCCTGTTGCTCTGAAGCCAAAGAAAGAAATGTAAAATTTCCACTTGAATTTTTTTTAATCTTGAAAGAGTATCATTTTTTTCTAATTTCTCTTGAGGAAATTATTGGATTCAAAAAAGATTATTTGAAAGAAAAAAAAAATTGATGTGACTCTTGATATTTCTATCTTAAAAATGTCTTCTTTTTTTAAAATTATTTTCCTTTTTTGACTTTTTGGATTACCAAAGAAATTTATTTGACAAAGAATTAATTAATGTGATTCATTCAAATAATTACAAACATTTAAATAGAGTTAAAAAAAATGATTCATCCTAACAGTTAGAGTTTAATTTTTACGCTTGTCCCCAGAGTGTCATCTTTATCGTACATTATTATCAACCGATTTGATGCAGGTTTAAATCTCATCAGATCTTGATTGTTAATTTTATAAATCTGTTTGGTTTTGTGTGACTCTATGGGCTGGATAGACAAATGAATACTTAACTCTGTACATAGATATAAATAATATTGTCAGAGAATATGAAGTAAATATAAATGAAGGTGATAAGACTAACTTTGTTTACTGATAACACTACACATTTCCTGGTAATACTAGTGCCGCGTCTTTGTATGGAAGCCATTGTAAGTTTTGTCACCAAGTGGATAGAAGTTGAAAATGACAGACATTTGAGGGAAACAATTTTATATAGGTTAATTAAATCTCTTTTCTTTATGCATATTCCATTTGTCAAAAATGATTGAAAAAATTGTTAGAAACAAAAAGATTTAAAGATCGAAATGTTAATATTTTTAAAAGAATATAATTATATATTTGAGTAATGTAGCTAACTATAGAAATGCAAAACGTTGTGATGTGAAGAAACTTGAAAACCGAATTGGCAAATTGAAATTGAAGTATGGTCATGGTTGAAGATACAATAGCTGAACGTTGCCACTCTAACAATCAAAATGAAGACACTAGTCTGAATAGCTCAGTGTATAATAATGATAATTCTTTGTTGTAGAAATTCAGATACAAATATTAGATAGTATAAGATTTTATTATATGGAATTTACTTAATGTAATAGATCTTTAATTATATATTGATGATTTCGTATCATAAACTGATGATATAGAAAAAAATGATTTTAGCATGCATTTAGTACATTGTATTAACTACATAGAAATAATAGTCTGAACAGTCATAAATAACTAAACAATGTTTATGGAGTACAGAGAAGAGTGTCTAGTCTATAATGATGAATGGATCATCTAAAAGGAAACTGATTAGCTAGAAATACTTTTTTTTGTAAGCTATTCATAAGAATATTTTTCCAGACCAAGAATCCTCAGACTGATCTAATGAAGAATTATTTTGCTCATGATATTTACAGCTTTCCTAAGGTAAGACCAAAATAACATAGAATAGATCGCAGAATAAAGAAGTAGAAAATAGTTCAAAATAGTCTTTTAGCCTTAATATTTATTTTGCAGATGGGACATCATTGTCTCCCAACATTGGGATAATATGGAAATGCTAACTTTATCACTACTTTTTAAAATTCTTTTTCATCACAACTAAGTATACGATATTTTGTTTGTAAGTAAAGAAATTACATTTAGTAAGGTTCAATTTACATTTAGTAGTCCTACATATTTAACATCAAGTTATTGAAAAAGTTGGAATATACTTACCACAAACAGTATATGACCACTGATGGCTTTATTTTGTTTTTTTTTTAATATGGGGGCTTAGCTGTAAGCTTCTATCTTGTACCAAAAGATTTATCAACCCAAAATTGAGGATATGAAGGCAGTCAATACATGTTCAAACATTAGGGGAAAAGGAGGAAAACAATAAAAGAAAATCTTTGAAAATGAAAATGAAAAAAATCACGAAAAAATAAAATTAGTTGTTATAAAAGCTGGGACCTTGTGGAAAAGAAACAGGTCAGAAGTCAGTCCAACTATTCAGCTTTATATTAAGCCAAAAACCTCACTGAAAGCTTTTGTCAATCAAGAAACAAGATGAGATTTTGAAAAAAAAAGAAAAAAAAGAGATGTGAATGGAGACAAGATTTTTTTTCTATTTCTTGATTTAAAACCATAACCCACTTTTGACTGAGTTAGTACCTATTTTTTTTTTTGTTCTTGAAAACTTAGTCAGTAGTCATTCAGGCTTACAAAAACTAAGTACTAGGTCAAAACTAGGTTAGTTAGTAATCAGATACTAGCTCTGTAAAACAATTTATTTCAACAAAACATTTCTGTACGCTGCATTGATAAGTTTAGGAAATTATAGAGTGGAAGTAATCCCGGAAAAAAACTTCTCTGAAAGTAGCAACAAACATGTAGGTAATCAATATTTGACAAACTGATGGGTTTTCTTATTACATCCATGTTTATCCGCTTATCATCATCAGTCTTTTAACGTCTGTCATTGGATATAGACCTTCCCCAGGATTCACCACACTTCTCTACTGTGGGCATTGCGGAGCCGATACTTTCTGAATTTGTCTAGTTCGTCTCTCCATCCCGTATTCTGTTGAACTCGGTTGTACATGTGATCTCTGGCAATCCATGTTGTGAGTTGTGGCGCACATCAGTTGTCTGCCAGTCTTGCAACATGACCAGCCCATTGCCATGTGAGTTTTTAAACAGTTCCTATGATGTCTCTAACTCCTGTCTACTCCCTGTTATACTGTGCTGTCTTGTGGTCTCTCCATGTGAGGTTTAGCATGATTCTCTAGTGAGCACATTACATGGTTCTCAGTCAGTCTCTTGGATAGGTTCAATGTTTCATCTCTACAGGTGACTATCGTGAGGATGCATTGGTTGTATATCCTTCTCTGGATTAATGAGATATTCTTGTTTTGAAGATTGAGCTTACTCTACCAAAGGCTTGCCATCCACTAATTATTCTCAAATAACATTCTCTTCATCTTGAACTTGCTAACTGTGGCAAAATAGATCAGGTGCAGCATCATTTAAAAAAATCACTTTCACCAAAAAATGTTACAAAAATTCCCATCAATGGTTGTTAACCCTTTTTGATTCATGCCCCACCTTGATAGCTAATTTGATGTCCTACTTGAAAAAAAATTATAAAGTTATTAAATTGTACCTCATGTGGTGAAAAAACCACATGTCATACGCTTTCGCATAATTTGATTTTTGGCCTTCTGTCAGATCTTGCCCCTATTGCACTTTTGATAATTCCTTGTTACTATAATAAAAGAAATTTGGTGTTGAAAAGGTATGACAATACAATCTCAGATTCAGAAACTTACCAAAATTTAGAGTTTTAAATCAGGGAGAAAAAACTTGAATCAACAAGAAATAACTTCAATTTAGTTAGATTCAGTCATAAGTTTCCTTGTTTTGCAACATTCAGTCAGTTTATTGTTTATGTAGCAAGTCACTAACAACATTAAAACTAAATTCTGACAGATATGAAGATGGCAATGGTAACAGTAGCTCTGTAGCCAAACTAGATCAATTAGAATATCTAGTTTCTGTCTCATCACAAATTGAATATAGTTTGGAGAGACTCCTCATTTCAGCAATTTCTTCTTGATACTTCATGAGTTGAGTTGGCTAGGATGGAGGATGGAAAATCCTTTTCTTTTCAATCAGAAAATGTATAATTCCACTCACTGACCAGTATTTTCAAATGATTTACAATGACAAGCATAGCAGCACCCGTTACCTGATGTTGCCATTTGCTCCTTTCCTAACTGTTTTTTACAGATAAGTATGGTGGATATTATTTGGGCTACTGTAGATTTTACAAGTGTTTACAATAGGTAAGAAGGGTGGAAACCTTTTGGGACTTAGAGGCCATGCCATGGAGAGTTATATCTTTTTTAAGGTAGGGTTATTCAGTATAGATGAAAGATTTACAAAAAAAGCATGTGTAGCGATAGCTGCTAAATATATTCTCAAAATGAAAATCACTGAAGACAAGTCGTTCGTGGGATTTTCCGAAAATCATACAATCATTTATGACTTGCTTATTGACAGATATTAGACAGCATGTCACAATGATATTATCCGTAAGAAATAGGAGACTTATTTAGAAATAGGGTTCCTAAGAGGCCAAACATGTGTGATCAATCTATCTTGCTTGCAGAAATGCCACGTTTCCGCTATCACATTCACGCATTTTCTTCTGAAAAATTATCTCTGAAAAATCACCCTGGGAATCATGTCATGAAAGGAATGTATTGGGGTTGACTTATTGGTTGCAGTGACTGCTAGCTATACACCCCTGTTCATCAATAGGCTTCTAAATGACCACAAAATGAAGCATGCATTTCCATAACTGATTACATAACAATACCAGGGAAAAATATTGATGAAATATGAGAGCTATGGTGTGATATGCAGTAAAATTGATGATTAAAGAGAATTTCAAAAGAGAATACAATAGTTGTAAATTAACATGTAATTTTAGTTGTAATCAATTTAATGCATGGTATAAGAAATGAGAGATGTTGGTTGATTGGAATAGGAACATATACATTATATATACAATATACATATGCTCCTCCAACTCTGGAATGCAGTACTTAGGTGGATAGATGATTATTCATAAGCGAATATATTGCTTAATCTGGTCCAACTGACCATCCAATTCAGCATAAGGTAGGAGGAGAGCATCTGTCTCTGAAGTATAAGTTTCAATGCCACCATTAATGGAAGGAGTCCTGGATAGTCTATAGCCACACTGAAAAGTAGTAATACAATGAAGCAGCTGATTGTGTATGACACAAATATATATATATATATATATATATATATATATATATATATATATATATATATGTATATATATATATATATCATGTCATCCACGGACACCCGTTTTGTTGTATTACAACTCTTCAGTGTGGCTATAGATGATCCATTATCCCACTCAGTACCATGAGGTAGGATTGAAACCTTCGCTTCAGACCCGGAGGCCGGTATCCCACTCTGCTCCACGGAACTGGACAGTCAGTAAGGTTGAATTTAAGCAATATATTTATTTATGCATATATTCCCCATCCACCAGAGTGCAGTATTCTTATAGAAAAGCATTGCATAAGCTTACAATGAACAAGTTACCTCACTAAAAGTGCTCAACTCTGAATAGGGGAGCGTTATATGTATGTATATATATATATATATCATATACTTAAATATATTTATATATATATATATATATATATATATATATATATATATTTAAGTATATGATGTATATCATGCGATATATATGATATATCATATGTATATATAAATCATATATATATATATATACACATCATAATATATATATGCTGTATATATTATATATACATATAATAAATATATATTCACTACATATACTTCCCATAAAAAAACACAAGCTAATTGATATTGGTTTTTTGAACGCGTCAAAGGATGCTACACATAGACATGTCCCCTCTAATATTTTCATGGTCTGAGTGGGACCCAAGAGCCTGCTGGCATCAAGAAAAATTGAATGAGTAGGAAATGTTTTCATTGATTATTTTATCATTTGTCTATGATTCATGAAGCAAAGGTCAGATACTTCTAACATGTATATAATTTTAAAAAAATAATTTTTTGGTATATTGATTCCTCTCTATCACTTTTTAATTACTTAATCTTATATCATGTGTTTTTCAAAATTTCATTACACAGCTGAGAGCGAACACTGAGGTATATAACACTCTAGAGGGAACAATGATTTCATCATCAGACTTTTTGCGCCTATCATTTGACATTGACTTTTGTTAGGATTTGCTCGATCTCAATATGCTTGTTTGTAGACCCCTTCTTTTGAGGACTAATTGGATTGCCGAAAGTTTGCCATCCTAGAGTGATTCCTCATTTGATTTCTTCTTTTGAAGATTTTATGGAGATTTTTTGTTCATGTAGTGGTGTACAGTACTTCTTTCCTTAGGGAGTTCATGTGAAGACCCACTATCTTGATTTTTCCATTCAATTCGTATTATACTCAAAACTTCTCATCAGCAAGTTACAGCTTTGTGGGAACAATGATGTTTATATCATTTAATTATCATTAATGTAGGGTGGCCTTTAAGCATGATACATCCATACTTACCCAGGGGACATCGTTCTGCAATCAGTAATCAAAATTGGAAAACTGGAACATGCTATATAATTTTTGGATTTACAATCATTTCTGACACCAAACTGTATTTACTTGACAAGGGAAAAAAGTTAGCACACTTGAAGTTTGCAAAGCATGATTTAGTGGAAGGCTATTGACAATTGTCAACTGTTTTTAAAGCTTGTGGAAATGCTTTCTGCTGAAGAAAATGTTAGATTCACTATTTACTGTTTCTCAGATTAGCAGAAACCTGTCCACCACTGACGTGGACCAACATGAAATTTTGGCAGTATTATGTGGTGTGGACATATAGCTACAACATAAGAGATGTAATTGTGCATAGAATCTGCCCCAAAATTCAATCGCTTGTTTTGTGGTCTATTATCTACCATTCTATAAAATTTCTTAGAAATTCACTGAGAACTTCTGAAGATATTGTGTAGACAGTCATGAACATATGCATAAATGTCCCTCATTGAAATTAATGAAGTACTTTTGGAGATATCTTGTGTACTGATACAATGAATACATATACCTCACCAACTTTGTTGGCAAAGGTAATTATCTGCAAAATAGAACCACTGGGCCTGGTCTTTATAGTTGTAGATGTCAATTTTGTGTTTGAAGTCATAAAAAGGCACAATCCATTTTTCCCCGCCTTCTATAATATTGATAGTTATCTGATTAGACTGATGGCAAATATACAAAATTAGAACTGATAGAAAGTGAGAGTGAATGCATAGCATCCTGTTTCACTTATAGAAGTTATAGGAACAAAAACTACTATTGCTATTGTCAATATTGCAAAAAATTTTTGTAGGTCAGATTTTGAATTATAAAATAATGTTAGAAAAGCCTGGGGCTACTGAGTCAGTTTGAAGGGTCATTTACTTCTGAGCTACTTACTCACCCTTTTCAGTGTTTTTTAAACCTATTTTCCTCATTCCTGTTGTGTGCTTTTTTGGTTGAGGATATCTTTTAAACTCTAAATGAATTTCAATGTATTGTTTATTCCATTCTTTGTGATATTATTTTTATTCCAAGTGCCATTTAATCCTTTTTATTCATTTTTTAAATTCTCTTTTTCTTACCGTATACTTTCTTTACTTATAAATTTTCAAAGCCCCCCCCCCACACCAACACCAGAATTATTGGTTGCCCACACTGCTATGTGATATTTCCTCTCTTTCTCTCTAGCCTTAGTCCTTCTTTTTTCTTTGCTTCTTTCATTTTTTATTTCATTTTGGTGCTTCCCACTCATTTAATTATCTTTCTTTCTTTTGACAACATTTTGTATTCATTCATAATCACTTTTGATTTTCTTTTTTCCTTGACAAATTCTTCATTTTTTCTTCCCTCTTTCCTCATCCCTATTTTCTCTTCCTTATCTCTTTCCTTCCAATGGTATCCTCCCTTTCACCCTTTTTCTATCTTCTTTCATTTAATTCTTTTTCTTCCTTCCTTCCACTCTTCCTCTTCCTCCAAACTCTTTCTTCTTCATTCTTCATTTCAATAATCCCCAACCTCCCTTTTTGTTTCTCTTGTGAACTTTTTATATTGTAAAAATACAATATTTCAACCTTGAAATTCTCAATAATGTCTACTGTTCCTCGATATTTCATTACCTTCTCTGTACATTAGGTTGCCTTAAAAGAGGGACACATTATTTATGTAACCTGCCTCTTTCTAGCTTCATCTACATTCTCCAACTTGTCTTTTTTTTTCTATCAATTGATAATGTTTACTGCTTGCCAGTGAGTAGCTTTTATGATTCCAACTTGGCCTTGCATTGTGATATGGTGTTGGAGGATTCCATTTTTGTTGACATACAGTTAAGGAGAAAAACATTCTAAAAAGATTCAGGTAAAAGCAGGAGATTTTCAAGATATTTTTTCAAAATTCTGTTTCAGCTGTTTCACTTTGAAGGTGTTGTTGAATGAAATTATTCATGTTGAAATCTATTTTCCTCTAATTCAATTGATTTCTCCCAAAAGATTACTTTAAAAGCTGGAAATGTGATCTTTTGAAATACATCCCAGAGATGATATAGTAAGTTTAAAATATGTGACTGTGAGCTTTCTCACAAGCCTTGCTCTGGAGACTGACCACTTCAAATAATGACCTTTTGAGTGCATCTGTTGAAGCAGATCATCTTAAAAGCAGCAGGAACTTAGCAGACCCAATGCTTTATGTTCTCTACAACGATGAGAAGTAAATCACAGGAGGGAGTTTAAATTTCCTGAGGCATAGAAATAGCAAGGTCGGGTGTGTGCAAGTGGGTGCCACACTCCCTCGCGGTGCAGGTGTGAAGGGCACAAAAATTTTCTCTGGCCTATCATCATCATCATCATCATTATCAGTCTTTTAACATCCATCATTGGACATAGACTCTCCCCAGGATTCACCACAATGCCTGTTAATTAATAATAATCACTGTGTCCCCTAGAATATAGCATAACTGCACCTGGGCACTGTGCCAGTTTCTCATGAATTCTCACCAGGTTCAACCATGCAACCATTTACAGCAGTAATAAAAACCTCTTTTCTCTACCAGATTGTTTCAGGGTATCAGAAATGGGGGATACTTTATGTTGACAATGAACATGAAGTATTATCGCTGTTTCAAATTGATCCTAACACTGAAATCAGAACGAGGAACATTACAGTAGACCTTTAGAACTCAAATGTGTCAGTGGTGTATTACACAAGAAATGTAGAGACTTGGTGGATAGAGAGGATGTCAAAAATTAGCTCTGAATCTACCTTACGTTCGGGAATTGAGATGAAAAATAGGACAGGTTTGGGAAAAATTCCCCACCCAAACCAGATATCTCCCCAGAAGAAAGTGACACTTGGGTCTCTACAAAGAGACAATAGTATCATCATGTTGTGGGTGTGTGAAAGAAATGCCATGGTCATATTCAAGAAAAATGTGAAATAAGAGAAACTGGCTAACATCCTAGAATTGGATAGCTACAAAAACTTGAAGAAAGATCTCACCTTATCAAGTGTCTAAACTCTTAAAAAAGAATGAGGTGAATTTTACACCACTAAGATACAGACAGTTGACGCAACAGCACTGTAAACAATTTTATAATTATGGTCTCCTAAAAATACATAGAACTGACATACAATTGAGGTCTCTGGTCATCTGCCTTGACTTGGTGTGTCACCCATTAAATCGCTTCCTGCGTTGCTCATACTGAGACAAACTGAAAGAAATTATTTGAAGATCTAGCCTTGAGCTTATCATCATTGAAACCATCACTCTGGCTTAGTTGCTCTGGGCCAACCTTGTTGATGTACAGGTCTTTTCGATCATGTGAACTCTGTCAGACCATCAATACAGTTTTTGATGGAAAAAAAAACAAAAAAACAGACTTCCTTATCTGGATGTAATGGTAACCCGCATGGAAGGTGGTTATTACACTGCAATATACAAAAAGTCAATGTGTACTGGGTTATATGTGAATTTTAATTCAAACTATCCTTTCTGTCTGAAAAAACAGATTGTTTGAAGTGATGAGCGGCAACTATCTGCTGCAAATCTAATTCAGAAAACAAGGACTTGGAAAATATTAGCCAGATACTCAGAAGAAATGGCTACCTGACCCACGTCATCTCCCAGAAGTAAAGTTAGTGTTGAGGGGAATGCTTAAGATACCATGAAGGGCTTTTTCTTAATTCCCAAATCTACATTCTTTGGGATGCTGCAGAAAAGACACAGGGAGCCTTGTCACTTTTAGTAGTTCTCACACCCTTTGAAATTTGCTCACTAGAGTAGAGTCTGACCCCTAACTGTATTTATGCTATCCCTTGTAAATATGGAAAGATGTATACTGGAGAAACTGGATGGCCTCCTTGAGTTTGACTTGATGAGCACAAAAAAGCTATAGTCAAAGGTGAAATAGAAAGATCTATGATTACTGACCATATTTAGAGAGAGAATGGCAAATACTATTCCCCTCAGGGAAGAAGTCTGTTATCAGACAGGGAATGTTGTAACTGAATAAAACCAAAGCAGCTGCTCACACCATCATGTCATCTGAGTGTATGTCAGACAAGTGCAGAGTTCAACCCTAAGTGGCTCCCACTACTCAACTGGGACAAAGTATGGAAATCCAGGCCTAACAAGGAAAGAAAAAGATATCACCTGAATCCAATAATGTAGCGTTGAAAAAATTCCGTTCACCACCATTGGATTCAGTGCGCCTGAAGAAGGACATAAAATGGATTGGCCAAAATGTGTTTACAACACTAACAGCTAAAAGGAGTTCAATCGCTTGAGAAACTCTTTGAATGTTAATAACTTTTCTCAAATCTATAGACAAAAAGAATGTCATCGTCCAGCATGATAATGTAAGGTTTCACTCAGCAAAACAAACTCAGGAGAAAGCTGGGAAATTTTACTTCATCTTCTATACTCTTGAGACTTACCATCTTTTGATTATCATTTAATTTCTAGAGATCATTTTCTTAGTGCCAGGACATTCAGAAATAAGGAAGAAATCAATTCACATTTTACAGCTCTCTTTTTCATCTAAATCTCCAAATCTTATCAACAAGTCATGGAATAGTTGCCTTTGTGTTGGGTTACTGTAATTCTTAATGACAACTGGTGTTGTTGATTGATGAATTTTAACTTAATTTCATTTGCATCCATTCTTAATTCCATCTTTAAAATATCATGTTTGTTATCAGATGTGTATGAGTGTGCTCTCATTTGGATGTAGATATAATGTTGAAGTAATCACTGTTTCTGCTAGCTATTAGAAATGATCTGTAGTGTATCACCCACTGGTTGACAGTCTTGAAGTCTAGTTTGAAAAATGTCATTCACACCCTTGGTGAGTCAAAACATCCCCCAAATTTTAAGACAGCATTTTCAAAGTTGATAAAGTCAGCTACACTGTATTTTGTATGTTTGTTTCATCTGTTCATAAACTGGAAGTCCTTATCATTT
The DNA here is from genome assembly GCA_963457665.1 of Thysanoteuthis rhombus. Taxonomy (NCBI): domain Eukaryota; kingdom Metazoa; phylum Mollusca; class Cephalopoda; order Oegopsida; family Thysanoteuthidae; genus Thysanoteuthis; species Thysanoteuthis major. Next base: position 30,588,440 of record OY735230.1, read on the forward strand.
TGTAAATCAACAAAAATTATAGCAATATGTTGACTATAGCTGAAAATCAATCCTAAGAGCAGAGTTTATCAATCAAATCCAGACAGTCCAACTGATTTCTTAAAAATCTTTAGTCCATATATTTATATGTAATAACATATCCATACTGCAATTTTATCAGATCCATGTGAATCCTGTGATTGTAGTTTCAGTTTTGGCTTTTTTCCAGTACCTGGTCCCCTACACCTGGGCTTTCCTCCAAATGTGGATGCATTTTTCCATTAGAAAGAGATGTGCTTGAAATTAGAGAAAATAAGATTTCCAAGGATTAGATTACTGGCAGAGATTTGGAAACCATTCATGTTTGCTCATACTTGCCTTGTCATATAAAACACTAAGATCACAAATTTATTTTTCATTGAGACATGTGCATATTTGCTCTTTATTTATTTTTATCTTTTAAATTTACAGATTATTTTCATCATTTGTTATCATTCTATTTTTGGTGGGAGTTTCAGTATATATTTTAAATGTATATTTTTTGCTTTTTTCATAGAAATGATGTGTGAAACACATCTGCATATGTGTGTATAAATGTATAGTCGAGAAAGGTACAAAAATATTCGTTCAGTTTATTATATAAAAAAAAAACTGATAATACAATATCTAGTGGATATGGTGGATGAATGAAAAACTTCCCTGTTTTTGCCTGATCCCCAAATAAGCATGTGGTCTAGTGTCATCCTGATGAGATATTACACTCTTTCTCTTGACAAATCCTAAATGGACACTTTTTGTCAATTGCAACCTTTTAGCAGTCTGATTTAGAGCATTAATTGTTTGAATCTCCTGAAGGATATCATAATAGGAAAATCTCTTTCAATCCCATCACATACACAACATTTTTTGGATCAGGACCAAATTTAGGTACAGTAAGTGGTGGTTTATCTTGCTTGTCCCACAATCTTTTGCATCCAGAGTTGTTCTAAATTATCTACGTATCACTCATCACAATCTATTTTTAAAAGCCGAACATTCCTGTTATGTTAAATAGCAAATTGAACATGGAAATATGGTGCGGAAGTTCTTTTTGCTCAACAAGTACATTTTTTTTGTTTGAATCACATTTTTACCTTTCTTAAAATGAAAAAAAAAAGACGTAATATGCTAAATATATTACTCCCATGTTAAAAAATGTACTAATTGTGACAAATTTGTTTTTTAAAATCCATGCTGATATAACAGTCAAGATATAACCAAAAGTGATCTTTTTGAATGAAGGTAGTTGGAACTAAACTCATCAAATACCATCTAACAATAAAAACAGAGCAAAATTTTGACCAATTCAATAGCTATTTCTGTGTGCATATAATGAGTGCATAGTATAACATTGTGTTCCTTTGTGTTGTGTTGACAGATATAAGTGATATGTAAAGCAATGATTTGATTCATCAATGTTAATCTGTCAGAAGCTGTGGTCATGTTTTATCAGGGAGATAACTCTAATAACACCCACACAGTTCCAACTGTTGCTGCATAATGCACCATGAAGGTATGAACGTACAAATATGTACCCACATAAGTGAAAAGGCTGTGGTGCATATGAAATACCTTGGTCCAATCAGGCAGGCATGTTTAGCACTCTGCCTTAAGATTGTATTTTCACACGAATTGGCAACCAATTTTGTTTAAAACTTTTGTATAATTCAATCAATTTTAATAAGATTCATGTCCTTTTATAGAGACCTTTATTGTGTGTGACTTTTTTAAATACACCAACTTGGAAATTTTTCTCTGAAAACTACTACATACAAATTTCAGAGAACTTTTTACTTCAAATTTGATATAATGCGGTGCGCTCAAGTGTTGAAGTGTATTACACCAATATATATATATATACGTGCGTGTGTGTGTGTGTGTGTATCGTAAACACTTGATTTGAACCTGTAAATATTTTTTTCTGGAAGAACAAGGATTATCCAATTCATATAACGAGTTTTAGTGTTGGAAATGAGAAAGATTTCAAAAAGTCATATAGAAATGAAATTAAAAAATTAAATATTTATAGTACATGTGTTTCCATGCCACAGTTAGTGTGTTCATTTTTGATTTAATCAAGATAATGTTGGTTTGAATCCATCCACAAATTACTTAATTTTCAAACAATAGTAGTTATAGTTGAGGATGTCATGTGTACAGGTTAATATTAAAGAAAAGGGGACCAGTCAGAAAAATGCATACTTGCACAATGTGTTAATATATTAGGAAAAACTGAAAATACTGAACAAGAATATTCTAACATGATATGGATCAAAATATTAATACAGTGGCAAAACTGAACAATCTTATCTTCTAAAGTTTACTTACATGTGGGTACATGCCACTATTAATAGATATCTTATGCCATGGCATTAATATTTGATCATCTATTTCAAGTTGAATTCTTTTTTCTCTCTGAGTTAGATCTCTTTTTCTTCCTCTTACTATTTCCCCTGTTTATATATGCTACTGTTCCCTCCTCACCCTCCCTTCATCTCTCACTTTTTTTTCTTTTACTTTCAATTAATGTATCTTTTTGTTTTATTTTTCCCTCTGTATTCATTGTATCTCTATCTTTCTCATCATCTTTTTTAGTTACCTCTTCCCCTCTTTTCTCTTTCACCCATGATATATATAATTTTTCTTCACTTCTCCTTTTTTTCATTCTTTACTGTGGCATAATTTTGTGTATCCTGCACAAAGCTAGAAGAGGGAAGAAAGAAAAAGGGAACCAAATTTAATGAAGTGAGAGAGACAGGCAGGTTTTGTAGGCTCACTGCAAAAGAAGATCCCCTTCTCCCCTTCAAAGCACTTATATTTTCACTTGAAAAAATTGATACATTTCGTTTAACATGAAAGAAAAGTAGGGAGCTTTGAAATTACCCTTTGAATAAAAAGCACCTGGAAATAGAAAACTTATTATTCACTTTGCTGATTTTATGCATAGAACTTGAAAGCTTTTAAACTATAAACAATTTTAGTTTAGGTAGGCATGTATTATAGATCATGATAGAAATAGAAAACTATTTCATACTTTATGGGAAAAAAAAGTAAGCTTCCATCTTATTTAGGATAAGCAATAAAGGATCATCTCCCAGTCTCTCTGTTTTCCCCCTTTCTCTCCCTATTAGAAATCGTCAACCAAAACTGTCAACCGGGAGTTATTCCGGTTTTAAGCTGGTCTGACTGGCTATGTATGTATCATGTGTACACACTGCACCATTGAAGCTAGAAGACTGAACATTTGAACAATCACTCCTTATCATGTCTAGAAATATACCCCCCCCCCGTGAAAACATTTTTTTTTGGGGGGGGGGTCCATTGATCACCTGTTTTCTCAATATTTAATTGATCACCCAACATCGCACACTGCCAAAAGATGTTGATAATGTGATGGTTTCTATAGAGAAACTAAGCAGACCAGTCTCTTATTTTTGTTTCTGTCTCTTGGAACTTTCATGTACAGATGTACATTTAGAGAGTTACGAATATTCTGATTTATATCATCAAATTATTCCAACACTAGAAGTGGTCAGAAAAGATTTCAGTAGTAAAGTGATGTTTCACCTGGCACTTCATTTTAAGGGTAGAATGTTTTATGCCTTCAGAATAGAACTCTGAAATATATTTGAGATAATTAGTTTTTCACAGGAAAGAAATACTCTGAAAATGAAGTGGTAGTGAATTAAATTCTTTGCTCTTTTTTTTCTCTTTTCTTCTGTTTTTCTCAATTGTCAACACATGGTCTCTCTTTTTCATTCTTCCCATTCCTTCCTCCTTTTTACTTTTCTGTCATTCTTTACTCTTACACTTTCTATTTCTTTTTCTATTACTTGAACTCTCATTTCCCACTCATTTCTCACTTCCTCTTCTTTTGTTTCCCACTTCTCTCTCTCTCTCTCTCATGTTTTATTCTCATCTTCATTGATCCTCCCTTCTCTTATTTTCACCCTTTTTTTTGTCTATTTTCTATTTTTCTTCTTCTTCTTCTTCTTCTTCTTCTTCTTCTTCTTCTTCTTCTTCTTCTTCTTCTTCTCCTTCTTCTCCTTCTCCTTCTCCTTCTTCTTCTTCTTCTTCTTCTTCTTCTTCTTCTTCTTCTTCTTCTTCTCCTTCTTCTCCTTCTCCTTCTCCTTCTCCTTCTTCTTCTTCTTCTTCTTCTTCTTCTTCTTCTTCTTCTTCTTCTTCTTCTTCTTCTTCTCCTTCTCCTTCTTCTTCTTCTTCTTCTTCTTCTCCTTCTCCTTCTCCTTCTTCTTCTTCTTCTTCTTCTTCTTCTTCTTCTTCTCCTTCTCCTTCTCCTTCTTCTTCTTCTTCTTCTTCTTCTTCTCCTTCTCCTTCTCCTTCTTCTTCTTCTTCTTCTTCTTCTTCTTCTTCTATTGATCTGCTGTCTCACCAATTAAGTCCTCAAATACTTTGGGGGGGGTATCAAAAGATCAGGTAAATGAGACTATTTCCTTAGTTTTTTTATGAACTCATATAATCCATACTAACAGATCATGTGAAGAAAACCAAGATGATATATTTGGTCCTCATTAAATCTAGTAACAATGTCAAACTATACTAAATCAGATTAATTAAAGAAAAGCAATCTATAAAACTGTATTAAAGTTTTTATCAAAGTCCCAAAACAATTCACATAAAATCCATGTTCCATTATTTAAAACCTGGAAAAATTCAGTTGTAGGCCAACATCCAGAATAATAGCTATTGATTTCTGTGATTTCAGGACTGGTTAAGAATTGATAACCTTGCAACTGACCATGGTCGGTGAGGAGACAATGTGTTTTGAAAACAATGATCAGCCAAAGATGAAGCATGGTGTTTGTACCAAAATAACTGTCTGTGGATTGACTATAATGACCACTCTTATCAAATTAACCTCCATTGACTGCCAGCTATTTGAACAAGTAGGAAAAGAGATATCATGTGATGTGAGGATAGTTTACGTCTATATAAGTTAGGTTTTTATATAAAAATCATTCTCTCTGGGTTTTTCTTTTTTCTTTATCTTTGATTTTTTTTCTGTTGAATCAGAGAAATGATGAACTTTTTTTAATAGAATCTACAGACGTTTCTGTTTTGATCGATTAGTATTGCTTTTGTTTAATTCAATATTGATATCACTTTCACAGATTTGATTTTATAGTTCACTGCATTTTGTTTTCAGTCAAGACTTCATACAGTTCTGCTGAGAAGAATCTAGAGGGAATTGCACATTTTTTGGAGTCAGATTCAATATTTGGAGGTTTTATTTTGTTATCACTTTTTCAGAACTCCTCATTTCTTTGAGATTTAAGGTTTAAATACAAAATTAGATTGCAAGTGACAACTTGTTTGAAGTCACTATCACTCTTTTTCCTGCATTCCACCATGAAATATCTCTGATTCTTGAATAATTTCCTGCCAAAAGTTGAACATTTTCATCTTGGGCATGGTTTTGCACTTGTTAACCCCTTTACTATTCAAAATTTCTGATACATGGGGTGGGGGACAAAGCATTTGTATATGATGAAAATTCATTTGAGAATTTGTTAAGTAATACATAATTTTTTCATTGGAGTGAATGAACTTAGAGAAGCGTATTTACTTCCAATATCATGTTGGAATTACTAAAATCTGATTATTAAGCTTATTGTAATTAGGATTTCTATTATATGCTTCAAAGCTTCTTATTCAATGTTCTAACCACAAAGCTACCTTTTATAAATTCATTAATTTATGTTATTATTTGCTGCATTGAATTTACATCTTTTTATGAATATTAAAGCATCATAGACAAAATATCAAATCATACCAATAGATATATATTTGAGGTTGTTTATGAAAAAACTTCAAAGAATCTTGGTTGTATGAATTTTTGATTGAAGCTGTTGGTCCTTTTGCTGTTTTTGGTAGCACTGAAGCTAAATTTGCATGCAAAGCTTACTGCTTTCATTGTTGGTGGATATACATTTAATGGGCACTGGTTATTATATCAGACTCTTCAGAGACTATATGAAAGTGATGGAACCTGAATTCACCCACCCTATCATGCCACATCTAGATTTCAAAAATGTTTTTCACAGTTCCTAAAGAGAGAAATTTGTTGTGATTGGATCAGATTTCAATATCCTTGCAGCACTGTAAATTTTAATGAATATTTTTCTCATTTCAGCACTTCAAAGCACAACTCTAGCATAATTGGTTAACTGACATAATCAGATATGTTGATGCAAATGAGAGTTTCAGAAAAACTTTGAGATTTGGATAATGACTTTCATATATGACCTGGGCAATGCAAGTTAAACTGGCTCATTTCCATGTCACTTGCCTAAAATGTTCATAAAATTAATGAAATCAAAATTTTATAGAATAATCAATGAATATATTGTTTAATGATGGAATATGAAAGCGTTATTGTTTTGAAAAAAATGCCAATTTCATGTTAACTTGATATAATAGATATAATAGATTAACTATAACTAGATTCAAGTCTAAATAGTGAAGTTGTAGTTTTGCTGAATCAGAATAAAACTTTGCTTCTCATGTTAGGTGGACTCAAGTTCTTTTTTTCTACTAGTTAATGAAGATTTGACTAAATAAATTGTTGTTCATAGAGAAAATTGATTTGCTTAATCAAAACATTCTTCCTTGATCATAAGTTGTCATTATTATTCCTTTGAAGCACTGATAATTGAAATCATCTCTGATTTAATCCTGATTAAAAGAAACAAACTCTAGCTTGTTAAGAAGCAGTCTAGATACTTGAAGAGAATGACGGAGAAATAAGTTGAATTGACAAGGCACAATTAAGTCTCTGAATGATTCAATGTTGGTAATTCTGTTTCTGCAGCATAATGACACTTTTTATTCACTGCACTGAGTGCTATTTATTTGACTTTTGAATCTATCATTTTCATCTGCATTCATCGATCGGCCACCCTGAAGAATGTTATGATGTTTCAAACCATTTTTATTCAACTGAACACTTATCACAATCCTCCAAGCATGATAGCATGGTTATGATTGATATATTGGCTTTTCATCCATGTTCAGTTTTTGCACAGATTTACTCTGATGGTTATTATACAAAATCCATTTTCTGTTTTCATTAGGGGTGATGATGTGATCATGATAATGGCTCGGTTTCGTACTATTAAACGTTATTGATACAGGTCTCTAACAACATCAGATTTTTTGGTCTTTGTTGAGTACTAATGAAACTTGGAAAATATAGTAAAAATTAATAGAAAAGAAATGAAATTTCTACTAAAAATTCAAGAAAGGATATATCATTTCAAAATAATATCAATTACATCATTTTCAAACAATAGTCAAAATTCTCCAATTTGAAATGAAACTAACAATTTAATATTCTTTTTGTGAATTTGTTGATTAGGATCAACACGAAGCTACAATCATGAAGCTTGTAATGAGAAATGAACTCATGAGCGATAGCTTGCCAAACTGGCAATATAACTCAAACTTTAATCATTTCTTGCTTTGAATGCTTCAATAAATCTAATGCTATTTTTTCACTAAGCTAATCGATAGTTAATAAAAGGTTTTATTTCTTATAATAAGTCTGTAAATTTAAGGATACCATAGTGCATTATATTTAAAACGGCTGTATTCATCTATTGAGTAGGTTTTATTTTCAAAGATTTGTAATAAGTAAGCTATATTGATGATGGAACAATAGCAATGAACTGACAAATGGTGATTGCAGAGGAGAAAGATTTGATCATCTTCTTGGAGATGATGATGATTTTTACATTATGGTTATCATTATGAGTGTTAATGCTTGGATGTTGTCAATACCTTCAGTCACTTTAGGGATATGATATTTCATGCAAATGTTTTTGCATGTTTTTAGATTATTGTTTGACTTATCTTTTTTTCTTCTGGATGGATTTGCATTTCTACCCTCAAACTGAGATGGATGCAATGTACATATGAAAGAATCATACTCAACATCACATGAAGAGATCATAAGACGGCACAGTATATCAGGGAAAATAACAGGTGTCTAAGATATCATTAGAATCCATTGGGAAACACCAGTGGCAATTGGCTGGTCATCACAACTCTCAATGCTGATCCTCAGAGATCGCTTGCAAAACCGTGGCCAGCAGAATATAAGATGGTGAGATGGACTCGACAAGTTCGAAACGCATTGGTTCCGTGAGGCCCATTATTGAGAGGTCTGGCTTTTGTGCTCAGGATAATGATTCTTGGAATGTAATTGTTTTTCTCACTTTGTGATTGGAAATGTGCAAGTTGTTATCCAATTGGAAATAAGTAGATTTCTAATTATTCCCTGGTCAGTATCACAAAAACTAAGTTTGAAGCAAATAATTGACAATATCTATACTTCATAAACATAACGAAACATTTATATCTAATATCTATTTTCCCAGGAACCAAAAAAAGTAAAGAAAAGTTGCAGAGTGTTATTAGTTCAAAGCTTTCTCTGCATGATAAATGTACAGGAAACAAAGTTTGGCATTGTGTTCTTTAGGAATATCTGACAGTGCTCCCTAAAAGGATTTCATAAAAATGGAAAAAAATGATTCATTGTGTGAAAAGGTAATTTTTTCATTTTTTCTCAATGGAAAGCAATCAAACCTTGGATACTATTAGTTCTGAAGTCTATTTATCTCATAAATGTACTGAAAACAAGGTGGAGTGTGTTTTACAGGAATGAAAGAAATACCATTGCTGTGTATAAATCAGTTGAATCAAGCATACATTTTGCTACCTTGTATTTTCACCAAAAAAGGCTGGCCATGCACGAACTTGGGGTAGCCTGCCTTTTTCAGCTAGTACAGAGAAGCAAAGGCTCTTCTTTTTAGGAACTTTAGGGTGAGAAAAATTATGAGACTACTTACAAAACCTTATGTTTGTACCCAGGGATATTTTCCCATAAGAACCCCCCACCTCATCCCTGAGTCAGGAATGGAAACCTTCTCTGTAAATTTTTCAAATTTTTTAAAACTTTAATTTTAAAGGTCCAAAAAGGAATGTTCGGTCATATTGGAAATTAAGCCATATAAATACAGCAAAATAATAATCCAACAAACCAGAAGCTGGAGACCTCAATTTTTGGCCAAGACTGCAAATTTTACCATAGATGATTAATTGAACTGTACAGTGCCAATTTAGGGGGATTTTAGAAAATTTTGATTTTAAGGCTAAAAATACTTAATAAAGATTAACAATTTTTGGTATTTCTATTTATTTTGAATGAAGAGTTGATCTATTTCTGCTAAGGTTTCTGTGATTTAAGGGGTCAAATATGCTTACACAATATGCATAAACCCCAAACTCATTGAAATCAACATTATTCAACCAAAATTTGCTATTCTCTATATTCATGATTATTTTCGGATGAGGAATATATCTAAAACCATTTGTATCATTGGTGACCAGAGTGCAAGAATTAAATTTCTAAAAGAATTCAAGTACCCCAATTTTTTATAAAAAGAAATTTTAAATGTGAATATTTTTCTCAGAAAACTGACAATTTCTAAGAATATTTTTTCCTCCAGAAAAAGTAAATTCCCCGACACACATTTCTCAGTTTTCGTCTAAAATGTCATGAACAATGATTTCATCACATCGTCTAATCCGTTTTTTTTCAGATGAAATAATAGACTGTTTTTAATTCAATGGATAATCCATTTGGATAGATGCTGTTACTTTATGTATATCAAAGTTGAGCAATTCTCCCAAGAATTCATAGTTTGTTTCGGACATAATTATTCACTTAATTTGATTTTTATTACTAGAATATTCTATTTTTGTACTCAAAGGATAACCAGTCCGTTCTTCCATTTTACTAGAAAACTTATATTTCATCTAAACAAACTCTCTCCTGAAATATTTTTGTTTAAAGATCTGGGGAAAGTAAATTGAATGGTTAAATCAATGAACAAAATAAATCTAAAAATTTATAAATTGTCCTACATAATTTTTGATTTAAATCAGCAATGTTTCTTAAGGCATTGTTTATCTCAAGTTGTTTATGATAAGATCAAATTCTTCATAGAATTTGCAACAAATTCATTATCAATCATTAATCTTAATATTAACAGCTTTTTGATCTAATGGAAATTCATTATTGATAGACATCTATATCAGGGCTCCTAAATCAAATTTAAATCATATGATGCAGTATTTTGAGTCATCCTATGGTTATCCCCTGATGTATTAAACATACTATATTTTTTATTTTATTTTGCACATAATATTCAATTTAATGTGCATATCATAAGCAATTCTTGAGAAATAAATATCTATCATCCTATATGCGTATATGAACACCATTGCTAAGTGTTGCTTGTGTTACCCCTAAACAAATTTGACTGGATACAGTTTCTGTATTAACATCATAAAAACATGCCAACATTCAAATGGATACTTGATCCTTTATAACATGATCTGCTATAAAAATTGGTCATAGAAAATGCTTCTTTCAAGATGCGCATCTGTATAAAAAATAATGATGGAATAATAAAATTGCATGTTGAAACTGTGTGTAGATGTGTGCATGTAAATAAGATTGTATCACAGTATGTGTGTATAGCCACCTGACACCTTACCTGCACGAAACCTTCATAGCTTGGCTCCTCTCAACACAACTGTATGAGTGACACCTAGAACTACTTGAGAAATTTGAAATTAGACACAGACCACACGATTAAATTTCACTTGCTGCCAATACCGACAAAAAGCTTTCCACTGCACTATCTTTCACACATGAGCATTTTTCATAGCTGTTCAACACAAGAACACAGGCTGCTTACGATTTTTCCCTGCCTCAAATTCAGCTCCATGCAGCCAGGCATGTTGGAGATTTACCAATGGTCTGCAACCTGACTCATCTGAGCATGCTAAAGTGGGCCTTACATAGGGGCAGTGCCCATCACAAGCAAACATCCTCATTGTCAGCAAGCAACACTCCGACTCCAAAAAAGAGACGCAGCAATATTACTAGTGTCAACAAAGTGGTTACATTTACAGAAACTTCATTTCTTCATGAGGATATACCTTCTGTTAAAAAGGCCTTTACTTTTACTGAAACCTCTTTTCTTAGTGAGATTGCAGACAATGCGGAAGTTGCGGAAAGTAAAGAACTTGATGATAAAAAGGTAAGGTGGTTGCTGGGGAGTGTTTAGCTCAAAGACTATGGGATGAAGTGTTTTTAAACCTTGTGAAAAAGTGAATATCTGATGGTTGAATTTTAGAATACACTAATTAGTAAATATTAGTAAACATTTGATATGGACTTCAGCTGTCACAGGTGGATTTCTGCTGTCAAATTATTTCTTCATTGTAATTAAATATACCTTCAGATGGCTTTTGTTACTGCCGGGTTGGAGAGACTTTATCTAGCAGGCATCATTATTAGAATTAGATTTATTTGTGCACTGTTTATAAAAAGAAAACCATGCATTCAAGTTTTGAACAAATAACTTTTATACTTGATACTAATTGGCAATACAACCATACAATTATTCATGATGCTGAGAGTCTACGTAAGAATAATTTTAAAACAGTTTAATTCTTTATGTATTCTTTTTAATTATTGAATGTGTGAATAGTTTTTTAAAAAATTGTACCATCAGGCAGGGAGGGAAAAAAATCATTTTTTGTCAAAATTAGCTTTCAGTCAGAACCACTATCATTTCATAATATATTGAATGTAAATGGAACTTGTCAATCTTTGCTTTCACATACACTTTCACCTTATATACCTTGAAATGTGTAGATATGTGTATTTAAAAAAATTTGTGTCAGAAATAACCCACTAGTCTCTAAGGATATGTACCCAAGAAGAGCATGTCTTTTAGAGAATTAAAAATAGCAGAAATAATGATTGTGGCGTATTACTAATTCTGAAAAATTGAATCCATCGCAGGAACTACGTGGGAGCTTTTTCAGAGAAATATTGTTTTTATCAGTTATACTTGTGATATATTGTCTTATTTTCTGAACTGTCTAAATATTCATTTATGTATAAATTCAGATAATCTGGAATAGAAAATAAATTGATTAGGCAATTTCGGAAGTCATCAGCTGAAATATATAGACACATATAAGAAAAAAAATGTGTCTGGTAAATGTGTTTCTATACCGATAAGCTTGTAATTTTTTATTTATTTTCATTACTCAAATTAATGTGCCTTTTCATGTTGAATACATATTTTCAATGTAAATTGTACTCGGATTTGCCCATAGAGAGATTTTCTTTTGAATAAATAAATTTCTCATAAGTTATTAATAGTACTTGACAAAGAAAGTCACCCTTAAATTTATAAAGCAAACTTTTTGTTTAGTTATAGATTAATAGATAATACTGATTATCTCAGAGAGGAAAAAACCTACAGTTGTCTCTATTTTCTATGATTGTTTTCCTTATCTAGAATGCAAACAACACAGTGAGAAGTTATTTGTCTGTCTTATCTGGGATCAAAATATAGAACCAGTTCTTTTCGGTCGAGGACCTTTAGTTTTGATTCTTTTTTAAGCTTCTCGTTCATAATGCAGACTAGTGACATATACATTTCTGCCTGAATGTAAATAGGCAAGATATTGTGACTATCATATTTTGTTTGATTCTTATTTAGTCTAAATGAAACAGCATAGTATCTGCTTTTTCGTGGACCATTCCATCTATGTGGTTTCATATGATTGGCAATTACTATTTTTTCAAATTCCTAGTGTTGATATAGAGACAAAATAGCTGACTGACATTATCAATCATTTCTGTGGAAGTAAATACGTAGAATTATAATGAAAATTCTGCTTCCTGTGGGAAATTTAAATCTAATCAAATTATATCCGTGCTATCCTTATTATTTGTGTTTATTAATTGAGACTAGAAATGTTTATCAGAAATTAATGGGAATAGAGTTACAGTTAGATGCATTGTTTTGAATTTCATGAGCAATTATATTATCTTTACTAATATTTTTCCATTGCATTTACCAAAGATTTCTATTTCTTTATCAATAACCATCCCTTACAACAAATTATTTTTAAAATATCTATATGCGCACACACATTTCTGTAGATGTAAAATATACTCGCCTACCATCTCACACACAGATGCACATATTTATATAAGTGTGTGTGCACATACACGAAGACTCCACATACACATATGTGTACATGTGGGTTTGGTCAATTGTAGATTTGATTCCACTGTTAGCATTTTCAGTTTTGGGAATACTCTCCCATACGAAACTTATTTATAAATTCTCTAACAAACATTTACGATGTGGAAAATTAACTTTGAGGTTAGTGGAAAAAATTGTCAAATTCTTCAGTTGAATATGTTGGTAGAGAATCGACTTGAAGTTTTTCCATATAATTAGTATTCTTAATGATGATATCATTAGTGAGTTTGCACGCAGTCCAAGATTGAAACC
>OY735230.1:30606869-30614369 GCA_963457665.1 Thysanoteuthis rhombus
CTCGAAAAACGTTGAGGATTTAAAGTGATAAACAAAGCTCTCAGTACAGGAAAGAAACAGATAAGTAGCATTCTCGAAGCAACAATATTATATTATGTAACAACAAATAGAGACAGAATAGTTGAACGCGCCCAAGAATTTTACCAGGAACTCTACTCTTCAAAACACGGATAATACAACAACAATGACACAAGATGCCGACAATCATTTCGGAGACTTCCCCGAAGTTACACCATGGGAAGTAAAGCAAGCCATCAAACAAATAAAAAAAGGAAAAGCCCCTTGACTAGATAACATCACCATCGATCTACTCAAAAAAGCTGGTAAGAGAGTCAACAGAAAGCTAGGTATTCTATTAAACTTGTGTCTGAAACAGAGTAAAGTCCCGAAAGACTTGAACACTGCTATTATAATGCTTTTGCATAAAAAAGGTGACCACCAAAGACCTCAACAATAACAGACCTATAAGCCTGCTCAACTGCATATACAAACTTTTCACAAAAATCATCACCAAGCGGATTACTAAAAGACTAAACGAGAACCAACCACGAGAACAGGTTGGATTTAGGAGAAATTACTCGACCATGAACCATTTTCATTCAATAAATCAGCTGAAAGAGAAGGCAGCAGAATACAAAATGCCACTCACAGTAGCATTTATAGACCTCAAGAAGGCATTTGACTTTGTAGAATTTCCCATGATCATGAAGGCCATCACACTACAAGGTGTAGACCCTGTATATATTAAAGTACTGCAACACATATACAACCTCAGCAACTCCTTCATTAGGCTTCATAAGGACGCTGAACCATTTCATCTCCAAAAGGAGTAAGACAAGATGATACCAGCTCACCCAAACTATTTACTGCCTGCCTTGAGATGATCTTCCAAAACATGGACTGGGAAAATAGAGGAATCAAAGTAGACGGCAAACATTTGAGCAACCTTAGATTTGCAGACGACATCATCTCTATTTCTATCATTATTCGGACTATCCTCATCTTGGTTGATTTCGATTCAAAAACTGCCTCCTAAAAATTAGCACTGGAAGACCATATGGACTTATAGTGTAGTGGTTACAGAATCAGACAGAATTACTGCAAGTAATCTTATGGTTCTAGGTTCAATCCCAGTGTGAGACAATAATAATACTACCAATGCTAAGAGGGGAGTGCGGTCTATATACCCCGGTTAAATAAAGGGTTTGGTTCGTTACTTCCCCACACCTACCAGATGATACCTGATGGAGGCCGTACATTACAACTGCCGAAATGTTGTATGAAAAACAACCAAGATGAGGATAGTCTGAATAATTATAGGAATAATAATAATACTTCATCTCAAAAATTCAGAGAAACACTGACATCGTCCTTTTCGCAGAGAACCTACGTGACATGTGAGATGATCTAAGCACATGAACTTCAGTAAAACAAAACGTTAAAAGACTAATGATGATGTATATTTGCACATGTATAAATATATATATATATATATATATATATGTATGTATGTATGTATGTATATATATATATGTATATAAATGTATGTATATATGTATGTGTATATATATATATGAATATATGTATGTATGTGTATGTATATATGTATATATATATATGTATGTATATAAATATATGTATGTCTATGTATATATGTATATATATATATAAGTATGTATATAAATATATAAGTATGTATATATGTATATATATACATATGTATATAATATATGTATATAATATATGTATATAAATATATGTATGTGTATAAGACTGACAAATAAATCAATCACAGATACATACCCCCCCCCCAAAAAACATACCCTCTAGCTGTTCACAATTGCAAATTCACATCCTGCGACTCCAAAAGAAACATTGTAGCATACAAGTATTAACTATATTACAGTACAGTTACATACGTACAACAATAGATACGTTAGTTAGCACTAAGCTCACCAATGCATATGTTGACAGATCTCTTCCTTTGTTTATGTGTTGTTATAAATATCAGTGTCTCAATATCATTTGTCTTGCAATCCTGTATGCAATAATTTTCCATGTCTTAAAAATACATAATCTAAATTATTTTATTTAATGAACTGAAATGAAATGAGCATTGGGTAAGTCTTCGCACCCCCACCCTAAAAAATGGTGACTCAAAAATTAATTGTGGAACTGCATGTTAAATGTTCTTCTATGTTCAGACAAAAATTTGGACATTTTTCTTAATAGCAAAAACTAAAAATATAACTTATCACTATATCTTAAAAAATCTTAATTACTTTTTAAAATAAGGTACCAAAGATTTCACAAGTTGCACAATCACCCGTATGCTGTGATATATGACTCTGAAATTACAGTGAACATTCAATTTGTAAGGACAATTCATATCAAAATAAGACAGAAGAATACAGTAGTGTATTTACATAAACTAGTAACACACATGTTTGATATTGCTATTGATCATTATGTACAGTATACACTGTTGATTTATTTTTGCTAGAATATGTCTCTGGCAGTGTAATCACTTAGTTTACTTTTTAAAAGCCACTTCATCTGCTCCATCACTTATTATAAGTCCTATTAGCCTATCAAGGTTTTTCAACTCTATCAAAACCTTGGATGTTAAGTGGAACGGCGTTAAGTAATGCATACCTGTATGTATTTATTTTGAGTACTGTTTTGATATGGCTTTAGTCAAATTTACCAGTAGAATACATGAAAGGAGAAATACAGGACATTCATTTCTTACATTTTGACTAAAGATGGTGTGTGAGGCAAATATGTATAACTCTATTTAATTACATTTTCCATACGTTGTTTATCATTAGCAATACACATTTCAATAGGCTTTGTGAATTTGCAGTGAACCTGGTACAGATAACTAGTATCTCCTGTTAATCATTGCACATGCATTTGTGATGTGTTGCTTCAGATTTAGTTAATGTCCCTGGTTTTTACTGAATAAAACATTCAAGGTGGTGGGATGGGGCAATATCACCCCGCCTGTCAAGTTTGGGAATTTACCCGTCACCTAACATAGTCAGGTATGCCTCGCTGATTAGAGTACTTTCATAGAAAACAGCTCCAATGCATGCACTCCACTGGCCACACCACAACATGAACTTTGATGCTCTTTGCTGTTTGGTTGGAGACAACAAGTCACACTTCAGTCTGTTTACTTCACTGTTATGTAAAGAAAACAGCTTCATTGGTGGATAACACAGTTTTCTGTAAAGCAATTGTTATTTTGGAGCCTTTTAGAGAACTACTTGCATATCTGCCTGGATCATCCTCGGTTAAGCTTTGCAAGATTTGAAACTTGTGAAATTTGCTCTTCTATAAAATCTCTCTGATGGTGTTGTGAGGAACCCCCAGTCCCAATGATGCCTGGCAAGTCGAATTCTCTGGGCTTTTTGTTACCTTAGCTCTGACCCATTCCTTTGATTCATTAGATGGGTTCCAAAACACTGCCCCTTTTTATTGATTTTTTGAACCAGGATCCCATCTGTGCCGGAAGAGGTACAGTATGCACTGAACTCCCCTGCTATCTGTTGATATGACCTGCCCTCTTGCACTCTCAGTACTACCAGCCCAAGTGATTTGTTCATCATATATTTTCATTTAATCTGTTATAGGAAAACTTGATATTGGTAATATTTCCCACTTGTCAAGACTTTATGCCCATTCTGTACATTGACGTATTTAAGTTTGCTAATATTTTCTCAAGTGTGTACATGCACGTGCATATTTATTTCTACTTTAGCTAATGAGCAGCATCTTTTTCTGAAGAGAAATACTTTTGTAACTGGAGAATTATGTTATTGTCAACATTGGCATAAACAAACATTCATTGAATGTAAACAACAGTTGAATAAGGTCAATACTATATTATTTATTATCTGATCTAAGTAAATGGAATTCACATTTAAAAAGCTTTGATGAATCATTTGCAGGATCTGCAACCTTACTCATGTCTTGAAATTTCACTGAAATTAATTGAGTAAAAATAGCTGTTTTTCAAATGTTAGCTGAATCTCTGCTTTCAGTACTTTTCTGTTGCCACTCTATTTTCAATCATTGCACATTTTCCCCTTTTCCTCTCCTTCTCTTTTACTTTCCCTCTCTCTCTCTCTCTTTTCTTGTTCTTCCCACTATGATTTTTCTCCATTTCTTTTCTTTTCATTCTCTGTATTTGTCAAATTTCAAATTTTGTTTCACTTCGTATTTTATTAAATCTCTTTTCTCATACATCTTCCTCTATCTCTCTAAAATTTTCTGTCTTCTGTTTTTCTCCCATTTCTTAGACTTTATTTCCTTCTTCATTCATTTCTCTTATCACTCCCATTCACTTAAAAATTTTTCCCCTTTTTTTCATTTTTGTATTCATCTTGCCCTTGTATCTTTCTCTCTTGTTCTTAGCCTATTTCTCTCTGCTTTTCAAATGCGTATTCTCTCTTCCATTTTACCATTCCATATATATATATATATATATATATATATATATATATATATATAATTATAATTATAATTATAATAATAATGATAAATACATATATATATATATATATAATTATAATAATAAATACATATATATATATATATATATATATATATATATATATATATAATTATAATAATAAATACATATATATATATATATATATATATAATTATAATAATAAATACATATATATATATATATATAATTATAATAATAAATACATATATGTATATATATAATTATAATAATATACATACGTTATAATATATATATATATATATATATATATATGTATATATATATATATATATATATATATATATATATATATATATATATATATATGTTATAATATATGATTTTGGGTGTATATGCACTAGCTGGATACCTGTTCGACAATTTTTTTTTTTTTACCGCTGAAAGTTAGGGAGGTCCCTTCATTTCAGTCCCTTTGAAGAATTATAAACATATCAAATAAGATATGTGTATGGATGGAAATTAGAATCCACTTTAACATTATAGTTACATTGTAAATAGAATCTCCCCTAAAAAACCTTTTGACAGATACTTTTCTGAAAACTTTTTGTTTAAAAACCTTCCCCCAGGTCCATCAAGTAGGCATTCCAAATATGCTGCATATGTTTTTATAGTGTGACAAACACATAGACACCTCTCACTTCTATATGTAACATATGTGTCTGTATTTATAAGTTTCTAAGTTACTATAATGAGTACCAACTGGAGATACATCAAGAAAATGTAAGGGGGCAACATTTTTTTATAAGTTTTGACTTGATTTTACCCTCATCCTAACTTTCAGTTTTTTGATCACAACTTTGAATCAGACTGTTATTGGAAATGAAGAGCAAGCTCATTGTGAGAATCAAAGTCACACTTGATAGTCAGAGGGAGTCCAGTATGTGCCTGGCCACTCTAACCATCCAGTCACACAGACTTTCAGGTTAAGCAGAAGCTGATTTTACACAAAGACTTCAATAGTTATATACATTAAAATACTGGAACTTCCCAACTCGTAATCAAAACATTGCCTGTCTTGAGCTGTGTATTTAGGGCTGACATTTTCTAAAGCAAATTTCTACGGTGCTGATTTTATATATTTAGCATAAATAATTTTCCTATAGGAATATATATATTTATATTTAAAACTTATGCTAGTGTTAGCTGAAAAGGTTTTTCCTCTGTTCCCATTCGTTTTTAAATTAAATGTTCTTTTGTTCATATCATTTTGTTTGCTTTCTCTATGAACACACACTCATTCCCCTAGTTTATATCATTATTATTATTATTATTATTATTATTATTATTATTATTATTATTATTATTATTTTTTTGTAATGACGTTGAAAAACTTGATGGACACGTCTCAAAGCTTAATTCAATCAATTGTATAGTTACAGTTCAGTTTTTGTCTACTTTAACAATTCATCCGCTCTCTGACCTTTTGCCAAATAACATTTCTCTAATATACTTAGCCAGCAACTGTTCCATCATGTGGAGGATATTTTAAAAACATTTTAAGCTAAAATTGAAAAATTTGATCCTCAAATTTTTCTTTGCTTTGCCAGAATGGAAAAAGCTCAAATTTTTCTTTGCTTTGCCAGAATGGAAAAAGCCCAAATTTTTGTCTGAATGAACAAAAAACAGGGGTTAAGATTCGTCTTCCTTTCTTACATACGCAGTCATCCTAGGAGAAAATTTTTTATTTCAGTTCCATGTGGTTTCAATCCATTAGACTCCGAAAACATGGTTTTTAGAAAAATGCCATGTATAGCATTATAGTTGTATGGTAAATAGAACCCTCCTGTGAAACTTTTTTTCTAAAAACAAATTTTCAGATGTTCCTCTAACCTTTTCGGATGGTCTCTTAATCTGATGGAAGTACATGAATTGAAAGGAAAAATATTCTAAACCATTATGTGAAAGAAAAGAAAAAATAAGAAATTTATCTTTTAAGTTGAAAAAAGAATCAGGTGGAAAGCTTTTATATGAAAGTTGCAGTTGTTAATTTATCAAATGAATGTCAATCATTTACTATGGACAATGCCATTTTGATACCTTTTTGATAATTTAAAGAAAACAAATTTAAGTCCTGGCTTTGAAACGTACTTCATAATTATTGAAAATCTGTTTTTTTTTTATCTCTTTGAACAACAATTCAGGTTTTTTGTTTCTTGCAGAACCAAAAAAAAACCCTCAAAAATGATATTTTGCAGTTTCAATTAACCATGTTTTTGAAAGAGGGTGTTGATAAGAGAAAAAGACAACAGTGAAATTTTGAAAAAATATAAAATTTACTTTAATTCAACAAATAATTCAGTTCATTTTAGGAAAAATCAGGTGCTATAAATAAACACACCTACTGTTAATGAGTGTAATGACAGTCCAAGTGGGAGCCACAAAAATATATCATTAGATATGTATATATCTTCATACTGGTAATGCAAAACTGAAATCACTCCTTTCAACACAAATTCCCATTTCGCTTATTCTCGGTCTATTCATCTCTTTCAACGCGACTGTTATATATTGAGAAATAGACTTATTTGGCGTGACAGGATGCATCATGGATTATGTTTTGTTACATAGAAACTTATTTAAAGTGATCTTCTGTTATATATACATATATATATATATATAAATATATATTTATGTATGTATACATATGTATGTGTATATATATATGTATATGTGTATGTGTATGTATATATATATGTATATATGTATATATATGTGTACATATGTATATATATACGTATATATATGTATACATATATATATATATATATGTATATATATGTGTACATATATATATGTATATATATGTGCACATATATATGTATATATATGTGTACATATATATATGTATGTATATGCGTACATACATATATATATATATATGTGTATATATATGTACATATATATATATGTGTATATATATGTACATACATATATGTGTATATATATGTGTACATATA
>OY735230.1:30619369-30636869 GCA_963457665.1 Thysanoteuthis rhombus
TGTACATTTGAATACTTTTTGAATAATGTATGTAAGATGAATCATATTAATAATGCTTGATGAACATTAATGGTTTAACAATCAGTATTTTGAGAATGGCCTTAACAGCTATGACATGTACATCATATGCATCCATCAATAAAAACAGTATACAAGACTGACCTACATTTTTAAGTATTCTGATATATTGTCTAGTTTCTCAATTTTCATTCCATAATGAAAGCCATATCAATTATTTCATTGTGCTAGTATGAAGTAAATCACTGGATTCTAATTTGTTTTGGACATCATGAAAACGGATCAAAATTTTTTTTAGGTTTCTCTTTGATGGAAACAGCATGATTATAAGTTCACAATCAAACTAAAGCCATTTTCTAAAATAGCAACATGTATTAAAATTATCTGAGAAAAATTCCTTGGAATGAAATACAAATTTTTAGACCTCTATCTAATTAAGATGCAAAAATACCTCACCAAAGGTACTTGAACTATACCATAAAAATCTGCCGGGAATCGGTTGAAATTGGGAACAAAAATGTCTCATTAGTAGAATAGCAAGCCAATTGCCTGTAGGGAGATGATGAAGACAAAAGCAAGGATAACATCTCTTGCAATGTAGGAAGAAAAGTTAAACCATGTGAACAGGTCCTCAAGGCATAGGATGTAAGCTCTTACTGAAGTTTTTCAATCTTAACATTATTGCCTCAGATTAATGTCTGTGCTACCTATAAGCCACTTAACATATTCTTGCAACAGCTTCTCCCTAACCATCCTCCCTGTATATTACCTTTGTTTTGAAGATGATGATGTTGACTCTTCCAAGCTCATTGATTTATTTCTTTAGCCAAGTCTGGCAAAAAGATCGTATGTTGACAATTTCAACAATAGATAGCTAGAATGCTCTTAAAAACTTCCTTCCATATTCAGATAAGATTATGTTTTGTAGTTAATACTTATTGAACTGCTCAGATAGTGTAATGGTTAGCGCATCTGCTTCATATGCAGAATGTCCTGGGTTCAATTCCTGGTATGCAGGAAAGAATGTTTAAAACTCTTTGTTTGGACTAATTTCTATGTGCACTCAACAGCTAAATGCATACTCTGGTTGGAGGTATCGCTTTGGTGAACTTGCATCCTACCAAGGGAGAGGTTATAAAAACTTATTGAAATTGAATCATGATCTCAACTTGAGACTAAGCTGATGCATGCTACAGAAGCAGGACTCTTGAGAGAAGGAATGCTTTACTTATTTGACTACACAAAATTCAATACAAGGTCATATTCATAGCAAATAAACACTATTTGATTGACTACATCACTGAAAAATGCATGTTTTTGTATGTCTTTGATTATAACTGTATGAATTACGCATACACAAATAAATGCAAACTCAGTTCTCCTCCCGTAGATGAAAAAACATGATGAAAAAAAAGATAAAAGAATTTAGAGAAGTTTTAATTTGAGTGATGACTGTATGTTTGCTTTCTGCAGGATTCTTGTAAAAGTGAGATTCAAAATCATAAAGGATCAATGCATAGGAGTGGGAAGGCCTCAATTTGACTCAATTTACTGACTTTTAGTTGATATTTGATGACGACAAAACACTACTCATAAATTTCAGATCTTCGATGAGATACCATTTTGATTCTTATTCTTAATAATATCATATGAGGGGAATTATCATTAATTTAAGCATTCAAATTTAGAGCTGGTGGTGTTGGTTATTGTAGGATAGGTGCTTTTTTTCACAAGTCATATTGAAGAATTAGTTGGCCTAAGAATCTTCACAAATTTCACTTGCCCTTTCTCCCATGCCTATTTCTGTATCTTTTTTGAAATATCCCAAGAAGAATCTAAATATTAAACATTCCTGTTCCAGTTTTTGAAATCTTTAGATGAAGTATTTTCATTATTATTTTATTGCTATCTTCAATACATCCTGTTAATTGTTATCGCATCATACCAGTGCTAGAGCAAATACTATGAACTTAAAAATGATGACTAGTTTCTATAAGGAGTTGAACTCGCATCCTATACATTGAGTACCCATCTTTCATGGATGTTGCTTTAACCTCTTCAGCCACAGAGGTGTCAATGATTAAGTAGAGCACAGAGCCATTCTGATATCCTTTCCCTTTCAATTTTCTATGCTATTTTTGTTTTATAACCTAGTTATATTTTATCATTTTTTAGACAAAGAATTCTCACCACTATTATTTTATTACTAGTTTTTTTATTCACATGTATTGCTTTTCATTGACCTGTAGTGTTGTGATATAAAGCAACAATATTAGGATGGAGTCAAGTTTCATTGTTCATATGAACAGTGTGATTCCAAAACACAAAAAGCATCATTTAGAAAATAGAGGTGTTTGATTAAATTAAAGATCAAATTATGGATTTGAATTTTTTAATCTTAACATCCTTTTTCATATATATGCTGTCTGTAAGGTTTTAAAAAGAAAAATTCAAATGAAGAATTTTATTTTCAATTCAATTAAACCCATTTGTTTTTTAAATGGCTCTTATCACATTTTGGAACCACACTCTTCTTATTTGGTTGTTGTGTTTAGACGTACCTCTTCATGATAGTTTATTCAAAAAATATTGATGCTACAATAAAAATTTTTCTTAAAAAACTGTCCATAAAAAGATATAGAACATATACAGAAATTATTCCTTGAACGAAGTTAGGGACTATCAAGTCTGTCTCATTAGTTTCATATTTTATTTAGGTTTGTATATGACCATTTTAAAATATGTGTTTCAATATGAAGATTCAAATTTTCTGAATAATCACCCTTTTAAATATCTTTTTTTTTTCTTCTCTTTACAACACATCTGAATGAATTCTTCATCCCTTCCCCCCCCCCTTGTATCTGCTTTCTATCTGTCTTTTTTCTTTCTGTACTTCTGAAATCATTTCCTCTCTGTATCTTTTCTATTTTTCTTTTCTAATTCTTTCTCTCTACACATTCTTTTTTGTTTTGTTCTATACCTCCTCATCTCTTTATTTTCTTTATTGGATTAATTCATTTATTTTCTTTCGAGAATGTAATTAGATTTTTTAAAATCTCCATGTACCACACACTGAAAAAAAGTTACTGAAATTTTGTTCACTTATTTTCTTTGGAAATACTTTTATCATCCTTTTTATCTTATTATATTCATTCTCTTTTTCTTTCTTCTTCCCTTTCCTCCTCATTTCTTCCCTTTCTTTTTATTTTACTCTCTGTTCATCTCATCATCTTGCTATTTTTTCTCTCCCTCTCCAATTTATTTTCTTCCCATTCTCTCTCTCTCTCTCTCCTTCTCCTCCTCCTCCTCCTCCTAATCCTCTTTTACTTGATTTTTTTCCTGAATTCTGCTGAATGGTTATTGATCTGCTGGCTTTTAGAGATTTCCCAGCATTCCCTTGTAAAGTAAGAAAAGCTCTTTGCTCCAAGATGATAATATTGCCTGTGCTAAAGCAGAAAGTCTTATATTTTTCGGAGGTTGGTGTGTTGGTTGGGATGCTGATTTTTTGTCATTTAATCCACTTTCTACAGCTACTCATCCTGAATGCACTTCTTCACAATTGAAAACAGGATAATTCCTTATTCTTCCTTTTCCATCCTCCTTCCTCAATTGATCAATTTTTAAGCTGTGAACCTTTCATCAGGAGTTGCACAAATATTATGTGCCTTTCCCTAACTTTGTCCTCCGGATATCTTTTCATCTCTTCTATGAATACAGGCACAGGTTGGTGTGAGTCCCCCTAGTATTATATTCCTCATATCTTGATATTATCCTCTAAGATCCCGCCTTGCACTTCATTTATCATTTGTCCCCAATCATGATTTATGTTTTATTACATTTTCCCTTCATTGGTTGACCATTCATGAATTTAGTCTTTCCTTCTCTTTTCTTCTACATTTTCTCCCTTTTTTTTACTAGCTTTTTGTACTCCTAATCCGTTTTTCTCTTTTTTTTCTCATCTTTGCCATGATTTTTGCTTTTTATCTTCTCCCTTGATTATTCCTGCATTTCTTTTCCATACTTTTTACTCATCTTAACCTATTTCACATTCTTTTCTAATTTTCTATTGTTGCTTCTTTATCATTAAATCTTTCTCTTTTCTTCTCTTTACCATCTAAACTTTCTTCTCTTTATCTCATCATCATTATCTCTCCTCTTATTCCTTCTTACATTTTCTTTTCTTTTTTCTGCTAGTCCTTTTTCCTTTTTTTCCTCATCCACTAGCTTCCTTCAGCTCTTGTATCTTATTTGCATTTTATTTTTTTTCATTTTCCTCGTTTTTCTTCGTTAATGGTTCTCATTCTTTTCTTGTTTTATTTTTCCTCGTTACTCTCCTCATCCTTTTCCTCCACAGCTATAACTCTTCCACTCCCATTTTCACTCTTGCATTCTTGTCCTCTCTTTTGTTTTGGAGCAAATTGTCCCTCCCAGTGACAGGAAACAAGACTGAGCAATGAAGTTTGTTTCTTTTATTCTCCTGGCCTTGCACAGGCAAAATATTGATTGTCAGTGGGTGCAACTATTTGTCATATATTATTGTTGAGATCAATAACCATTGAAAGCAAGATGAGTGGGTAGCTAACTTTCACATGATACTTCATGGCTCTCTTCTCAGTTACCAAGTATTCCTTTTCTAAATGATACTTCATGGCTCTCTTCTCAGTTACCAAGTATTCCTTTTCTAAATGATACTTCATGGCTCTCTTCACAGTTACCAAGTATTCCTTTTCTAAATGATACTTCATGGCTTTATCCTCAGTTACCAAATATTCCTTTTTGAAATGATACTTCATGGCTCTCTTCTCGCTTACGAAGTATTCCTTTTCTAAACGATACTTCATGGATTTATTCTCAGTTACCAAGTATTCCTTTTTCTAAATGATACTTCATGGCTTTATTCTCAATTACCAAATATTTTCTATCCTCCATATCTTCATGGTCCATTAAAACAGATTTTGCGTGACTTCTCATTTGAAAATATTCTTTAATAGCATTATACTGACCTCAGATTATAGAAATATATACTTGAAAACAAGAGAAATTATTTTATGGCAAAAATGAAATTTTCTAAAAAAATCATCTCAACTCTGTGTTGGATCAGAAGAATCACATGATTGAATGCCAAGAACAAAGCATTCATTTTTAAACAGCTATTTATGCTTTCTTTTTCTATCTATTTTTGTGTTAACATCTGGTTTTTATCTCTTTGAACTTTCCAATCGAGTAAGAGCCATATTGTAATTGATTCTTAAAGCAGACCAATTTCTCTTTCTTCTCGTATATCAAGCTGTCTTATGTCAGTGAGGAAATTAGATTGATATTGATGACACAAATAACTACAAGGAGTTCAGGGCTTATACCTTCCTTAAATTGGTGAATATGAAATAAACAGTCTTTATATTGTATTAGGCCAATCTTGACCACTGTTCATGCAATCAATAAGTTGCCTTGTACAAATATCTGTAAAACACGTCCTCCAACCAAAAGAAGCTTATGAATTCTCATGTACTTGTACATTCTGTGCTAAATAAAAGTGACTGCAAACTCTGAAGAACTTTTCACCATCAATATATCTCTTGGATAGCTCTCATCTATTTGGTGTCTCATGTGCCATTTTTCAATGAATCGTGGATACTATGATGACTTGTATTCATCATTAATCAGTCAACATTGAAATCATGAAGCAGATGCCAGTACCTTCCTATCTACTATGCATTGTGTACTGGGTCTGTTGAACCAACTTTTATCAAAATATTCTCAATGGAAGTGGTGTGAAAATCGTCATTATACCTTAATCAATCAGGTTTGCAACTGATACCCTTTAACCCTTTGGAGGTTGTTATTGCTTCAGATGGATCTATGAAATGGATGTGGTCATATGCTGCAAATTTCCAAATAGTACGAAAGAAATATTGCCAGATCCTTAATTTATGCCAAGAGGAATTGCAGTCAGGTATAAAATGAGGCATTGATGATCCTTTTTGCCATCAAGAATTTTCACAAAATGTTAAACAGGCACTCGCCACTTCTGAATTAAAGAAATGCATCCTTATACATACAGCTAATCAGTTTTGATGCTGAGAGGCCCTACTACTGGCTATGATATCATCTAATACTTGACTCATGTTGACCTAAAATATGCACTGTCATAGATTCAAAAATTTTGAAACAAGAAAATCCAGACATAAGCAACCATTTAACGTCAAATGATTGCTCTCAGTGCCAACTGTGATAGGCATTATGATCTGGCATGATTTAAATAGTGGTCTCTTTTTACAAATAGTTCTCCAATCGCATAGAAATTGATGGCAAACCTCCTGTTCTAAAGCATTACTACCAGTGGTGAGATTTGCTGTCTATTGTCGTCACCTGTATTTTATCCAGTGTGTGTTTTTTTTCTAAAAAGTCAAGTTTCAAACATACAAGCAATTTCATAAAAGGTATCCTGGGATCTACAATATGAAATCTAATGCATACAGCTATGTCTATTGGCTGAACATTGACTCCAAAGTAGATCTTATAAGATATGGCCTAAAATGTGAACCAGCAGCAAAAAGACTACTAAAGAATGAGTTATAGTTCAAGCCTCAGAATCCTTGGTTTCAATTTCACATAGACTTTGCTGGTTCTTTAAGTGTCCAGCAATCCTTGGTTATCATAGATGCCATATTTTAATGCCTAGAATTCTTTATACCTAATGAAATGTCAGCAGCAGTAACTTTTTGGATTCTAACCCACATATTCAGTCTTTTGGAATCTCAGAAACAATTGTGTCTTACAATGGCAGCCATATACAGTAACTTCTGTTAGTCAAAGAGAACTACTTACATATGATCACAGCCACACTAAAATATATGATTCATCAGCGTTTTCAAAAAGGCACCTTAGACATCAAATGGGGAGGGGCCTACAGTGAAGACTAGAAAGTTTTTTTTTTACTACCAAATTAATCCAAACCCATTGGTTCAGAGCTATTCATGATTCACTGTGACTGGCACTCCAAGATGAATGTCCAAGGGATACCCACTACAGAAGGTAGGGTATACATCCTTGTCACTTTACCCTTAAACAGCTAGTGCTGACCAAAGACTATCATGAATAACAACAAAATGGACATTTGGTCAGATTCTGCATTACAAGTGAAAGACACTCTACAAAATAAGTCAGATCAGAAGTGTGGATTAGGTACACTAATGAAATTTGATTTTATATATCTAGGGTCAATGATTCAGACTGAACTACAATATAACTTATCCCATGATTTTCTCACAGAAACATTTAGTTTTCAGCTAAATATTGTTGTACATCCACTGCAACCATTATATTTATTAATAGTGAGATCGACCCGACCACAAAAGTCTATCAGAAAATAGACAATGTGCACTTAATACAAGTGAACCCATAATTTTGGTCATACAATTTGCATCTTCAAATTGGTAGGTGATAAGTTAAGGAGCATGGAATCTATCATTTCTTAGAAAGTATATTAGTTAGATGAAGAGTACCATTTATAGTCTATAAGAAAAGTCAGAAATTTATAATGGTACAGAAGTAGGCATTGGTTTGATTCTTTACTTCCTGAATGAATCATGTTGATGACTACCACCTACTAACTCTGTTTTTCTTCCATCAAATGCATTTCAACTTGATCTCTGAGAGTTGATCAGACTACGAATTTCTCTCGATAAAGAAAAAGTATTTTGAAAATCTAACCTATAGACTGGTATGTTCATAATTTTGCCTACATAAATACAGGCATTCATATCCACACGGTTGTATGCAAGAGAATATCATCTGGCTTCACATTATAAGCTCAATTATTTGGTGATACATTCGACAACTTGATATCTTCAAATTATTGATTATCTCCCTTGAATTTCTATTTGAATGACAAAATCTTTAGATATATCTTATGACCAAAGAGTTTGATTTACTTGTTAGATTTTCTTGAAAAACATAGTCTTCTTAAAAGCAGAAATTTATGTGTATGATCTTCCATAGGAAACATTACCAATAATTACAAATGCTGAAAATGCCCTGGCTTCCTCTGCCAAAACGTAGTCAGTTTTTTATTCTCAGCAAATCACTATTGATTCTTTTTGACAGACAAAAATCAATGAAATAAATATTGTTCAATTTAATTTGTTTTCAAAATTAGCAATTAACACCATTTTTACACTGTTCAGTGTTTTAGTAATTCGACAGCTTTCATATCTTTGATAGAGAGGGGGAGAATAAGATTCAATGTCCCTAGAGAGGGGTACAGTAGCTGAGGGATTATAAATTTTTGGCGAGTCACAGCCACACTTGGTAGAAAATTTTTTCTCTCTCTTAGCTCCTCTCTAAACTAACCAATATTCTCCCTCTTATTGCTTATTACTGAAACCTATGAAAAGTGACTACCTCTTCCTTGATGTTAATGCTTGAATCCAGTCTTTTATTGTTCAAAATCATTGTCCAATTTTAACTTGAAGCAATTGTCTATCTCCAAGAAAAAGACAGTGTCAAACACCTGGTGTCTCTTTTTTAACATTGCCCTGTGCAAGGGAGGTAACTCCTTAACGATTTCCCACTATCTTTTTTTTAATCCCTTTTTTTTCTTTTTCTTTTGGACAAATGTTTTAAACCAGATGTAACAGATCAATTTTATGAAGTAGATATTCAAATCGTGCAAGGGTAATTATTTGCATAGTCTTGAACTCTGGCATTTATTTTGTTTAGCATTCAGTGTTCTTTTTAAACTTTACATTCATATTGTTTTTGATTAATAATGCAAGACACCATTTACCATCATTTATGGATTTTGATGAGTCAATGCTAATAGACATTTCTAGGTGAGATGGTTTGCAAGTTGTGCTTTTCTATTATACTAACACACAGTTTTTATTTCTCCATTCTTCCTTAATGCCACTTATTTCAAGTCTGCGTCTTTTGTCAGCAACATATTTGGTAGATTGTATCAGATTGAATAGCAACTGTTTGTCAGTCACACAAATAATGGGTAAAAGTTCAGGCTCTGACTGTCCCACCTTAATTCTAAGAAGAGGGTGCTAAGTAAGAAATATCCTGTTGTCCAACAAGAAAAGGGCTTCAGCCGCCCATGTTCTCCTTTCATGTCGATTGATCTTTGGCTGCCGGCACAAAGGTGAAAACTTTTTATTTTCATCCATCAGAGATATCCAATGTCCATCCTGTGTTCCTCCATCTGTAAGATCTCCCAATGACATATCATTAAATACAAATAGCTGTAGTAATTTGTCATTTCTGAAATGTTGGAATTTCAACTCAACCGAGTCAGAATTTTGATATTATTCAGGTCCATTGAATGTTGCACAGAAACAGATTTAATGGAAGCAACCAGACAGCATACATCGAACAAAATAGCTGGTCGGCTGTGCAATCCATAGGAACTGTCCTATTTTCGCACAATATTTCTCTAATTCATTTGAAGGAAATGATGTTTATCTTTGAATATTTCTTGAAGTTTTTACATTCGCTGGTTGCAAGTTATCAATGTGTCTCCTTTGATTCATCACAACAGTGTCTTTGTTAGAGTTCCATTCTTACATTGCTTCAAACATGTCTCTTATTTTGGGAATCATATTGTTTTTGAAAACTGATGATCCTCTTCAAATGGAATCCTTTTGATGACAGTGGCCAGATTACCTTGTTTTGGACAATCTGAGCCAATAGAAGACTTCAGGGTCCACTACTAACAACTTTGCACCACTGTGTAACATGGCGTCTCGCACACTATTTGATCAATGTAATGAGGCACCAAATAATCATTAGACACATTTTTGTAGCTGCCAAACAACTCTCACAGCATTGGGCTCTATTGGTGGCTGAAGGTAAATGTTCAGATTAATCTCTGATCCCTGCAAAATGGTAGCTTTGATAACCATAGTTTTCAGCCACCATTGTTTTTGAGCTAATACTGCTGTAGATTTGTTTTCACCTACATATGTTAGAAATTTACTTGTTATAGGGTTGTGCGTAGCAAAAAGATGGAGTTGTGGACAAGGGAATTTGCCCCATGAAGTTTGGTTATTAGCACCACACGTCGACGTCACTGGAAATGTTGAAGAAAGAAGGGAGATGTACGGTTTCCATGACAACATGGTGAGTCTGTGCTCCAAGCATGATAGTAAATGCGTATATCAAACAGATTGAATGTACATTTCATTTGACAGAATATTTGCATTTGTCTCGAATGCAAATATTCTGACAAATGAAACGTACATTCAATGCCTAGCATTTATGACAATACAAGACTGATAAGGGAATACATATTAGAAAAACATTAATACAATCGAGGCCCGTTTAGTTTAGAGGGTTATTCCGATAAGTGAAAATGAAATGTAGGAAAGAGTAAGTATTTAGTGGACACATGACCTCACGCATCTTATATCATTTGATTTATCTATCAAATGGAGCCTAATTTGTGGTGCCTATCATAATGAGTGGTATACTTGACCAAGGTAGATTATCAAAAAGTAGTTGGTTCAGCTTCAATGCAAGAAGGAGCTGAAAGGGACGTAATTATAAGTGCAGTGTTTGTGTTGTCACTAAAAATGTATCAAGTACATGCCATGTTAACTGGTATAAAGCTCTTACAATATACATGTATATATACATATATATATATATGTATATATATATATAGTCGTGATGAAAAAATAGAAACTACATCAGCCATGAGTATAGAGAGAAAGACAGGCTTAAGATAACCAGCTAGAAAGCCAGGGCAAATAAGCAAGTGAAGATGTGTGTTCAGAGCTTTCAAATGGAGTTGCCGTAGGAAGCGGTGTTTTGGATATTTAGCTAAGAGTAGAGTTTCATACTAACTCTTAGATAAAAGTGAAGAATATACTAAGACCACATGTAAAGATTCTGATGAGTTTATAAGCTTATAAGCAAGTCCTTTTGAAGATAACTCTTTTCAATATCCTCAAAACCTGTGGCAACATATATTTCAGTCCATCTTCTGTCTCCTTTATTGTGTAAATCCAACTGGTTTCATCGTTCAGATATACAGTGACCAATTTTCACTCTGAAGTTTTTGTGCTGTTCTATAAGATTCATCCAGGATAGGTTCTGTTCTTTCATAAGCATAAATTACAGGATTATTTGTGTTCACTCCATCAGATTCAGTATTATCTTCATTAGAATCAGTCTTCAATTTCATGATCATTTGATGTGTCATCAGATTGCTGAAGGTGAACAGATACGCACTTTGCAGAATACTTCTGACAGGTTTAATCGATTCTGTGCAATTTGTACAGTTGGCATTGATGAACACAAACAAATGTATCACTATTTCTTACGAAAACAAGTACTTCATCTTGACCAAGTTCTGGGCCCAAGTCAGGACATTTATAGAACACTGTTTCAATGATGTCATAAAATCCAGTATTTGTTTTCACAGGGCTTGTTGAAACTTTTTGGGACATTCTGCTTGTATAAAAGCTTTGCGTGCAGTGTGAAGTGCTGAAATATGATCTGCCATAATCTCATTATTGTAGCACCTTCTAATGCTGGAGGATTACCTGTGAGTGCATTTAGTAAGTTGGGTTTATGGCCAAAGACATATGGGCTGAATCCATGGACATTTGCAATTGCATTTTTCTCCGTTTCTCAGTCACGTTGTTTCTCTACTTTTATCTTAAACAGTGTTTCTGCTTGATTGTCTTTTCATTGCTTCATGGACTGTATGAAGGAGTTGTTTCAACTTCAATATTGAAGTTTTCTGCCGTGTCACAAACAGTGTTGTTGTTGTTGAATATCTTCTCCTTCTGTCACAGTACAGCCGTCATGGTGCACCATGTATGCCTATCCAAGAATTTAGAAACTTGACTCCAAACTCTGGTGTTTCCAGCACTAACACATGTAAATTCATCAAAAACATGCAAATACCGTACGTTGTTTGATTATGTTTAATTCCCGATGGCAACCAAGCCACTTACTTTGGACTGGGCTTCCTTCTTTTACTGCAAAGTGCACAGTTGTAAACAACTTTATGAAGTAGAGTGAATGTGTTGGAATCTTTTGTTCCTGCTGTTTAAACAATTGCATAACATTTCCATCACTAAACTTGAAGGCTTTAATGACTATTTGGAACAGGGACATTTTCTTTGTACCTGTGACTTGGATCATTCATGTAATCACTGAGCCATCCTTTGCCACAAACAGTGCATGTGTATGCTGTGTCAATTATTGCAGATCTTTTTTCTGACAATTTCTCTTTATTGGAGAGAGTGATGTTACATTGTTTTAGGGTCTGAGGAAGCTTTTTCTGGACTGTCTTTTGGCCCAATGGAAAACTCACTGATTAATTGCACGTTTAGTTCTTTTACCAAATTGATTCATTGGATTTGTACCTTTTGGGATGCTATGGCTATTAAACCAGATATTTCTTTCTTTTATTCAGACACATATACTGTTTTTTGTTTTAACTGAATTCTTGCTGTTTCACACGATATACTCTCACCCAAAATTTGTCTGAGAGCAAATTTCATCAATGAAAATTTCAAATCTACTGAGTTGAGATTAGCATTATCAAATAACTTGAATGCCAATATAGCATCCAGGAGATTCATACGTACCTCTGTTTGAATTCCACTATGTAATCTGCCATGTTCATTTCTCCTGATCTATGGAAATTTCAGAATTCTGATAAGCTTTTTTTGCCAGATTTTTTTCTTCCTTTTGGTATACAGTTTCTTGGGCAATGTTGCAATTCCATTGTCTTTATTCAAATCTTATTTATTTGCAGAGCTGCTGCTTTAGCTTTATCTGATAGTGACAACGAAACGGCCAATTCTTGTTTGTGTCCCAGAAGCTCCGTCTATTTCTGCAATTTGTTTTCCTGTGTTTCATTTTTCATCAATTGTGGATAAACTGAGGTTGATTCTTCATAATGACTAAAGCTTGCTTTTCATGCTTTGCTACCAATTGTTAATTCTTGAATCCAGTCTTTTATCATTCCAATTCCAACAATGTGAAGCAATTGTTTATCTCTTGGAAAGAGATTGGTGTCAAACATCCAGTGCAAAGGGGGTAACTTTATCTTACAAATCGTGTGCGTTCTTGTGTTAACACTTAACTCTGGCTGAAAAAAGTAGCTAGCAGTCGAAGCAGTCAATGGCAGTTGGAAGAGACCTAGAACATTATACCTTTTTCTATAATCTAAATAGGCTCGTTGTCCACCTACAGCACTGTCCTGAAGATTGCAGTTCTCTTCATTCCAAGATTAAGCAAAAGAAACCTCATGGTCTTTCTTGATTTTAATGATGGTTTAAAGAAGAATCAAAATTTTTCATTATCTTTTTTATTACTTTGTCATTGGGTCTTTGGTCAATTCTCCCACTGTAGCTTTCATTCTAAATTGATATATTTATACTTTTAAGAATTCTATGTGCTTGTCAAAATCAATAAGGTTATTGTTAATTTATACATCACTGGTTCTGATATAGCTTTTGGATTTTTCATATGCTAATAAAGCTGTGATATTTGAATCCTCTATGAACAATGTGTCAAGTTTTGTAGACACTACTTCCAAACCATCTTAATCATTCAAGTCTTCTCATTCCAGCTTCAATATTCCTTCCTTTTTCTGGTCAACATAAGAAAGATGGCAGAAGCCATCTTAAACTTTCCCAACAAAATAACTATTTTCCAAAGTTCTGTCTCTTTTCTCCATTCTGCCTACTTTTCTTTACAAATAGACAGATTATAGTATCTGGCTGACATTTTTCTTTTTATGCGATTACCTTTCTGCCACCATTTGTCAAGTTTCAATAATTCTGTTCATAAACAAGGAACTGACATACTTTAATTCTTTCATTCACTCAAATTGCATCTTCGTTTGCCAATTTCCTCCACATGAAACCAACATGGCTTCTCCTAATAACAACAATGATAAGAAATTACCTTTCAGTTGCTCATTCGGCAAAATGCATCAAAATAATTTTAATCCTGCTATTACAGACACAGATGTATTATTTTGGATTTCTCCTTAAGTTTAGTATTAGAACATCTGCAATTTTTTCAGTGAAATCTGAGAGTGTGACCTGGGTAGCACAGGTTCATTTGATACAGAATGACTCCAATGCTTCTTTTGATATCTTTCATTCTTGATTTATCAGAATATTATGAAATTTCAATTTCAAATATCAAAAACAGGAAATTGATAAAAATAATAAGCAATATTCAAAACAATAACAATATGGACTTATGTCTGTTTTTGTTTCAGTAATTATTTTATTTACTTTTATTTGTTCATAGTTCTTAACATCAACTCAGCTCGTATTTGGCAAAATGCATGAAAAGTAAAATTTTAAGATTAATTTCAAAACTATTAGAGATACTGATGTGATATTTTGGATTTTTCCAGAAGTTTGATATCGGAGCACCTATTTTTTGCCAAATGAACCTTTCTGGCCTTGGGAAGCAATTTAGGGCAGGAGGGGGTAACTTTTCAGAAAGAGTATTTTTCAACATATTTTCAATATTCTCTTAGCACTACCTACACCAAACTAACACCTTCATACAGAATAAACTTTGTTGCTTGTCTTTCTCTCAAACGATGCTTCAGTTTTGAAACTCCAACTTACGTGGCTGCTATTTAACTTCTGCATTGTTTACATAGAACCTGCCAGAAAGATATCAGTTAACACTTAGCTTCATTTTTTCATTTTCAATCCTGCCTTTGAGATTGTCCCAAACAATATGAGCGTTTAGAGATTTTATTAGTATGTTAAGGCTCCAGATTATTGTAACTCTTCCCCGCTCCAAATTTGATTCATTTAAAAGATGCTAAATGATACTTCAAAATCAAATTTGTCAATCTCTCATTATGATAAGTTTAGATTTATTTTAGTTCTTATGATGCCAGGTAATTTCTTCAGATTTTACCATTCTTATCTATTTTCTTCTTGTTACAGGCTCATGTCAG
The DNA here is from genome assembly GCA_963457665.1 of Thysanoteuthis rhombus. Taxonomy (NCBI): domain Eukaryota; kingdom Metazoa; phylum Mollusca; class Cephalopoda; order Oegopsida; family Thysanoteuthidae; genus Thysanoteuthis; species Thysanoteuthis major. Next base: position 30,634,344 of record OY735230.1, read on the forward strand.
AAAGATCATTGCCCAGCGTCTTGCCAGCAATCTTCGTGAACAAAAACGGTTAGAAGAGGAACGTTTAAGGCATGAACAACTTGAGCAAGAACGTCTCGAGAGAGAGCAGGAGGCAGCTGATGCGGAAGTTATTGAGGAATCCTTACGGTTAGTAGCTTAGAATCTTACAGATTTTGACTGACATTTTTATTGTGTACATATAACTGCTATATCTGTTCTTGTACAATAGATGCTTTTTTGTCATATATGATTAATCTTTAGTTTATAGAGCCTACATAAGCATAATGGTCTTATATAATTTAATACTTCTAATGATAACATTGCAACAAGCATTTTACATTACATCTGTATTTACCTTAGGAGACTTCAAGTATCTCTTACAAAGTAAGAAGCTGTTAAACACAAAGCAAAATAAATTTAAAAAATGTATAAAGCACTGACATCAATCCAGAAATATCTTCATAACATTTAGAGTTGAGTGTATTCCTGTGCAAATTATCAGGGATTTTGGCATTTTCTTTAGATATCTTGAGTTGAAGAAATGGAAGAAGTAAGGTGTGTAATGTCTTTTTACCATTTACCATTCACTGATGGATGAGAAACAGAAAACAGGTGTATTGAAAAATACAACCACGGAGGAACACAGTGATTTTGAAGTGCTTTTTTAAACTGGTTCCAGGAGATGCCATGTTGCTAAAACTACGGAATTCTTGAGAAATTACTTTTTGTATCATTTTATGATGACTTTTTTAAACAGATAGTTGGATGTTTTCTTTCTAATTAAAACAAGAAAAAAATTTGGGAGCAAAATATTTTTAATTTTGTCTCTAAGGTCTGTGAGAGGAACTTCCATTTATTGATATACAAAAACCTGCGAATAATCTTATTCAGAAATTCGGAGGGACTACTGTAGTCAGGCATCTTACTTTATAGGCATTGTACTATCATTTCTTTTATGTGGGGATTCTAGTCTTCTTATTATCCCTTTTGAAACTTTTGAATGAAATGAAACTAGCTAATGTCATGGTTTGAAGGGATCTTGTTAATGCCACTTGCCAAGATCAAAACTTCTATGCTTATGACATTCAGTTCTCTCTTTTCATAAATTTGTTTTTTCCCTTTTACTTGAATGTTTATATCTTTGTCTCTATTTGTAATATTGTTCATTGAAAGGATTGTTATGACAACAAAGTATATGATGCTGAGATGTTTGTGTATATTCATGTATGTACACATGTTTCTCTCTCTATTTTTTTTTGTGTGTCCATGAATATGAAGAAATAACTAATTGGGGATGACTATTACTTTCTTCACTTAGATAGAACTTGGTCTGATATCAATATAGTACTATAACAACTATCAAATTATAGAGTGAAAAGTTCAAAATGATGAATAGAGAGAAAGAGGAAAGAGATTGACGGATTCTATTTTCATGTCATAAATTAACGAAAGGAGGAAAGAGAAATCAAAAGAGAAAGAAAAAATGGAAAGCTATGGATATTAGATTGAATTATCTGTTGTCGCTAAACAGATTCTTTTAATCATAATCTATAACTGTTTCTTTTTTTTAAAATTTTTACTTTAATTCTTTTTTTTTTTCCTCTACTCTTATCAGCCTTAACCATCCATAGAAATTTTGCACACATCCACCTCCCTGTCTCTAAACAGATTATTTTAATCATAATTCATTACTCTTTCCTATGACATTTTTGGGGCTTAAAATGCAATGTAATGTTCTTAAAATTCATAAAATAGGTGTCAAAAGTTGCACAGTTTATAGAATAATATATTGAAAGATATTTTTCGAAGAATGGAAATGTTAAAAATGAAATGACTATTCAATATGTATTGAGTGTTTTTGTTTTTTTTAAATCTTCAAATACAAGCCTTTGCATTGAATATAAACAGACAATATATTCAAGTACAATTTTTCCTTTAGATTATCAAAGTAAAAATGATAAAGACTGGGTGTAATACATAATTGTGGCTAAACATTTTTGTCAGAACTTTAAAAAACTTAAAGTTTTAAAAGCAATTCTTGGCAAAGTAAGATATCTTTTTTAATTATTTCTCTTAATATACTGTTGGAATAAAAAAGGAATTTATTTGAAAAAAATTGATTGATGTGACTCATTCACATAATTTGAAAGATTTAAGTAAAGCTAGAAAAAAATAACCCATCCTAGCAGTTACAGTTTGATTTTTACACTTATCCACTAAGTGTTATCTTGACATAATGGTTATTGTACCAACCACCTTGGTGCAGGTTCAAATGACACCAGATTTTTGTCATTTATTTCATAAATTGGTTTAGTTCATTCAGCATGACTCTTTGGGCTGTACAGACAAGCAAACAAACCAATGCAATGACAATGGTATTTAAAGAAGTTGTTGATTATTATTATTGCTGTTGTATCATTTCAGTTGTATATGCCAGGTATTTATACGTATTTCATTACATGTAATCATACATAGAAATATATACTATGTATATATATATATATATATATATATATATATATCTGG